>JACDJE010000095.1:1362894-1642408 GCA_016647715.1 Pavo muticus
AAAAAAAAAAAAAAAAAAAAAAAAAAAAAAAAAAAAGTTTTTGAAATGCAGTTGAGCTGCCAAACCACTATAGTGAATCTCTGAAAAATACACATTGAACATGTTGATGTACAAGGTAAATAGGTTCCTGTTGCCACAAATACACATAAATACACATCTTGCAAAGAAGAATGCAAAAAGATTGCGTTTAATTCCTGACCTCAGATGCAACATGCTTTAGGTAAGCTTGTGCAGCAAATAGAGGATAGAGATGTGAGTACATAATCAATGGATGAGCCCATCAGGAGACATTCACACAGAGGCAAGGCATTTGATTTATTGGATGCATGATCAGGGATAGATTTGGAATGAGGAATCAGTGAGATACAGTTCCTTTAAAGATGGTTGAATTAATGTAACAAATTAACACTCTCCTCCTTTTCCTTCAAGCTATGACCTCATGACCTTTGGTGAAGCAGACGGAAACTCTACCCTGCTGCCACTGTAAACCCTGGCTGAGTATTAACGTTCACAGAGTAGCAAGGAAGAATGGCTCTATCACCTGCACATGTTGCAAATGCGCTCTTAGCCCAAAAGGCCATGGAATCAAAGATGAAAGACATTCTGCATGCACTCCAAAGCATGTGAGATAAATCACAGCAGTGGAAACATATCAGAGAGCTTCACGTTATGGAAGTGGAATTGAGAACTCTTTTTTTCCTCAGAGCCAGAAGTTTGCTACACTCGACAATAACTTTTTTCCCTGAAATTCCATTAAACTCCCAAAGACCACACAAGGAGTGATGATAAGGAAGTATAGAAAGAAAATGTTTCAGGAAGGTCTCCAGACAATGAGGAAACTCAAGCAGGATAAACCTGTTGGTCGGGGAATGGCGTCAAACTTCAGCCTTCTGTCATGCCTACCCAAGGGCCAGCAGCAAATTTCTTACAATATGCTGCTGAGGAATATGCAGCAGGGAAAAGCCATATAGAAGAATACCATCTTTATAGGGAGAATTATTTAAATACATGGCAGCAGATAAAGCAGGAACACAGGGTCAGAAATGTGTAGAACCAGCTAGGGTAAAGTGGTGTATTTGTAAACTACTTTATACAAAATTTGGATTAGAAAGTGATACTTTATCTAAGAGAAAGATAAAGATAAATAGCATTTCATTGATTTGAATGAAATCACTCAGGACATGAAAATTGAAACCTGACTCCAAATCAGCTGTCCAATAAAATATATATATTATTTTTTGAACCAATTAAATATATGTATTAATTTTTTACACCAAAACAAGTCTAGTAATGCCAGTACAGGGCCTGAGAAATCTGCAGAGTAGCTAAATTGCTCAGCAGAAACCTCTCTCACAGCTCTGTAGAATTCTACCCACAGAGAAAGAGCAGTGTGAGTAAAAGAAAGTTGAAGTACGCTGCGGGTATAGCTCCAAGACAGGGCCAAACAATCACCTGTAAATGATTTTTTTTTTTTTTTTTTTTTTTTTTTTGAGAAAGAGTGATAATGACAAAACAGGAAAAGAAATTGAAAAGCAGTTAAGTGGTGCACTCTGAAATGTCTCAGCTGAATTATGATAAGTATGTATTAGCTGCGGTATGTTTATCTATGTCCACAAGAGAGGATTAGCTGCAAACATTCTTCTGAGATAAACCAGAACTATTTGGTGCTGGCACCGTTAAATTTTTGTGATATGCAGGTGTTTGGAGTATGTGCGCAGCTTCCTCATTGGTTTTGGTCCAGGTATTTCCATTGAGAGTATTTTTACACACCAGATACAATGAGGTACAAAGAATAATAACACTCCATGCATCCAGCAAAAATAACTTTATTCACATCGATGCTTAAAATAGTTTCTTGTGTTAAGGGCAACAAATGTAAATACTCAGTTTGTCAGAAAAAAATTTTACTTGAGGTCAGCAAATTTCACCAGCTTCTAGCTGTCAGATATTCCCATAGGGAGTGTAATGCAATTCTCCTTATAGGCAGGCAAGAGTACAGTTAGAATCATAGAATATTTTGAGTTGGAAGGGACCCTTAAAGACCATCTAGGTCAACTCCCATGCAATGAACAGGGATACCTACAGCTAGATCAGGTTGCTCAGAGCTCCTCCAGCCTGACTTTGAATATCTCCAGGGATGGGGCAGCCACCATCTGTCTGGGTAGCCTGTCCCACTGCCTCAACATCCTTATTGGAAAAAATCCACAGAAGTTGCCATATCTCTGACAGTGGAGATGGTAAGAAGTAAGAAGGGATTTTGAGTATCTCAGAGAAGAAGACCTGTGTAGAAGGATGGGTGAAAACAGTCCTCTTCAGTGTATTTGCTCTGTAGCTCAGCCCATCAGTATTTCCTTTCTTCTCTAAATGGCCTAATGCCAAGTCAATTTCTATCATTACCTTCCACCTCTTCCTGTTCCCAAAGGTTTTCATCTCAGATGCCCCCAAAACCTCAGCCTTCCTATTTCTCTTGATGACACAAGCCAGTAAGATTTGCTAGAGGGAAGGAATGCTATCCAAAGGGACTTGGACAGGCTTGAGACATGGGCCCACGCCAACCTCATGTAGTTCAACAAGGCCAGGTGCAAGGTTCTCCACCTGAGTAGGGGCAACCCCATGCACAAATAGAGGTTGGGCAGAGAATGGCTTGAGAGCAGACCTGAGGAGAAGGATTTGGGAATGTCAGTTGATAAAAGACTCAACATGAGCTGGCAATGGACATTTGCAGCCCAGAAGGCCAACAATACCCTGGGTTGCATCAAGAGAGGTATGACCAGCAGGTTGAGGGAGGTGATTCTGGCCCTCTACTCTGCTCTCGTGAGACCCCACCTGGTGTACTGCATCCAGTTCAGGGGTCCCCAACACAAGAAGGTCATTGAGATACTGGAGCAGGTCCAGAGGAGGGCCACAAAGGTGATCAGAAGGCTGAAGCACTTCACCAGGCTTTTCAGCCTGGAGAAGAGAAGGCTCTGGAGGGACCTTAACAGCAGCCTTCCAGTACCTGAAGAGAGCCTACAGAAATGCTGGGGAGGGATTTTTTATAAGGGTATGTAGTGACAGGACGAGGGGAAATGGCTTTAAACTGGAAGAGGGTAGATTTAGACTAGATATTAGGAAGAAATTCTTTTCTGTGAGGGTGGTGAGACACTGGAACAGGTTACCCAGAGAGGCTGTGGATGCCCCCTCCCTGGAAGCATTCAAGGCCAGGCTGGATGGGGCTGTGAGCAGCCTGGTCTAGAGGGAGGTGTCCCTGCCTATAGCAGGAGGGCTGGAACTAGATGACCTTAAAGGTCCCTTTCAACCCAAACCATTCTATGATTCTATGGTGTTTTTAGTGACTTGGAAAGGCACCCAGTTCTTTTTTTTTTATTATTATTTTTTTATTTAAGGTTTTTTTGTGTGTGTGTCCACTGTATCCTTCCTAAGCAGCTATACTTGAGCAGTAATTTAGGTATTTATTTTAAAAGTGGTGCTCCAAGTGAATCCAAAATCTTGGCATGATTTGTATAACTAAGTTCTGCAGACTGGCTACAAACTTAGCCTTCTGAAGACTAGAATAAATTACATACAAACAAATACGAAACTTTATAACTACAAATTTTAAACTCCTCAAGTTCTCATGGTAAAGAAACATTTTCCAGTTAAAATATAATTCTAAATAATTCATTTCCTACAGCAACATACCTATTTTTTCTTATCGTTTAGCAGCATTCCATTCTGTAAGCATCTTACTGTAAACTCTGCCTTTCCTGCAGCTCCTACTGTCCCTTAACCTCTACACTAAACTTACCTAAGACGTGGGGACAGCGCTGCACCTTCAGAATGGTTCACATGGAAGGCCACTGTATACTATTACCTGGAGATCACTTCATCATTCTAACCTTGTTGTTATTCACCACTGTACAGTGTAACCTTTTGCTTACACATAATTTCCACTGTTTCAGACCTTTTTGTTTTGAAATCTTCATACATCAGTGTTGCAAAGGCCCAAAATTTCCTTTGCATTTCTACGGTATAACAAAATATCTTGAAGCCTCCAGCTACTTAACTACATGCATTGCCCTTCATTACAATTGCCTTTCAGCAACCTTCCATTGCAGCTGTGCAACCTTCAGCTGAAATCATCAAGGATTTTTTTGCATTAACTTTGAGATTAAAGGAAGTATGTGTATTTCCAAACGTTGAAGATTAAAAGTAATTGATGGGTTCCAGTGGACTATGGATCTACTCCTCCACTTGTTTTTTAATTCTGGTTACAGGTGGAAGTCCATATGGCCTTCATTCACTGTAGGACTGGAAACATTAAAAAATTTCAGAATAATAATTTCCATTGAGTAATATTCCTAGTCAAAGAGGACAAAGATTTACTTACACTAATTACCCAGCAAGAACATCTATATGTTATCACTTGAAGATAGAGATACTTATTCTGATCATAGTTAAAGGAACAGATTTGAAAGTGAACTTTCACTACTGCCAGAAACGTAAAAGAGCTATGGTCATACTATAAAGAGGACTTATATCTTCCTGACTTGTACACTGAGTTCTGTAAACAGGAAAAAAAAAATTCAAATGTACCATATAAAAATACAGCACTAAAACATTCTGCTATGCATTTTAAAATGACAGGGCAGAACAAAATTACTCTAAAACAGTAGATAAGCACAACTTAACTAACAGTCCCAGACTTCTCTATTGTCCTAATTCTGCAGACAATTTCCACATGTCCTTAAGCCCTTCTTCAGTAAGAACTGCACTTTAGCATACAATTAACTACAGGCCACTGCCAAGAACTTCAGTGGACAGCTGCACCATTCTCTCCTTAACATTTATACAGTACTAAAAAGCCCTCTGTTAGTCTGTAAGAGAGCTTACCAAGTCATTAAGTCTAGCCTCTGTTACAACAGGAAATAATGTGATATTGAGTGATATTTTGAATCATCTAAAGCATTTTAAAAATCTTATTTTTTAAATAAAAATTTGGTTTTTTTGTTGGCGTTTTCTTCTTGTGTTTGGTTTGGTTGGTTGGTTTTTACTCCTATATAGCTTATACTGCTATGAGGACTCTCCAATCCCAAGGAATTTCAAGAATTTATTCTCTAATAATCAGACGCCCTTTAATTCCCAGTTTGACATTCAGCTAAATCCTGGCCCACTCATAACTATGACTTTAACCAATCCTGTCCTGTTCCCAAAAAAACCCCATCCGATGCTGGGTTTTATTCCCCTGCTAGGCAATAATTTTCTCTCCCAGTCCTTTTTTCTTCACAAGGCAAACCAACTGAGATCTTCTAATCTCTGCTCATAAAAACTATCTATCCTTTCCCCAAACAATTAGTATTCCAGTCTGAACTTCCTTTTGTTAGTACAGGTGAAGAGAACTGCATAACACTTTCTGTAAGCTCCTATTTAATACCTGTAGGCTGAGACATGAGGCTCAGCTGGTGTATGTAAGGCTTATGCTTGTCACCTTCTTGGAAGCAATCTTCCAATGGCTCCGACATATCCTGAGGCTGGTGAGTGTACCCTGGTTCCTCTCCTCCTCTGCCATTTCCTGCCATGGAGCTCTCAGCTCAAAGAACTTCTTTTTAGCTGCTTCTGTAACTGACCTTGTGCATTTTGCTATTGAGTTGCAACCTTTTTCTACTATTGCAGACCTTCAGGTAACACAGGTCTTCCTGCACTATGCTTGGAACCTCTTCATTTTGACAAAATCTCCAATTTTGTCTCATTACCACACTGCCACTTTTTATGGCTCTGTCTTTACTAGAGATATTAAGTAAAGGTATGGGCAAAGGAACTGGTTACAGTAGGGAACGCCAGAACACTATTTAAGTGTGCAGTAGTTCCTGACATGCTTTGTTTTTATCATGAAAGGCAAGAGCTTGCAAAGAAATATGTCCCACATAAACAGTAACCACATGCTCTAGTCATGACAGTTGATTAGGTCTCCATAGTCAGTCCCAAATGATGCCTCAAGACTTCAGGGTACCTTCTACCAACCTGATGATTTCCTTTAATCACAAGCCATTGCACAATTACCTTGCCCTCAGTCAGCTCTCTACCTGTCTTACAAGTTCCCTGCTAATTCCCATCCTCTCTACTGCAATTGGTAAATTCCAGCAGAGTGCTCCACTAGATGCCCTACTGAAGTCCAAGTGGATTTTACCTATCTTATTTCCTAGCTGAGTAAGTAAGCCAGTCTGAGTTAGCTTTATTACAAACAATTACAAACAAATTGAATTTTTAACTTTAGTTTCATGCATTTAATTATACTTTCCTTTCAAATTCATTCCAAACTGTATGTACTGTTGAGGTTCAGCTCATGAGCCTGTAATAGTCTGGAACACACTTTCTCTTTATATAGGAGCATAGGTTTGTAAATCCTATTCTCCAGACATACTCTTCACATATTGAAATATTATGTAAAAATAATAGCTAACAAACTCTGGTTATTTCATACAGGATTGACGGGATTGATTATTATGTGCATGTCTTCCCTCTATGCTTGATGATATTAAACATCCTGGATTTTTATTCTGTCTCAGATGTGGAGATTTCTTTCTTAAGAAAAGGAACAAAAGTAAGTAAGTATGTGAGTCTATGATTTCAGATTCAACATTTCTTTTTCATTAGACATCTTGATCTGTTTAGCAAGACAAATAATTGCTCAACATATTCAAGACTGGCAAAAAAAGAAAAAATAGAAAAAGGAATCTTATTGTAGGTAAATCTTAAATCTTAACCCAAACCCCTGCGTAGGAAAATGGCTTTCTTCATTGCTCTTTTCTTAGCTTTACTACCGTTAAACCTTCTGCTGTTTAATTCCCTCTGCAATGCTTAATTTAGTCTGACTTAAGGTAGTCCTCTCTTACCTACCCAACAGCTTTTCACTTTTCAAGTAGCTTTCTTTGTTGATCAATAACTTTTTCCATTCCTTGTGGGTTTTCTGTTCATTCCCTGTGGGTTCCCTGTTCATTCTTTTTGTCCTTTACGAGTACTTTTACTTTTAGTGTATTTGGACTTGACATCCTTCCTACATCTCTTCCCCTCAAAATTTTAGAGAGATTGTGCTGTTTTGACTTTAAAATATTCAGAACTCATCCATATTCAAGACACCGAACTTTTCAATCCAGCTCACTTCTCTAACTGGTTTCCTTAATGTCTTAAGCAGTAAGGAAACCTTACTTAAGCACTTGCTTTTATTTAGCTTTCCATTTAATTTAGAATGAAACCACTCCTGACCAAGCAAGAAGATTTTCTGGATCTGTCTATTCATAGCACTATTTCATGGACTTGTTGGTCTAGTGGTCATGTGGAACCAAGAAGCCACCATGCTCAGACAGAGCTGCACCAGCAAATGGAGCTTTTCAGGCTGCTGCTGGGATCTCCTTTAACAGCACAGAGTTACAGTTCCTGGCAACACTTTCTCTGTTCAATAAATATTTGGCCAGCCTGAATCTAATTGTGTTGATTACCAACTCTACTATTACTACCACATGGAAAACAATGTGTTCATTAAGCCTTCTCAAAAACGTTTTCATTCCAGCGTGTTATTTTTTGCACTCTATCCTTTTCTAACAGTTTAACATATTGTTAGCATCCAAAGCCCTGTACTACTTTCATCTTTATTTTCTTTTCTAATTTTCCTTGAGCGATTTCCCCCTCATCTCCATGGATTATGACATTGTAAGTCCAAGCTGTCTTTGACCAGTTTTCCTTTATCTTGTTATGTCTGCTTAAGCAATCTGTGCCAGGAAAATGTATTTTTCAGTGTTTCTACCCAGGTGCCTGAATTTATTTTCAAATATTTGTTTCTCATCAACTTTCCTAGTCAAATAGACAGGACTGTATTTCTCCCCAGCTTCTTCATCAGCATTAATTCTCCTTCTAAGTGTCCATTCTTCTAAATTCTGGTGTTTCTTTATCTGTACATTCCAGAGATCTTTATCCCCATGGGAAGGGCTTTTCCTTTGGAATTTGCAGAAATGGCAGGGATTTGATGGTTTTTTTTTTTTTTTTTTTTTTTTCCCTGCTGGGATCAATTCCTCAGCAAAGCTATTTTGTCACGTATCCATTCATCAGATATTTGACGAATTACTTTTGGTTCTGAACAAATGACTGCAGAGCAATCTATTAAAAAAATCTATCCATAATTGATATTCAAGTTCATAGCCTAAAAAATAATAATAATAATAATTCCTGTGATCAGAGGCTCCTGCTGCAAAGTCGGAGTTTGTTTGCCTCACAATTGCTGGTGCTACTAATAAAATAAATTCACTATAGCAGCAACTGAACATAAGCATGAAACAAAGTTTTAGTTAAAGAAATTTTTTTAAAAAATATTTAGTTAAAATATTGAAAATATTTTCAGAAATATTTTCTCAGATGCGCTATTTTTATATTTACCTCTTTTAACTCAGCCAGCATCCAGGAATGTCTTGACACTGAAAAACAGTAATGAGAAAAACATTAGCAGCTAAAAAAAAACCAACACCTAGTCTATTTAGGAGGAATGGTGTTTTGAAGAGAGTAGAGTTAGTTAGAAAACAAATTCTGTCTATTCTCTGAATTATCTGGATACATTTATAACAAAAACATACATTTTTTTCTGTTTAAAATTAATTTAGGTAAATTAATTGTACAACAATTATCTGAGTTTTTATGTCATGCAGAAAGTGTCATTTATATGGAATTTTATGCAAAGAGAGAAAAGGTTGCCCTCTTAATTTACTGTAATGCATGCAACAATGAAACATTATTTAATTGAAACATAAGACAAAAGGATAAAGAGAAATTTTTTTTTCTTTTTCTGAAAATTCAAAGCATTTGCATGCAAGGCCTTGAAGCATTTCCACATTATAAATTATATATTTATATGTAAATGGACCTCCGGCTTCTGTCCAGAATATTTGGCAAATCGAAATCCTGATGTACTTAGAGTGGAGTGGGAAATCCTTAACTACTGAGCTGCAAGCCCAGCAGCTAAAAAATGGACACAACTACAAGAGGGAAGGAGATGACTTAAGAGTAGCCAACAATGTCTTTGTTTTGCTCAGGAATCCCAGACTGAACCCAAGAAATTGGTTCATACCTTTGTAACTTCAAGGTCAACTAATTGGTTTCTGGTAAAATTATGTTGTCAGAAAATCCTGACCAGCTCCTAATTATCAGCCTTATTTCATAACCATCAGTAAAGATCATGTTGCTAGAAAGACAAGTGTTTTAAATAACTCAATTCTGACTCCACAAGATGACTCATCAAGTTTAAGGTGACTTGCTAATGAAGGCTATAACTTCAATATCAAGGAAGTGTAGGAAGACATACAGCAGAACATACTTTACTATTTGGCTTAAAAAAGGCAAAGAAATGTATTGTTTAACTCTTTCTTGTCAGAAAAAATAATTACCTAAGAAAATGAAGAATATGTGGGAACTTGAACAATAAACCGCCCAGTCGCTATTTTGCAGAGTTTACATTTCCTAAGAATTTTCTACCACAAATCATTTATAAAATATTTATTTTTATGATTATTCATCATTATTTTGCCTGCATTACTTCTCATAAAATATTTCCTGTAGGCTTTTCCTTAATTTTGAGGTTATTCTAGTTTGGATAATCAAGGGAGAAAAAAGGATTTTCCTTTGTTTGAAAACCCTGGATTTCCACCTAGAGATCTCAGGTGTCAAAGGGAAGGCAATGCAGGTGAACACAGTCTCCTCATCTCAAGGCTTTTTCTTAAAAGTGGTATACTCTTTGGAAATGCCTCTGTAATACATTACAAGAACTGTAAGTCGAACACCTCATGCTTCCATTCCTGTTTGGGCTGGCATTTCTACTGCTGCAATTGCCTTAATTACAGTGTGTATAGAAATACAAGCATGTATCTTAGGGCAGCAACACATGATCAAGATTAATGGATGTGTGAATAAAGCTGTTTGCACCCAGCATTTTGGAGCCTATTTTCTGGAGCCTGGGCCACCTCAATAGCTTTTGCTACCTCCACAGTGCATCATGACAGTCCATGAGACTGCTGAGTGAAGATCACAAAAAGAGAGCAGAAGGTACCAAAACATCATTTCCAACCAACCAATTTCTGATATATGCCAAAAGCTGACATTTCCTACCAGAAGGAAAGGGAATCTCCAGCAGAATTCTTATGTCACAATTTCATGATGTAGAGTCTAAAATCCAGCATTCAATGACAGAGCTGATACTGCAGAAATCCCACAGGTAACAGGAAAAATGCTAGTTCGGTGTCATACAGAATTGGTAACAAAACCGTTCTGTACATACCAAGTTTGATAATAAGTCTGCTGGTTTCCATACGTAGATTTCAGAAAATGACTATAAAAACCTTTGATCCAACAAGTTGCAGACTGGACTGTATCACAGAGTCTCATAATGCATGTTTGCAGATGAATTTAAGGCAACACTGATTTTGCTTTTCAAATGTTCCAAGGAAAGGCAGAAGCTCTTGATAACAACTTAAATAAATTCTGGAATTTGTACTTGCTACAGTAATGTTTTTTGGCTTATTTGAGCAAAAAGCCTTCATATTGTGTGGAACAGGGGGTGGGCTGTATCATGAAGTGCAGCTACAGTAAATCTGGACTGAAGTTTTAGTACTCAGCTACCAATGAGCTTAGAGACATAGCTGTCTCCTTCAATCTGGAGCCCCTCCTGGAGTTTTAGTAAACAACTGTTCCACTTAGGCAGGTGCTGTTACAAGGCAGATTATAATTACATCTACACTGTAGTTGCAACTAGGAAAACACGATACCTAGAAAATTTAAAATTAGGAATGACTTCAGACTCAACTAACTTGTTTTAAAATGAGGACTGCAGCAAAACAAGAAAGCCCAGTAAAATAAAATATCACAGTCACATAATATAATTAAAGAGAATGAGTCAAATGATTTGCTGGTTAACTGTATAATTCCCCCTAGATGGGAATAGGTCTGATCTGCAGCCAGCACTGCTATGAACATTGCTGTTCTCTCTGGAGCCTACACTATCTATCTCTGTTTCTTTCTGGGGGGTTAAAACCTCCTGCAGGCCAGCAGGTCACTGCCCTCTTCAGTGTGACACTAAACAGAAAAAGTGAAATACTGTCAGTTTTGCTGCTGATTTCAGATAGGCCAGGACTTCATTCCATGTATTTCATCCACTCTTAAATTTTAGTCACACTTATCTTATCTACCGTAAGAAATTTCAATGGCAAAAAAAAAAAAAAAAAAAAAAAAAAAAACAAACCAACCACATCTGACAGGCATGTAAATCTAGAAGCTTGGAATTTGGGGTGATTGGAAATGAGGTCTGGGAAATTGGTTCTACATTCACAGATTCTCAGGCTGCTATGGAAATCTCCAACATGTTACCACTTGATCTTACCTCTCCCCAGTGTCAAGTGCAACATCTCTTCAGATTTCAGCAAGAGAATGTGGCACGCAAAAATGAGCAAGCTCTGCCTTTTTATGCTATCCTTCATAAATCACCTTTGTTAGCATAAGGCCTGAGGCAAAGTCCACTGAAATCAGTATAAGCCTTTCTACTTTGGATTGAGACCATTATCTCTGCTGCTTCTGCTCCTTTTTCTTTTGGCTGAAATGTCACGTCTCACTTAAGCACGACAAGGGTGGCCAACGGAAGAGATGGAGCCAGCCACAGGAGCATCATAAGAATACATGAATGAGATGTGTACATTCATAGAAAGATTCATTTTAAAGCAGAATAGCAGAGTGAAGACACACCAGTTGCTCTTACACACTGATAATTTACACATTTTACACATTATTACTTTGCTGTTCTACGGCAAAAAAATGTAGTTACTATAGCAACTGGTTTGTCATATGATCAGAATGCTATTTTTAATATCACTCAAAGATACATATTAACATGCATAATATAAGGACTGCTTATGAGGGCTGAAAATATATATGCTATCACTTTTGAGCTTATAAGAGTTTGCTCTTTCTAATTTCTTTTACTTTCTGCATTTTTATTAGACTATGCAATTAAAGAATCTCAAAGAATGGCGTAGTAAAACTGACCTTGCAGTTCACAGTGAAACTATTTGCTTTTTTCTTTGTGGTGCAGGAGATTAGAGGTGCCCACTAAGTTCAGAGCACATGAGAGATCTTGGCACTGTCAAGCTCCTGATGGACATTACCAAGAGCTTTGGCTCCTGAGTATCTTTATCACCAGCCATCGCCTTTTTTTCCTCCCTTTTTCATACCATTTTCCTGAATCACCTTATTTTTTGGATATCCTATGTCAAGTGACTTAAGAAGATAACTTAAAGCACTAGTTTATTTTCTTATTGTCTTTCTCTTCTCAGTCTAATGTATAAAATGTTTATGGAAATGTGTAGTCCAGCTACAAATTTGTCCAAAGAGAAATAAGCTGTTTCCCAGTAACACAGATCCTCTAAAGTCCGATGTACCTGAGAGCTGTTATAATGCCTTTCTCTTGGCTGCTAATCAGAATTTATCAAATAATGGATTTTCAGTCCAGTGGTCAAGGTGAACGTAGCAGAAGGGGATGCTTGAGAAAAAAAAATAATTTTAAAACGGTTGTGGGAAAAGCTTTTTATTTCTTCTTGTCTACATCACACACAATTTCTTTTTGTGGGATGGTGGTAACTCTTACTGAATTTGAAACTCCCATTCTGGGAGCAGAATACCCAGATGCCCATTTGCTGTCACCACTGGGGAATACACTTAGAGCAGAGTTTCTCAGGTTGTACCAGCTTGCAGTTTGTTTTGGAGGCAAGTGCAAAACATTGCTACTGCTCTATTAAGCCTTAAACTATTTCAGTTCATAACTGTTCAGGGAGGGGGAGGGTTCCCAATTCAAATTATTTTGATACTTTTATTCCCTGTGGATACTTAACTTGCTGCCAAGACCCTCTGACTTCAAGTGATAGCAGACTTTGTTTCTCCTCCGACATGTAGGTTTAACATTACAGCTCCCTTAACACAGAACTCCATCTATATCATGCCCCATAGCCTTCAGCAAATTTGTCTACATTGGAGTTCTGAATTCTCAGAGGTAACCTTGATGTATATCTTAGGTTATTTTGCACCACAGGAAGCTTCTAGGAGTCAGTCTATATGTCATTCACTCATAGATAGCAGAGATGGAGGTGACAGATTGCAGAGATGCCAGAAGTCAGAGATACTTGCAGTACTGCTCTTGTATGTCTGAGACCAGAGAATCGTGTCAGTTCTTGATATCCTATAGGAAAAAAAAGTGTGTTTGTCTCTCACCATACTTGTGTAAGCCATGGAATCTCCACTATGAGGCTGATGCTGCAACCAGACATCAGGCTGACTGACAGACAGGTAGTTGGCTTGTATGGGCTAAAAATGTTAATAAGTTGACTCCAACTAGAGTCCCAGTTGAAAGTAGCTCTCTCCTAGTGTCACATTGCTGTAGCAAGACTGCCACAAAGCCAATCCTCAGTTGTTCATGCTTGAAAAGTCTGAGCACTTATGATGCAATGAACTTGAATGGACTCATCCCCTCACTTGTTTTAAAAGAAGTCCAAAATTCAGCATTTCAGAAGGCCTGGGATAGTGAAGAGGTTTAGGGTGAAAGAAGTTTTATCCTATTCAGTGGCTAAATTGGTTAGACAATTGAAAAAGATCTTGCTGCAGATAATGGCTGTGATATCTTGGCATGAGGAATTTATATGTAATTATTTGTGCCGGAGTACAGAATCACGATAAATGCCTACATAAATCCAAGTAAATATATAAATCAAAACTGCTATCATATAAAGATCTGTTTCTATTCCAAGGCTATTATCATGGTATACGATGGAAAGCTTCATTATCTATTTACATCAACATTCTCACGGGCCAGAAAGCTTTTTCACTTTCTCTTGCCATTATGTTATATTACGTGTGGAAATGTCGTAACAACCCAAGATAATACAAGTGCTGTTAGGCAACAATGTAATATTTTCTGGTTTTTGTTTTTAAATGAGACAGAATACAGCTATCCACTCTTTGTAAGCAATCCACGTATACCAAAGATTTAACACGAGTAGAAATTAACAAACCAATATTATGTATTGCCCAGCAAGCATTTTTCTCTATTACATACCAAAGGTTTAAAATAACTAAAGGCTACAATTATAGCACTGCAAAGGTACGAGCAGCCCACGTCACAGTGTAGCGCACAGGTTTGGTGTATGTCACCATACGCTTATTCAAATTCGATCTAATCGAAAATACATATGAGAAGTCTGGGCAACAAAGATGCATCCATCATAACTGAGCTGGGTGAGGACTTAGATAAATAGGCTAAATGCTAAGGATCACCTTAGGATATGTTATCTAGTGTCCACCACAGAGGTTGCATTTGTAACTGGAGTTGGTGAGAATAACTAATCAATATCTGCATGCAGAGCAAAATGGCATTTTTAGTCACCTAAGACAATGAATTCAGAACATCTTCTCAGAAATATGCAGAGACTGTCCCGCCACTACCTTGCTGGAATAATATATTTAAGCAATCAGGCAAAAAAAAAAAAAAAAAGAAAAAGAAAAAAAGAAAAAAGAAACACAACAGAGTATCATCAGCCAACATATCAAACTTTCCTGCTGAAACTGTGTCCTAAATCTCTCTTATCCTTTGGGAACAGTGGAACTTGCCAGTGACAGAGCTCAACTTGTGAGTTTGTTAGGACACTCACCAGAGTGCATATTGCTAGCGGTTTGTTTTTGTCACTTGTGTCTAAAAATTGTTTTCAGCAAGAGAGTCCACAGTAGAAGGATGCACTCTGCGCTAGGACACTTTGCATCAATATGACTACATTCTTTTTCCCTTCTTTATGAGTTTTTTTCCTGTGCTAGGCTAGCTGTGTTGCACTGGAAGGGGACCAGATGACAATGATTTTGCAAACTCTCATTTACAGTTGCTATGCAAATAAAAAGATTTAAATGCTGCTTTATAAGCAATAATAAATGTGTTCTTACCTGCCAGTGAACTGAGAAACCAATATAAAGTTTGGGTTAAGCATTGCTAAGGGTGACATACGTAACTACTGACCTGATGGTCAGATTTTTGGGAGAAGGCAAGAAGCATACTTGGGTAAAACAGGTAATGACTGAAGGAGTCACAGAATCATAGAATGGCTTGGGTTGGAAGGGACCCAAAGGATCATCAAGTTCCACCCCCCCTGCCACAGGCAGAATCACCAACCTCCAGATCTGGAACTAGACCAGGTTGCCCAGGGCTTCATCCAACCTGGCCTTGAACAACTCCAGGGAGGAGGTGTGGAGCCCAAAACCACAGAAATATGCAGATCCCCTCGGTAATCTAATTTTCATGGATTCCAAGGCTTTGTTGATCCCTTTGTGTAGGAACGGATGACAATGAGACAGAGAAAAAAACACCTGAGACAGCTTTGTTTAGAGCCAGAGTGGGCTCTGAGGAAAAACTCCTCTAGGGCAGGAGGTGCTGCTGGAGACAGGCTTAAACGTGCAAATAATAAGAGAAGACAAATTAAACCACCCCAGTCTGGAGTCACTTGATCCTCCTGTGTTTGAAGCGTTAGATATTGATACTTTCTGGTAAACAGAATTACACGTAACATACCTCAGGTGACTTTTATACTATCTGGAGTGAACTGCAAGATGTCCAAACTGCTGGATGGTTGCATGGAGATTAAAAATGGAAATACATTTTACAAATATAGTAGAGCCACGAGATTACTTCACAACCATTTAAAAACTGCTCATTTTTATAGTGCAGATGAAACCAGAGTTAATTAATGCTAGTCACTAGAGACAGCAGTAAGTAACTCACCTCTTTTTTTTTTTTTTCGCTTCTGCTAAATGGATTGCAATTACTCCCTCAGTAATACTGTGATAACAAGGTTTAATACATAGAAAAAGTATTAACAGCGTCAACAATGCATCATGGGAGAGCATCAACTTGAAGAAAAATAAAATGATGGGGTTTTTTTGTTCAGATCTGGAAATAAAAGATATATATTTATAAAATTGTTTTCTAAACCCAGAAAGACTGCAAAGATTCAATCCTAGAAAACTTAAATACTTTTATAATTACATACATCTGCATTATTTTATACAGCTGTTTATGATTAGGAATGCTTTATTAGAACAAGCAAAGGTCTTTTCTATCCGCAAGCAAGCAAGGCCAGTTTCAGGAAATGGAATAAGACCTATTTGTTTTCTCCACAGGTCTTTTTTTTTAAAATGCTAGAATTTCATCTTGAAAGAGTGTGTTAACAAAGCTCAAAAACAGCCTAAGTTCTAGTCCATCAAGTCTTAATAATGTCATTAAAGAATCAGATATAAAACGTTACTGAGAACACTCAGGGGAATGCTTCCACAACAGCACAGTCTGGACACTATAAGTGTAAGGCTGTATGAATCCCAACGGTTTCCTTACTGTCCCAAGGAAATTGTGAATAATGCCAACACTGTCCTCCAGATCAAGCTGGAAAATGAAACTAGACATTCAATTCCCTCATCTTGGCAAATTAAATTTTGATATGCTACAAAAAGCGGTTAAGTTGCTCTATTTACTTCAATCTGGAGTACAAATCTTTTAAAAATCCCACTGTAGGTAAAAACTGAATTCTATAGGGTACAAAATACTTTAAATTTGTAACTGTTTTGCAATAATATGGCATTTTGTTTTCCAAAAGACTGTTAGAGAGGCATGCTGTAAAAATCCAGAGATGCTGCCAGTAATTAGGCAGCTGGGTGGCCTAAAAATCTTCTCCATTACACTTTTGTTTTCTTGCCAGTTCTTCATGTCCTCTCCTGAAAGAATGTTTTGTTTTTGTTTACATAGCTCTTGTAGGCAGAATGAATAAACCTTTTTTCCCCACGCTTGCCAGCCTTCACTGATACAATATTGGCTTTTCCATTTATGGCCTTTGGATAGGCATTCCTGAGCATTTGGTTTGACCAGAAATCAATTTTCATGTCACTATAAGAAAACATCTTTATAGCACTCAAAGTATTTGGAACTATCAATCAGGTAAAACTGAAGATGAACTTCACATGTGCTTTGGAAACAGAGGTCTAGATGGATTGTTTAGTTAAGCTGTGTCATGACCAGGGAGGCACCTGCTAAAGGAAATTCCCTACAGAAAAAGCAACTTTTCCTACAAAATCTTCAATTTCCTGTCTCCCACCTTCCTTCTAACCCTATCTTTTCACTGTAGGTGTTATGTCTGTTCTGCAGAGACTATTTATAATCTCCCCATTCAAACCACCCCTTAGGGGCTCTCAGGCTGAGCAGGGCAACCAGGCAATGGGAGCTCTAAAATTGAAGTAATTTCATTTGCTGCCTGAAATATTTTGGCAGAAACTCATCAGGCATCCTTGGGAAGAGATTAGTCAACTGCCTAAGATGTTTGTGATTGTTAACTTCTTCCCAAGCTATCCAAGTATGTGGTCTTCATTAAAAACAAGAGTTCAAAATTCAACCTTTTTATCTTGTTTCTTGGAATAGTGTTGGTTAATATTCTACATTGTTAACATATGAGGTTCTTTTTAACTCCCCAGTGTGTCAAATCAAAATAAAGTAGAAAGCAAAGAAGCAATGGATTTATTTCTAATGTTCAGAATAATTATTCTCCTTCAGGCAGAATCTAATTACAGCATGTTTCAGAGCAATGGGAGAAAAAAAACAGAAATTTATGAGTTCTAAACTGAAATAACAGCCTTTCAGTATCTAAAGGCGGGCAGAAGGGTTCAGACTCTTTAGTAGGGTTTGTTGTGATAGAGCAAGGAGAAATGATTTCAAACTAAAAGAGGAGAGATTTAGATTGGATGTAAGGAAGACGTTTTTTACTCTAAGAGTGGCTAGGCAGTGGAACAGGTTGCCCAGAGAGATGGTGGATCCCCATCCCTGGAGACATTCTAGGTCAGGCTGGATGGGGCTCTGAGCAACCTGATCGAGTTGTAGGTGCCCCAATTCATTGCATAAGAGTTGAACTAGAGGGCCTTTAAAGGTCAAAAAAACTGTAAGAAGAAATATATGTAAAAAGATATGAACATAAACCAGAAAATATTATAAATGTAAAACAATTATTAAAAGTAAATGTTAAGTGGCCAATTACACCAAAAGATTCCAAAAATGTGGTAAAGATTAAAAAGTTCAAGAGTTCAGGCACAAATTTAATTTTCTCACTCTGAGCATTTAAAAACATTTGAATAAATTTTTTACTATATGGAAACATATACGAGGGCTGCTCTGAAGGTAAATGTCTCATATTTTATGATTTTGGCCCACGGAGTTGGAGGTACATGTTGGTGGGATGGCAGTAGAGGTTGAACCTTCCTACCAGTATTCCATTACGTGTTGTTGCCGTGTGACAGATGGCAGCAGAGGGGCAGTCTGACAAAATGGTGTTTGACATGAAAGTGTGGATGAAGCAAAGACACGTCGTTGAATTCCTCCATGCAGAAAAAATCGTACCCATTGATATTCATCGACATTTGCTGAATGTTTATGGACACCCAACAGTGGATGTGAACACAGCAAGGCAGTGAGTTGCATGTTTCAACAGTAGTGACAGTGGCAGTGGGTCACCTCCACTAGCATAGATTTTATGAGCACAGCACGCAGGTGCTCATGGCTAGAAAAAATGCATAGCTAATGGTAATGACCATGTTGAAAAATAATGTTTTGTAGCTGAGAATTTGCTCTATGAAATAGTGTCATTGTGCTTTTTGCATCTGTTGTAGTTTCAATGGAAATAAATAAGTGGCATTACTTTCAGAGCGACCTACATATATATATTCTATATATATCATATACAGTAATACTTCTGTAGTTCTGTTGCCTCAGAAATCTTAATGCTTCATTGCTAGAGTTTGTAGTTTAGCATCTTCTGCTAAAGAATAAATTTTTACATTCACCCAGAGCAATTACCAGAAGAACCAGTACAGTTGTGTCATATTAGCTTTTATAGTGCACAACACATTTCATATGCACTGTCCACAATTTAAGCCTCTGTTTTGAAATGCTCAGAGCTTCAATCCCTGCTCAGATATGGATATTCCTGGAAGTTTGAGGACAAATAAAAATAAACTGCTCCACATTCTGAAGTAGAAGCAATGATACATTATAGCAGATTAAAATTAAATTCCCTAAAGATATGCTTGCCACAAACATCCTCCGTGGCCATATTCAAGTCACTATTTTTCTACATTTCTATAGATAGCAAAAGATACCCCTGTACTTGCCAACTGCAATATTTTGTGCATATTGTTAGTTATCACCTCACAGTTCTTCCAAAATCTAAGAAAACCTGAGAAGACATTGTATACAGAAATGTTAACTACAAATTTCCTTGTGAATCCATTCTCAGAATGCCCTCAATTACCAACCAAAAGTTTTAGGTCTGAGAGGAGTTGGACTCATTGATTCTTGGAGGTCCCTTCCAACTTGGCATTTTCTACAATAAAAAACTTTAGGTCTGACATAAATGACTCTCTGGGCACTAACTTTGGAGAGGAACTTGAAAATGGACTGAAAGCATTATGGAACTTAATAAGCAGAGGTCTAGAAATAGCCGTGCTTGCTCAGATTAAGGGCAAAACTCTTAATTTCCAAGGGTAATCCTTTGCACTACCATGTTTATCCCAGTAAGACATGAGTGCAACCCCTGTCCCCAGCAGACCTGGGCGTGCCTTGCTCAGGGGCCATCCATCTCGTGTGCCACCAGCACCGTGCAACCTGCAGTGTCTACTGGCAGGGCTTAACCAGCTGCCACCTCCCACGGAAGAGATGTGTTCTGCTTCAAAGCTATTCCCCACTTACACAAACAATGCTGCTGTGTGTTTCGACAGCTTAAAAAATACCACCGTATCACTGACATGCCACTGAACATGTCAGGAGCTGCACCATTTCACTCCACTGAAGTGCTTTTCCTTTTATTGCCAGGCCTCTAACAAGATTATTGAAATGATTCAACAATAGTCAAGCTGCAGCCATAGATACTTGTTGAAAGTAAATAATAAAAGCATTTTATCAGAATTGCTGTCATTTTCCTGTTGAGGGATACATCTGTTTCATAAGTACATTTTTATGTGTGCCTGCCTTATGTGAACCTGCTCTAATTTAGTTACACTGATAGGTACAGTTGTAGCTCCCTTTCTAACAATATTAACAGATGAATAGGGCAGTCGTTTTCAGACAGCAATTTGCCATGGCTATGGTCAAAGTGGATTGGTTTGAGATTACAACCTTGTAAGAACGAGTTATTTTATCATTATTGCTATTTTGATGTCACTTTTTTTTCTTTTTTTTTTCTAGACATGCTACTGGAAATTCTTACTTATACAGTAATCTGAGATAAAAATTCATCAAGACAAAAACTAAATGGAGGTCAAAACATTCTTACGAGAAAGCCAGTGGTAAAATACAACCTGCAGATACAGAAACATACAGGGAACATCGCTCTGCATCCTGAATGCTGTCTGGAAATGTAGGCCTAATCATGGAAAGCAACTGTCCTGCAGATTTGAAAACAGCCAGTGCCATTTTTAGAAGATGCAGCTCAGGAGAACTACAAAGCATTGTAGCATTTCCGCATGAGGAGCGGAATCCATGCTTGTAGATAGGACTTGGAGATTCAGGGAAAACACATACTGTTTTGAAAACCAAGTGCCTCTGTAGTCAGATTAAAACCTCAAGCTTCAAACTATAAGCCCTGCTCAAGAACTGTCAGCGCCAGGAGGCAACTAACTTCCATCTCAGAAGAACCTGTCCACCTCTGCTGCCAAATAAGCTTTAATCCGACTGACTGCAACCAGTTTTAACCAACAACCAATTGTCTCAAATATCTGAAGTTCCACTTCGAAGCCGGTGACTTGATAGAGGAAAGAGACTCAAACCAGCATCTCCACCTGAAGGGAAGTTAGGGTTCAAGCACACGGATTCCACCTTCTGCATGACACTGTCAGTGCCCTGGGGCTGCACCAGCCCTGTCTGTCCCTGCCCACCCTCAAGGCAACCCCTGTCCTGACCAGGGCCCAGGATCCCATGTCAGCCCCAGGATCCCATGTCAGCCCTAGGGAGGCCACAGCAGGGCACATCCATCACCTCTAATAAGAAGGAATGGGGAGAAAGATTGCCTAGCCAGAATAATTTACTTGTTGAAGGAACAATGACTTCTTCCTGAGTCAAGATGCTCAAAAGGTTAAATCTATTGTGAATGAAAATAAACTGGTAAAGACTAGCATAAGATGAACACTGAATTAACAGCTTTTCAGCATACAAATTTCTTCTTCCAATAGTTAAGAGGAGTCAGAGTGTTTAACTCAAGTTACTTCTCTTTAGTTTTCTAGCTTGTGAAATTCAGGTAGGGAGAAATATCACTGCAGCCTTCTTTTCTGTAATTTAGGAGGAACCATGAATGAGCCCAGAGGCATCCTCCAGGGACAGTGGGCTCTGAATAATATCGTAACATGGCAATAATGAAATCCCTTCAGTAACTTTACTGTTTGCACCTGACAGTGAAATTCAGAAACTTTCAATAGTTGAAACCCAGAAATATCAAAATGTTCTTCATTATCAGTTGCTCCCACTACTCCAAGAATATTGGGAAAAACACAGGCAAAGTCTCCTTCCCTGCTCCTTATCCATAAGGGACAGTGAAACCTGACAGGATAGGAGAAAACACAGAATTGCAGAGACAATTTGGACTGTGTCAGAAATTCTCTTTCAATATTTTTTTCCAATTTGTTTGGTTTTGCTTGGGAAAATAGCACTCTCTCACATTTATCTCCATCTTCCTCTCCTTTTAAATAATTGCAAGAAGGAGAAGTTTAAGCAATCAACCCTGAGGGAACACCAAAATCAAAGTCTACCTTCAGGGATATTTTCCTTAAATTTATGTCTATAAAAATATATAAGGGAATAAGATTCTGCAGTGTAGGGAAAGGGGCCATATGAGCTCAGAGACCTGGCATGATGCATGCTCTGGGGGAAACCCCCCACAAACCTTACTCCAGAGCACTGAGCAGGAGCACCGACAAGTCCTGCATCTGCTCAGCTTCGTGGGAGCTGGCAGAAGCTTTGCTGTGGGCTTCTGCAGAGCCAGAATTTTTCCCTGGGATATAAGATCCAGCAAGGCACTGCTAAACATCCAGAAAATCTGCCACTTCTCATGTAAAGAGTTGAGATGTTTCCCCCCCCCCTTCTCCACCGTGGAGGGAAGCTGTTTACACTGTTTGTAATACATCCAAATATCTTCTTCAAAGAAAACATTTCCCTTGTGAAGCATCTCAGCCAAAAAACGGGAGTAAACCCTGGCACAACTTTCCCCTTGAGATAACAGTCCTTATTGGAAAAATGTGAGAGCATCTTTCTTGAGTGGGAAAGACCTTGACATCAATGATGTGCAATGTTAGGGTGAAAAATGCCAGTGTTTCTAAAATAAAAACTGATCTCTTTGCTTACCCATCTTTTTTAAATAGCTACAGAAGCACTCAGATCTTTTTTTTATATGTGTATATATGTACAGATAGAGATGTATTTTATAAATATACATTATGTATGGTAGGCATTAAGAGCCTTAATAATTGTGGAAGATTATTTATTTTACCTCCCAAAAATAGACTAAGATCCTTGAGGGCAAAGACTTTCTTCTCCAGTCATACCAAGTTTAGCACAAGGAGTCCTGAATAATACCAGAGACATCTGGGCACCACACTGGTATAAACAACAGCTTACTCTTATTGTCCAGCTGCAATTTTTCCTGTCACTTGTGTCCACACTTTTCATCCTAGTAACTTCTCAATACTTTTCTGCTCTTACATTTAAATAAAAAAAAAGAATTCATGAAGACAGTTAGGAGTGGTATGGAAGCCCAGCTCCATTGGGCTCTCAGCTTAGGGCTACCATACTGATAGTAGCTTTAGGGCTGCCATACTGATAGTTGCTTGTTCTCATTTTCTAACTGAAGTAATGAAACTGAAGATGGTTGAAGTTTTCCACTCCTTCTGAAGTAAAAATTTCTCTAAGTGGACTGGCCTGTGAGCAGCAGAAAAGGCAGAGTCTTTTATCCTAAACATACAAATCCAACAACTGACACATTCATTTCCCACAGACCTTTACACACTAACTTTAGTTCCTTGTTCAAGTCCTGTCACTTCTTACCAGGTCCCATACCTATTAGATGGATGAACCAAAAGTACCTTATGTGATGGCTTTTCATTGAAATATACATCCAGGAGCAAGCTGACAAATACACATCTGTTATTCAGCTGGTCAGCTACACAGCACACAGCTGCTGGCTGGGCTCATGTTCAAGGCACACTCTCAGGGGAAGTATCAATTTTGGCCATCCTAGGTGACTGTCATGGATGTGGTACATTTCCATCTTTGAAGTCAATTTTGGGTAGAAATTGTTCAGTTGGTCTCAAAAAATTATTGGGGGAACAGGGGAAGGACTAAGATTTCACACTAAGATTTTTTTTACATAAAGTTAAAAATGCCAACCCTGAAAATATAACTTTTAAAAGATATATTTTTTTTATCCACCACATTTTCCATGAAAGTGATTATTTTGCCACAAGGAGTAGAAAATCTGGAAAAAGACATTTTTAGACTACTTTTTTTTGGGCCCACCATCTATTTTTTCATTTCCACATTAAACAAAAGAGCCACTCATATGTAGGTTAATAAAGTGAGCACAAGGGAGATGTACCTCCAAATTGGAGCCAGATGGTGAATAACGTAGCAGGAATGTACTTAAACCTCAGTACCAGCTCGTGACAAGGTCTGCTCTCTGTCTTAGCCCCTGGATTTTGGAAAAAAGCTTCGGGAGCTAAGAGAAAAACTTTCAACCTGACAAATACTCTTTGGCTGGAAAAGGCTCCTGTTTTAATTCACCACAGATGTGACTTTTAATGAAAGCATTATGGCTTTTCAGCTGCATGGATGGTACAAACCTTTTTAAAGGAATAAATGACTCAAAATGCTTTATTTTCACAGCACTGTTATACTTGACCTTTGCTGGGATACAATCCTGAAACCAGCTACAATGCTGTTTATGGTTACCTGTCTCTTATCCAGTCAAATCTTGTGAGAAACAGGACAGCCTGACTCCTGATAGCTGGGCAAAGAGAACAGCCCATACCTCCCAGACAGGACTCGACACTTTGCAGGATTAGGTGCCTGGTGAGTATTGATGACAGTGGTAAACAAGAAAGGAAAAAACCTGAATGGAGCAGGCAGCTAAGAGGAAAGAAATGCTGGCATCAACACAAAGTCATTAGATAACTGAAAACTAGGTCTATGTGAGGAACAGAGAGAGCTTTTCCTACAGCAGTTATTCTCCAGAAATTGAACTGCACCTAAGGACTGGCTATTTGGCTAGCATTCAGACACCTGCTTCATGCAGACACAAGGGTAAACTCTAAATTTCATTGCTTCCCTTCATTCCATGTCTTAATTCTGCTGGGCAAGACCGACACCTGTGTAATAAGTGCTTATTATACTTAGTCAGGTAGCATCGTTTTCATTTCACCTAACCTCTCTCTGATGAGACAGTACTCTAGTCTCCTTCTACACAGAGGCACCTCTGGGGGTAATTCAAGACATCTACCCCAGGATGGGATAAATCAGGTCCCAGAGAGAGCCTGTCTCCTTCCACTTAAGGAAGCTCATTCCAGACAGTTTTCAGATAGCCATTAAGATGCAGCAAATCCCACCCTTATTATAAACAACTCCAGTGAGTAATCAATCAATTGACAAATAAACAATTAAAACAGACAAGATCGAGCTAATCCGTTCCATCTGCTAGAACAAGCGCTATTGTTCTAAATGCACAACTTAAGATTACTTTAGATAAGACTTTTTGGTTCATTTTCTTCCTTGACATTGTTTCCACATGCACATCACTCTCCTAATTTATTTCAGATTTGCACCTCTATTAAGAAGAAGAAATCAAACCTGAGTGGGTGAGCGGCATTTTCTTTCACTCACCTTGCCCTCTGCAGGGACTGCACTTGTCTGGCCCTGATTCAGCAGACCACTTACTCATGTATTAAAGACTGCTGAATCAAGGCCAGAGGTACCATGCTGTGTTCAACAGTGAACTAATAAGCTGAGTATTACACGGCCAGGCTCTACTTGCGGGCAAATTCAGATTTCGGAGCTTAGATTCTCAAAAGTCTCTAGGTTACTGCAAAAATCTGTACTTCCACAAATTATGCACTTTGAACTGGAAGCACAACTTCTTACTGATGCAGTGAAACAAAATTAAAAAAATATTGACCAATATTCAAATAAAATACCAGTAAAACAGTCTCAAATAAATGATCCATAAAATGTATATATCAAAGCACGCAAAAATAAAGGAAATACTGTAAAAGAAAGGTTCATTTCCATGAGTAGCATGAGAAAGAAATAAGAGGACCCTGGACAACTGATGAGCAAGCCCTAAACAGCTCTGTTTAAAAGAAGAAGGTTTAAAGTTATTATTCTCTGGCAAATCGTCCTAAATGAATTTCATCATTCTTGATACAAATGTGTTTTTTGACACTTTAATTATGAAGAAACTCTTCCTGAACCACACAATATGAACAGAGATGCCATAAGTTTAAGTAAAATGCCATTATATTCTCATTTTGCAAAATTCACAGTCTCATTCAAATCAAGCAGCATTTCTCTGCAACAGGACAAAATGAATATTACAAAAATGAAATCATATACACTGGTTCAGGAATATTTTAATCATTTTATGCTTTATATACATATATACAGTGTATATGCTTTTGTGTGTGTGTATGTATATATCAAGAATGGCACGTTGACAACTTTGCAGTTTAAAGAGTGTATCTTTTTTTTCTATAGAAACATACACAACAACACGCTCGTCTTGAAAATGAGAAACATTCACTACAGCAATATAATGAAGCACTGCTCATTAAAACAGGGTATGTAGGTAACAGATTTCTATTACTGCATTACACCACCCACTTAACTAAAAAAACTGAGCACTAAATGCATTCACCTAATTTTATTGCTTGCACCCTCCTGCTCCCCATTTATTATTGAGCTACCACATTTATAATTTATTTGGACAAATTTGCTCCAGAATAAAGCACAACCAATCTGCTCAGTGCAATGTTAACCTCTCACCCTCTATAATCTCTTTCCTCCCTCCTCATTTATAGTCACAAATCATTTTTGCAAACCGCAGATGATTTGTTGTCAGTTTACTCCCCTTTATAAATTTAACACTAAAAAAACTTGAACATGATTTGTTTTTATTTAAGAATAATGCTTCTAAATAATGTAGAATGAACAGTTACTTCAGGTATTACATAATACTCTAGCTCAACTGATAACATTTTAAGCCTGTAAATCAGGATTTAAATTGCATGACAAGTACAGCATATACAACATTTAAGCTAATGACTCGTTTTACAAATTTATGGACCCTTCTCACTCCTGTAATGTTAGAAAAACAAGAAGCTTTTGTGCTTAAGTATTTTGATTCCATAATATTGTAAAATCTGTATTTTACAGTTGCAGAATCTGTGTTCCTCTGCTATGCAGTAAATTTTCACGAGGTAGAAGGGCACTTCAGAGGGTAAAAAACATAAAAGGAGATAGACCATAAGAAGCTCTTTTCAACACTAGCCAGAACTGAACAACAGCACTTTGCTCTACTACATACAAAGAAAAATCTTTCCAAAAACATATCCTTAGGGAACAGGACAGGCATTTGTAGATTTCTTTTCTAGCAAGATATCCTTAACACTATTTTGGCCGCTGGAGAGAAGAGAGTAGCAATACAATACATTTAGATGTTGTACTAAGGGACGTGGTTTAGTGAAGAAATATTGGTGATACGTGTGCAGTTGGACTAGATAACACACATCCAACCCGCGGCCTACAGGCTGCATGCGGCCCAGCTCGGCTCCACGTCCTCAAGGCAGCAGCTTTGCCCCACCGAGCAGCCCAACCCAGCCCTGGGACACAGGGAGGGTACAGTGCAGTGCTGCCAAATAATATGGCTCTATGTCTCATTTGCAAGAAATCATGCCACTTTTCAACTATTACAATTTGAAAAGATGCTATATGCAGAAACACGCTGCCAAATTCAATGCGTATCAAGGAATGCCTCGTAAAGACAAAGTAGTGGAACTGAAAAATGGCCGTCACCTCAACAATATTTTTTAAAAAGCTAAAACTCAAATGTACTCTGTTATGAAAGCTAGTTACATGACAGCAAATCTGACTGCAAAAAAAAAAAAATCAAGACCATATTCTGATGGTGAGTTTGTTAAGCAGTGTATGGAAAACACAATAGATATACTGTGTTCTGATTAAAAAAAACAACAGATTTTTCTAAAATCATTTTGTCTCATCAGACGATAGCCAGATGAACTGAATAAATAGGAAAATCTATTGAAAAAAATTTGGAGAGTAAAGCTGCTAATTTCAAATTTTATTCTTTGGCAACAGATGAAAATAATGATGCTACAGATATGGCTCAATTTGCCTTTTTCATTAGAGGTACTGATAACAAGTATAATGTCACTGAAGAAATGGCTTCTTTGGTGCCACTGAAAGACACAACTAAATCTCTTGATTTGTATGAAGCAGTAGAAAAATACATTAAAGTGATTTTCTTTAACCTTTGTCAATGTATCTGGCATAGCTACTGATGGTGCCCCAGTGATGGCTGGTAAAAAAGAGGGACTTATAAAATTAGTAGAAGATGATGCAATTACCACCAGTAACTCACATTTAATGAAATATCACTGCATCAGACATCAAGAAAATTTATGTGCAAAAGCTTTAAAAATGGATAATGTCACGAAAATCATTGTCAAAGCCATGAATTTCATGAAGTTGAAGGACTGAATCAACACCAATATTAAAAGCATGGATGCTGATTATGGGGTCATCACTTACTTTTCTGAAGGAAGGTGGCTAAGCTGGGACAAAATGCTAAAAAGACTTCCCAAAGTGAAATCAAGTCCTTTATGGAATCAAAAGGAAAATTTGTGCCAGAACCTAAAGATTAAAAATGGGTGGATTAGATCACCCATTCAAATGAGTTAAACATGTGTCTTTAAGGTGCAAATCACCTTATCATCTGTGGTCTGTTTCAGACAGTAACAGCATTTCAAATGAAACTTTCAATTATGGCAAGCTCAAGTTACGGCAAATAATTTCAGGTACTTCGATGCACTGTCTAAACACAGTTGTGGGAACTGTGAAAAAAAGCTGTGCTTTCCATTTTGATAAAGAAATTTGAGAATAGGTTTGAAGCTTTCAAAAAATAATAATCATTTTATTTTTATTTGTGATTCTATTTTCTGTTGACATAAATACAAAACTTGCAAATTTTCACATGGAATATATGGAGTTGCAGTCAAACATTCAACTCAAAGAAAAATTTGGTAATGTCTTTCATAAGCCCTATCTTATCAGTGAAAAATATCCCTGACTTCATAGTCATGCCGTACTCATGTCATCACGTTCTGACAGTGCATACATTTGTGAACAATTATTGTCAAGGATGAAGAAAAGGAAAAGTAATATTTCATCAAAAATCTCCGACAAACACCTTGAGAATTCACTAGAAATGGCAATCACTGCCATCAAACGAGCTTGATGCATTAGCTTCACAAAAACAAGGGTAAACATTGCACTAGTTTTATGTTTTTGTTGCTCCCTGCCTTTTATATTTTAATAAAAATACATAAAAAATAAGTTTTGTTACTTATATACATAGAATGATAGAATGGCCTGGGTTGAAAAGGACCTCAAAGATCATCTTGTTTCAACCCCCCTGCCACAGGCAGGGTCGTCAACCACTAGACCAGGCTGCTCAGAGCCACATCTAGTCTGGACATTAAGTTTATTATATATTTTGTATGTGACCGATGGCAATTCCTGCTCACTCAGTGTGGCTCAGGCAAGCCAAAAGGTTGAACAACCATGGACTAGATGATCTTGGAGGTCTTTTCCAACCTTGGTGATTCTATGATTCTATGATTCTATGATTCTAGTAGCTGCTGAAGAGAAAAAAGAACAGCAACAAACCAAATGCCCCATGTTAGCTCAGTTTTCCATTTTCATATTCAGCATAGAGGAATGTGCAAAGAAAAACAAAAACAAAAATGACAAAATAAACAAATCTGGCTACACTGTAAGTCAAATATAGATATTTTTGTCCCATTGTCATTGGGGAAGGTAGGTGTTCAATAAGTCATTTAGTTTCTTACTGCACCTCCTTTGTCCAGCTCTGTTAAAATACAGAATATGTGTAAGTGTATTAATTCCTATTACACAGTTGAATATGCCTATACTGGTCTGATTTATAAGAACAGTCTTCAGAAAGTACTTAACACCTTGAATCTCCAGCTCAGCTGCACTCAAATGACTTGCATTGGACTCAATTTTCACCTCAGCTTGCTCAAATACAAAGTTCCCTGTTGTTCAGCAGACTGGTGGTTAATCAAATGCCAACCAATTAATAAAAAATAGGAGGTAACATAACAGATATAGTGAAAGCCATCAGCCAGCACAACAGGAAATGAAGCCAAGTGAAATGATAATTTCAGAATGCTATTATTAATTTGGAACAGATTAGCCTTGTGGTTAAGATCTGTAATATGAGTTGGGACCCAGAACATGATTTGCTCCATGATGTTGAAGTCTCCCTGAATAACTTTGTTGCTGCCTAATTTCTCTTGCATTCCATTTTTCCTAGATATGACATCATGTTACTAATACTTGTTTCTCTTCCTGTCCCTCTGTCCTCCTTCCTCACCACCATCCACAGAAACACTGGAACAAAAGCTGCCCTTTCCTAGTTTCTAACCTACTGGAGCTTTTCTAGATCTAATATTATCAAAATTCTTTTTAATTTCATTTTCATAAAGAAAAGTGAGATATAGGTCAAAGAAATCAAGTACACAAACTTGTACAATAGTGCTTCAAAAAATCAACTAATATTGCTGAAGGAAAAAGCTATCTGAGGATTCAATAAAACTTATCTGCTAAGTACAGCTATCTGCTAATCATCAAACACAAATAGTATGCATATGAAGATATCGAGTATGCATTTAAACATCATTCATCCTTATCACGCCACAAGCCGTAAGTCTGACTCTGGAGTGCTACTTTTTCAGTAATAAACGGCACGAAACTTTCTGCAAAATAAATAGATATGCATTAAACATGATTCCATCTTAAATAAGTCTGCATATATAATTTTACTATGAAATCAATAATATTTTCTATTTTTCTATTACACAATGAAGTCAGCATTTTTCTCCAAGCAGAACTGCCTTTTAGTGATGTTCTAGGGCTTATATTATGCAAAACATCAAACTACAGGGTTCACTTCATGAATATATACATTCTTTCTTCTAGCAACCTCAGCAATTATAAAACTTTTCCAAATTTTTTTACTCTACATTGAAATACATTAATTGGATGCATAATATGCACGTACATTGGACTAGAATGGGTTGAATGACCAGATAAAAGCCTTTTTTTATCTATATCAAGTGCTCTAATGAAGACATTTCACACAAATATAATCAATAAAGGCTAAATTTAGTATAAGTAATCAAGACAAAACACAGAAATGCTTGAATACACACAGAAAATAACATAACTAAAAATGCTTTAAAAATTATTTTTGCTTTATTTTGGCAGAAAGCACATCATTGCATATCTCAGCACATTTAATACATTAATATATGTATGTGTTAATAGATCAATATCCAGAACACTCTTGTTCATAATGCATTACAGATGGCTCTGCTCTAATTATTTACATATTGCTATATGGAGGCTATGATGCTTACTGCTTTGATGGTACTTTCAGTTACTGTTTTGATGACTCTAGATAACTTTGAAGCACTTCAAGGTGATCCTGCGTTCCACTTACAAGTCCTCTCTTGTCCTTATACATGTGCTTAGCATACAAATTGGTGGGTTTCTATTTACAGATCAGAAACTCAGTTAACAACATTTTGTATCAGATAAAGAGCATACTAACACGTGTTTCTTGTTCATTGCTTCTATAGTTGACCATTCAGCCTAGTGATTTGAAATTTAGGATTAATTTCCCTGCTTGGAATGTTCATATTCCTTTCTTACATCTTTTCGAACAATTATGTTCAAAACCCTTTCAGAGGAATAAAACTCACACCAAACCTCTAATCTATGTCATTCTTCTGGAATTACTTTAAAAAGGCATCAGTAAGTTTTCTTCCCTATCCAAAATCTTTTCTTTTTTTTTTTTTTTTTTAATATCAAAAGATACTTCAGAAGATAAATATAATTCAATGAGTAAAAATGTTATAATAAAAATACAGATAACTAATTTCCACATTCGGAATAATCTTTCAGGCACATACATTTATACATACAGTATATACTGCCTCCATTATTTAGATTTAGTTTGACTGTGAAGTCTATTTAGGTTTACAAACTCTTTTTTGATCTTCCTGAAGGCAGAATGATACAAATCAGAAGAGTGAAGCACTTCAGAAATGGCCTTGCAGGAGTGGAAGAGGACACTTTTTTAGTCCGAAGGTGGAAGAAGGCTTCTGCAAAAAGTCTTCCAAATTACTTTGTTCCTCTGAGTCAATTTAATCCCTTGGAGAGAATATCTTCTGGAGTGACCTCCTTGAACCTTTGTGACTAATGCAATAAAACACTAAAAGACCAAGAGATTAGAAAGGAGAGGCTTGAAACTAAAAAGACTGTTCCTTGGGGCTATAAGTTACACCAACAGAGTGAGAATGAATCCCAGTGGGAAGGGAAGATCCTGTATCGTACCATAATTATCTGCTTCGTAATCTACTCCCATTATAATTGTAATACTTTCCAAATACAGCTCTCCTTTCTCATGCCTGCAGCAATGCATATTGTTCCCTATCTGACAAAACCCCTTTGTTTGAGAATCACAAGCTATGTAAGCTGTATAATAGTCTTTAAGAAAAGAACCGGATCTTTGTTGTGTTTATGTTACACATTTCTCTTGCACATTTAATACAAATGATTTACCCATAGAAATGGCAAGGACATTCCAATAGTATGGCATCTGAAAAACTGATCTACATGTCTACATGCTGTTTTCTTCAGCACACAGCTCTACTCACTATATATGTTTTCATTAATTATGTGTTTGTTCTTTCTTGTTATTTAAAAATAAAAAAAAATATTTTTTGTTCTTGGATACAACTAAGGACGCCAAAGGCTTGTTCTGAATTAACCACAAGAATTAGTCATTTAGAAGATAGATAGATAAATACAGGATATGAGTTTAAAAAAGGAGGACTGTGTTTATTCACATAAAACATAAAATTTACCTCTACCCCATACTGGGAGCATCATCCCTTACAGCAAAACAAGCTGTAAACTCTACATTTATGCACAAGGTGATCAGAGGCACTACAGGCATGCCCCTTGGTTTACTGCTTGACCCATATTGTTCTGTGCCTGATCCCGTATTGTTCTCTGCCTGAAGCCAGAAGCCAGGCTCCTGGAGCAGGGACAAAATGTTGTGGTCTCCAGTAGCAGAAGACCTCCCTGGTCCTGCCCAGGGTTGTTCTGACTCTGTTACTACACACACACTGATAGCCGTGTCATTTCCCATTGCCTCGTGGCCTCGGGATCAGAAAATTACAGGACAAGGGAGTCCTTATCAAAGAATATAATAGAACATGAAATGTACACCTGTAATTTGACAACAAAGATCAATTATATTTAAAACTACATGCCTACATGTATATATGCTTATACTAATGTTATAGGCATTTGTTGTTTTTGCTTTTCCCAGGAACACAAAATTACCAGAGCACTGACTCCCTCAGTTAGCATCGCCAAGTAGAATCTTTGAAAAGCCTTATTCTTGATTGTATCAAAAACAATTCAGCAACGGTTCAGTTGTTAATTAAATGCAAGAAAGGTCCCTAAAAAACACAATGATGTCTATATTTTATGAAAGGATTTGTGGGAATTGGAGGACAATTATCATTCACTAAAACATTTGCTTTGCCAGCTGCATACATATATTCTATCTCTGTGAAGACCCAAATCCACAAAGCAGAAACAATCTTTCCAGGAAGGCCAATATTTTGAGGGTTTCATCGTAACAAAGCCAAGCAAAAAATGAGGAACTAACCATTTATAGCAAAAGTTTTTAATAATAGATGCACTGTTTTGAATAAGAAATATTTCTAAATTATTTCACAGACATTCAGTATCTTTTTTCTTCTTTGCTTTGATTTTTTAAATATTTCGGTCATATTTTATCTTAAGAATTTACTGCTTAATTTTCTAATACTTATAAAACATAGAAGAAAAGTGGCAATAGAGTAATCATTTTACATTAAGGAACAGCAGAAGAGTAATGAAGTGGAATCGCAGCGTTCAAGTTCTTCATTTACAAAACACTCTTTTATCCCAAACACCTGCATCTTTCCCCAGGCCGAGGGAGCATTCTGACTTAAAACAGAACGTTTAGCTCCAGTGCATTATCGCTTCAGATCACCTACAGCCAACTGATTCTGGGTGTCAATTAATGTTATTACCACCTAATCAAATGCTACTTAATGCAAACTGTGGGCTATAATCTTGGCTTTGCATACAGCTTGGGATTCACAGCTGAAGAAAAGAAGCTGTTTGCAAAGGGCAGTTCACAGAAACCTCAAATATTAAAGAAGCTTCTAAGCTAGACAAAGATTTTAAAAGAATCATACGTATTTCAGCAGGAAAAATTTAGTCTAATTACTTTCAGTTTGTTATTTGCAAAGGTCACTCTGTCAAGAGTAATACAAGTTCAAGGGTTTCAAAAGCATAGATGTTTTATTTTCAAGTGAAATACTCCTTGCTCTGTAAAAATACTCCCTAAATTGGAGTTGGTGGCAAGGTGGACAAGATGATTTCCAGAGACACCTTCCAACCCTGGCCGTTCTGTGATTCTGCAATAAGTAGGGTTAGGTGGTTATGATATACAACCAGCGATGATATAGATCCATGCACCTTCTCACAGTTACGTGAGTGGCAGCTTAGATATTAAACCCAAGGCATCTTCCTTTTTACCTTCATCTGCCTGAAAAAACACTGTAATCAGCAATTTGTAATCTAAGGTGACATCTTCTGAATTCTTCCTATATTCACTGAAAGTATTAATGAAATACTGATAAGTAAGAGACCATTAATACAAGCACAGAAACATTACTGTTTTCTACAATTATAACCTCATGTGAAACACCAAAATACACATTGTAGCATGGTTTGGAACACAGGGAATGCAAAAGTTTAGACAAAACTTTCTCACAAACATTGATGCCATACCCTTTACCCTGCAAGAGGAAACATGAAGCTAGTATAAAACATTAAGTCTGAACTCTGTATTGCATGCTTTGGCTAATTTAGTGGAAATGTTCACATACTCATTTTGGATCCAGATTAAATCTGGTTTCAATAACAGATTGTTCACCTACCACGCAGCCACCATCGCAGTGCAGAGTAGACACTTCTTTACATTCCCAGCAGCCACCGTGCTATCAACCCCCTTTGGTTGGGCTTTTTTTTTCAGCACAACAGTGCACTTCTCCTCTTGTGCTGCAATATCAGAATATATTGCAAATGAAAGTACCTGAATGCAGATGCAGCTCTTTCTGTACATTCCCAGCCCTTCCTTGATATTGGATGGGAGTTGAGCTGCTGTAGCTGGGCTGGTATAGTGTGTTGGGTTAGTTATAATCCTGTCATACAATATGTGATCACTAGCTGATAAATTATTTGAAATCTTGCCAAAATACACTTGAAAAGTAAGTTATCTTACAAATGATTTCTCAAGAATTTATTTTCTATTATAATTAAAAGCCCACTTTATATACAGTAGGCATCTTGTTTCCTTAATTATTTTCAAACAGTTCCTGAATGGTTTATGCATTCATCCCCAAACACACCAGCCTGTTATTCCCCACTGGAATATAACATATGCTGAAAATTAATTATTTGAATATCTAAACGACAAATATTCTTTTCCAATATCTGTTTGCTGACCAAAGTTTCCATTATGAATTAAGCATGAATAAGAAAGTTGCCTATTATAGAAAGAAAATAGTAATGACAAAACACAGACAAAAACTAGTTTATATGAACTACGTATGTCATTGCTCAGGTACAAAAACCCTTCAGACCATACGTGTTCAATAGCAGCTAATTTCCACTTGATATTATTGCCCAGGATTCTCCAGCTGGAAGGGCATGTCCATCACTGAACCGTATTCGAGCTCCATGCAGGATCCTTTCTCCAAGAACTGCTTGATAAAGTGTGTCATGCCCAGTTCTTAACTGCTACCACCCTCCAGGTCTCTGTGGCCTTCTTTGCTCACCTTTGAGATGCACCTTGAACAATTTCTCTCAGCGCTGATCACACCATGTCCTGAGTTTTAATGCCCACTACTTTTATTCTTCTGTTTGTTTTTTCTCATTTTTTTTTCCCCAGGAAATAATAGTTAACTACCTTCTACATTTAACTAACATCATCATTATTCTCTTTTGAAGAAATTTCAAATAGCTGTACATTTAATGGCATTCAGTCTTTGTATATCACGTTTCTGCAGACTTGCACGTGGCAAAGAAACATTTTGAGCTTGAAGTTTTAGTAGCCAGGGTTTTGTTAATATGTTGCATACAACAACAAACAATGAAATAGGAAAATAGATTTTTATTACATAATATTTTCAATTTTTGACAAATCAAATCCTCATTGGTAAATCATCATGCATCTACCAGGAATCCTAACACATACTTTGAGTTGCATATAAAATGCAGGAATTACTGCTTATATAGAAAGACAATAAAAATGCTGGGGAGGCTCTCTGTGCTCCAAACTTACCCAGAATCATACAATCATTTGAGTCAGAAGCAACCTTTAAAAGTTACCTAGTCTGACTCCCCTGCAATGAACAGGGATATCTACAGCTCAGTCAGGCAGCTCAGAGCCCCTCCAGACTGACCTTGAATGCCTACTGAGATTTCCATGTCTAGATGCAGTACTCCAGGTGAGGCCTCATCAAAACAGAGCAGAAGGGCAGGATCACCTCCCTCACCCTGCTGGCCGCACTTCTTATGATGCAGCCCAGGACCTAGTTGGCTTTCTGGGCTGCAAGGGCACATTGCTGTCTCATGTCCAGCTTGCCATCCACCAGTACCCCCAAGTGATTTTTTGCGGGGCTGTGCTCCATCCTTTCATCCTCCAGCTTGTACTGATAACAGGGGTTGCCACAACCCACGTGCAAAACTTTGCACTTGGATTTGTTGAACTTCATGAGGTTCACCCAGGCCCACTTCTTGAACCTGTCTAGGTCTCACTGGATGACATCCTGTCCCTGAGGCGTGTCGATTGCACCACACAGTTTGGTGTCATCTGTAAATTTGCTGAGGGTTCCCAATTTCACTGCATGAAGTCAGTGCCTTGATTTGATCCTTCAATGAGGACAACAGATAAGTCATTTTCATATTAATAATTTATTTCCAACCAGAAACCACCAATGTAACTACTTCCATGCATTAAAACTCACTGTAAATAGATGTTGCTATAATGAAGGTTTGTGAAATGTGAAGGTGAAATCTTTGAAGTGAAGAGGGGGAATCTGTGGAATCAACTCCTAGAAAAATGTGATGAACAAATGTTTTTGAGCATGGCTCTATATTCAAGGACTTTTTGGCTCAAGCCAGCCATTTTGAAATGATTTGAGAGGTATCTATATAAAAGATTTGACCCAGGAAAACAGAACTGGACAGTAAGACTGATAAAGAAAAAAACGGGAAAGTGAAAAAATGGTTCTTTATATGGCCAGTATTTCAAACAGTATGTTGGTAATGCAGACCATAAAGCAGAATTTCCAGCGTTGTGAACCATTTTTTTAAGACTCAAGTTGCAGCCTACTGAGGAAGAATGGGCTTGCTGTAATTATACATTAAATTCTAAAACAACTGCTTTTTAAAGTAATATAGAAGACAAGTCTATGAAAAAAACCCATATTTTTATGTAATAGAATGTTGGCTGCAGCGTTTTTAAGAGAATGCTCAGAAGCAAAGAAAATCACTTGGAATTTGGATTTATTTTAATGAGCTTCCAGAAACATTTATGACATAGCTACCCAGTGACCACAGGTGGATATCCCTGCTGGGTAACACTCAGCTGCTCCTGAATAAAACAGGAGAGAGCAAACAAACAGAAGAAACCAAATAAAAAAGGAAGATATTTATGTCAGGGTACACTTAGCAAACACCTGCACTTCATAAGCCTGGGTAACTATTTACCACCTTCTTCCCTTCAGATAAATATCTACTAAGAAATTACTTCTCTTTCTCAATCACTGACAAGTTGAATGAAACCCCTGAAGAGGGATTGGAAGCAAGGTACGCATAGGTTAATTTTCCTTTTTTGTATGCCAGGAAAATAATCATCATGGGAAGACCTAATTAAAAAGGACTCAACCCTTTGTGCATGGTCATGCTGCTTGCCTCCTAACAGAATGACTATTGATCCGGATATAGAGAATGCAGAGTTAAACCTTCTAACTTCAGTGCTCCAGCTGCTGGAGATCAGGAGCACCCTAGCAATTATCCATCAGGGCTTCACCTGTATAAACTTCAAGCTGGCCATGGTGAGAGAAAGCACAAGGTACTCTTAGCCATTGTGGAAAGGTCTCGACATCATTTGATTCATTGCCAGCTTAGGAACTTGTCCCATTTGTCCAGATATGTCTTCCCTCCTCTCTTCATTTGTGATTAGGAATTAATCATGGGCATGCTGAACCCATGCAAGACATTTATAAGCCTAAAGTGAGCTATCCAAAGAGGCAAGAAGCCTGCAGTCAGTCCTTGGCACTTGGTAAGATGTGTGCAAGTGGTATTTGCAATTCACATGCCACAGCTGAAAGGAACCCTGATGCACAAAAAACCCACTGGTTAGAGTGCTCAAAACCTAGTTCTGCAGGAGGTATATATGGGCAGCAAAATACGTTGTACCTGCTGGATACTGTGCCTAAAGAATCCTGCCTTTAGCGTGGTAAAACCACCATTCTCCATTGCATATTGCAAACCAATCAGTAGCAATTCAGCAAGGTCATGATGGCAGTTCCTCTGGAGACGACTGTTCCTGTTCAATGAGCATAACTGAAATTAAACATCAGTTTGGAATAGCTGTGGAATGACAGACCTTTTTAGATTTGTTTTAGATTAAAACATTTGTATTCAGGCACTTAAATGTGCATGTCTTATCTCAGACTAACTCCTGCCCTGTACTTCTTGTGCAGCCCAGGAAAACACTGTCCTCACAGGCTGAGAATAAGATACACCAGGAAGAATGTTCTGCAAGAACTTCAATCAAACAGAAGCGTGTGCAGTAATAGTTAAGATCTTCCTCAGGTGTCAAACTCCTAATGATTTTTGGTTTTCCTTTAAACTATTCCAGAATAAATAATTTATTTCTGGCAATATTAATGCTCTTTCCTTCATTCTTTCTATGTTTCTAGTCCCCCCTTCACTTTCTGCTTCACTGAAAATGATATCATTTTCTTTTATCTTCTCTTCTAGATTCATAGCCTCAAATAGCTAGTTTTGTAAGTGGTTACACAACCTCCTGCTACGCTGCCCTGGATGTGAAGGAAACAGACTTTGTATTCTTAATTTTAAATGCTAAGCAAGGAGAAAAAGGATCCAAATTCAATATGCAAAATATTCCTTATTCAGATTCTGAATTCTAACTACTGAACATGCCTTTTTTGCATTCACAGCTTTTGGCTATGTTGGCTATGTAGGGCTGGGAGCACAATACTAAGGGAAAATACCAGTACTAGTATTATCACATTAATGTCAAAACAAATGTTCCGTGCTCCGATGGCAAGAAAGTCAGTCCATCACCAAGGGTCAATTGCTTTTGCTAAAGGTGGCTTAGTTGTCATTAAAACAAATACACTGTTGTGACAAAAGCATCATAGGAATTATGCTCTGTGCCCCTTACAAAAGGAGCCTTGACATCCTACAACAAAACTGGACCTTTAGCACAAAAGGCCAAAAGCTTCAAATACTCTGTGTATGACAGAAGAGAACAGGAGAGGTCAAAGTGCACCTCCTGGTGTCTTATGTCCTCGTAATAGCAGCTAGTGAAGAAATGGATTATCCTAGGAAATGGACCATATACTACAAAGGCAGAAAAAGGGCTCTCAGTGTTTTTTGCCAGCCTGACCAAGGGAAACCCTGACCTGAGTGAGCAGCTGCTGTCTCCTGTGCCTGGCCCAACATCCCAGCCCTGCCTGTGGCCAAATGCCAGCGCTGCCGGGAAGCGCATTTGGGAATGTGAGATTCTGTCTCATTTGGGAAGCACAAATTTACAGATTCTTAGCAAACATACTGCACGATGTTTGTCTTACAGTACACCAAAAGATACCAGCTGCGCTATAGTCTTCATAAACAAAACAATATATTGCCGCAAACAGAAAATAAGACAGCAATTCAATAGAGAAATTTATAGACAACATACAGCACTTCAATTCGTTTTAAAGAGTGCACTTACAGTCCCCTTGGGTTAAAGCTTTTCTAACACGTTGGGGAGAATCAAGCAAACAAAGTCTCTATTTTTGCATAGAGTGTTTTATGTTCAATACTTCAATATTTATGTGTGACATTATTTACCCTACACAAAAATATAGGCTTTGTGGCTTTCATTTATTCAACGCTTCAGAACTGCCAATACCCATGGGTATATTACACCCACAGGTTTATTCCTCTGACAATCCCTAACTCAAGAAAATGAAATTTTTTACATTTTAAATTAAAGCTAGCTCTAATTTGCAATTGTAATGTACAGTAAGAGATTATTATACAGTATGTGTGCCAAAGGAGCTGCCTTATGCTGGTAAGGTGCACTATAGTAAGGGCTGCTGTGAATGAATGTGACACATGAGATCAGGGAAAAAATAAATCCAGTAACTGAGGCTACTGACTCTAACAACTCTGCACTGCTTAAGTAATTTCAGATGTGGCTGATAATCTGCTGGAACCCACTAACCTCTCCAGCCCGGCAAGGAAGCCTCACTCATACACTGCTCACCTGCAAAACAAACATTGCCTTTGTAACTATGCAGGAAAAGTCATGTCTGCAGAATATCCTCCCCCTTTTTTTTTTTTCTTGCCTTGGCATGAGCTCTTCTGTTGTAGGCTGTCTTATCTGGGAATCTTTGGGGATATACTGAGTAACAGAAAATCCTCAGTGCATCGGTCACAAATGTGCACCTTACTACAGAGCCTAAATCTATTCTAGGTGTTGGTGAAGGAGCCACTCTGAAACAAAGCTGCTAATGGTCTTCCCAGATCCATCTGATGTGGTGGTCTGACACAATGCCTTTGTTTAATTCCTCTCCCTCACTAAGGAAAGTCCTCCTCTTCCTTCAGAGCCAAAAGCAGGGGAGCCAGGTACAGCCTGGTTGTACTATCTTCAGGACACAGTTCTATACTGAGTGGTGAAAAAGGGAAAGATTCACTCTGATGCTGTGATGCGGTACTACCTTATGTAGAGCTGACTGATAAGTATGAAACCTAAGTTACTTCCTCCATGCATCCCATAGATCACCTCTATAGCCCCACTACAGGACACAGGTTAATAAATCTTCTGAGTCCTACCATTTCTCAAGGTGCAGTTTGTTGCCTGTAAGGCAGCAGGAATGTCAGAACTCATGCTCCCTGACAACTTTAGGTGCCCTGCAGACAGGGACTGCACATCCCCCATGAACAACATAGGGCCTGTGTTCTGAGGGAAGCCAGATGCTCACCAGAGCACTTCCACGGGCTGGAGGAGGATGCCAAGTGCCCTCTTACACTGGGCATCAGCTGCTCTCGCAATAAAAGAGTGTCTAAAAAACAATGTGTGAAAACAGATCCCTTTGCCATCCTACATTTCTTTGACAGCCAGTGACTGTGCTTGTGAATTACTCTCCCTGATGTGGTCTATCAAGTGCTTCCTGCCTAAAACCAATAAGCTGCGAGAGTGTTATTTGTTCCCCCACCTCCCACTTTTTTAATTTTCACTGCAAACACAGCTTATTTACACTCTGTCTCTTTTAAAAATCAAGTGTCAACCGAGTGCTAAACTGCTGCTATTTGCCAATGTTTCATTAACACCTTATTAGCTTCCAACAGCTGAAGGTGACTGGACCCTCACCTCTGTTTATTTCCTTGAAGTAACAGTTAACTGAAGCATCAGGATAGAGGCACCCCTGTAAATATGACTGAAAACAAATATGCACATGGGATATAATCACACACCATTTCAGCCAGATACGCTAACAGACACATCCAGTTAATTTTATGCACAGTCACATACTATGAAGTTTGGAGCTCAGATTCTCATTAGAGATGACAATAAAGATCTCTGCATGTTTTTTTTTGTTGTTGCTTGTTTTTGTTTGTTTGTTTGTTTCCTTTGTCCATATCAGGCTATGGATATAACAGGAATAAAAAACATGTGCAAAATTATGCCTCTCATAGATTGTTATTTCAGTTTCAATACCAGGTAGGAAGGTGTGATCTTCTTGTCACAGGTAGCAGTTTACACTGATAGAACCGTAAAAATCAGAGAAAAGAAATCAGAAAGAAGAAAAAAAAAATGCAACACTCCAAAAATGGAACTCCCAGAGAAGGCAGACTGGAAACAGCGCCCTCCAGAGGGATGCTGGCAGGTTAAAACCTTTCTTCAGCTTTCCCCTATTGCCCAGTCCTGCTCTCTCTTTTTCTTTCCTTTTTTTCTCTCTCTTTCTTTCTTCCTTTTCCTGTTCTCATTTAATTTGAAAAGAAAGGGACAGGACAATGTAGATATCTCCTGCTATTCATTTTATGAAAAATCTTTCCTGCTGTTTTTCTCCCACACTCCCAGCCCAGCATTCTGTACACCTGGAAAAAGGAGCCAGCTTGGTGGAAGGCCATTTATGGAGGTTTCTGTTCCCCTGGCCCAGAAGGCAGGGTCTCATGAGCTACAGACTGTCCCATTTTGCCAGTGCTGAAGGAGCTGGAGCTCTTGCTGTTCTCTAGTTCATGCTTCTGCTTTTGATGGTCCATTCATTCCATACAGCTGCATTGCATTTATATTAACTTACACTGTGGGCCTGGCTATCAGAGTGGTAATTACCACTTTTCATCATCCAACAGGAAGAATTCAAATATTTCCAATGGATAGGAAGGTTGGGAATCTCCTCAATTATAAGAAGCATTCAAAAAGAACTCAAACCAATATTTTCTGATTTTTGTAATCATTCTCCTATCAGCTATAATTTTTTCATAATGTTTTTCATGGTCATGATGAAAAAAAATCTTTACTTTCTGAAATATTTTCATTAGAAAAAGACAATAAATCACAAAGAAATGATGATGGAAATAGTAAAATGAAAGGAATTGACAGGTATTTGGAAAGACAAATAGTCATATAGGTGACCAAAAACATGAATAATGTAAATGAGATTGTCACTACCACTAACAAAATTAATGTACTCCAGTTTTTGCAAGGCTTGGACTTTGTATTATCCTTCTCATCTGAAAATATTGTGTTAATCTAGACATTAAAAAATAATTGTTAACTTATAACCTGAACATTCATGTAGTTTATCTGAAATAATCAGCATTTTTTGCATCTGCCCAGGAACATTCCCAGGATTTACTATCGGTTAGAGGATAAATTTTAGTCTGTAATTCCTTTGATATGACTTCTGTTTATTCTTCTTATTATACAAAGTTCAAAGATTTAAAAAAGGCTGCAGGGTGATATATTTTACTCGAGGAATGAAATGAAGGCTTTGCTCTCTGTTCTATCTCTGCAAGCGTATTGGACCAGATTTTGGCCTCATTAGCACCAATATAAATCTGGAAGAGTTCCACTAGTCTGTAATGTTACTTCCAATACATGCTGATTTAACTGAGATCACAAGCTGGTCCATTGACCTAAGTGGTGTCAGTGGGGATGTACTGAGAAGAAAATTTGATCTACTAAATTCAAATCCTTGAGGTGTTGTTTGAGCAGCCAAGTTATTTAGAAAGAAAACACTGAACTTGAGTGTTGACCCTCCATCCCAGCTGGATCTCCATGTAAACCGCGCTCCTGCTGTACCTTTTAAATAGATCAGCAATTTACATTCTAAATAGATGAGCAATTCAAATTAGTGAAATGCCAGAATGTAGGTAGTGTGTGTGGGTTGGGGGTGGACAAGACACCTAGTGCTACCTGAAATTTCATCAGTATTCAGTAGTGTAAGTCTCCTCACATTTTCTGAGAACAGAAACTGGATGAGCTGCAAGGATTCAATTACTTTATGTCTGTACAAATCCTGATGGTAGAAGTGGCTGCTTTGTACAAGAAAAGTAGAAGCGGTTCAGAGTGACCAAACCTCCAGTTCAACTTTGGACACTTGATTTAGTTGTTATAGCATCTAAGAAGAAGCCCTCTCCTTGCTACCATCAACAAGTCAATCAGGCCCAGCAGCAAGAGAGTTGGTTAGAGTACTATTTTACTTCATTTAATTTGGTTAGATTTTGGTTAGATGCTAGGAAGAAATTCTTTACTCAGAGAGCGATGAGGCCCTGGCACAGGCTGCCCAGAGAGATTGTGGGTGCCCCATCCCTGGAGGCATTCAAAGACAGGTTGGATGGGACCCTGGGGAGCCTGAGCTGGTGGCGGCAACCCTGCCCACAGCAGAAGGTTGGGTTGGAACTGGATGATCTTTAAAGTCTCCTTCAACTTACGCCATTCTGTGACTATGAAATAAATTTCTATTCCCTTGTTCCTTCCTGTACCACCTGTTGCCTCACTGGAGTGACTGAGTGAAACCTGAAGTGGTATCAATGGGAGAGGTGAGTAGGACAGGGAGAGGAGAGCTGTCTGAGGTGACGGTGAGGAAAGGGAAAAGGAAAGAGAAGGGGGAAGGGGGAAGGGAAAAGCTGTTTTCCTTAAGTATTTAAATGTTTTTGTTTTTTTTTTTTTTTTTTTTGTCTTGTTTTTTGTTCCACAATATCTGAATCAGTAATTGAATATTTAAAGTAAATTAAATTCCCCAAGTCATGTCTGTTTTCCCTGTAGCAATAATTGGTAACTTCTTGTCTTTATTTTGGCCCAGGAATTCTTTCACTCTTGCCATAATTTTCTCTCCTAATCCATGGGGGAAGCAGGAGAAGCAAGCAGCTGGGTGAGTGCTTGGCTGCTGGCCAGGGCCAGCCCCCATGGGGCCACCACAGAGAGCAGAGAGCAGCACTAAAGCAGACGGTGGGCAAGAGAGGGATGGATGCACCTGTGCTGTCAGGAGCGCAGATTGAAGGATCATCTCCACACTTTCAGCCTTCTCTGTAGCTTTACAACAGGCTGTATTTCAGGCGTCTCTATGAATTCACTGCTTTAAAAGTAATCCAGCAGTTATATATGATGTTTTTGTATTAAAAAAGGCATAATTGGGATTACTTAAATAAATCAAGACACGGATTTTTCTCTGTCTTGAGGGCAAGCACCACGTTGCAGCTTGCGTACAATACAACTCAACCCTCTTCCCACCTGAAATGCTGCCTCTCCCGCAGCATCTGCTGGACAGAATGTCTAACTTGTGCTCTTCCCAGGCCTCAACCAGACCTTATCTGGCCATAACTGGTGGGCTTAGGCCTAAACCTTTCTGGGCAGTGACCTGCCAAGGAATCAGTCCAGGCACCTGTGGGAGAGACTATCTTGTTCTGGCCTGGTGTGAGTAACAAGTACAGGTGTGGCCCTTGCATCCCCTTCAGAAAGCAGGATAACCTGCAGGGAGCCCACACGGGCTCATGGTTACTCGTGCTTCAGCTGCCTCTTGGCTGCTGTGCCCAAACACAAGATGATGTTTTGTGCTCTGATTCTTGCTCCTCTAGTTGCATGAACGTTTCTGAGCAGGAGCTGTTTGCTCCAGGGAGTTTCTGGCCTCTAGCATGAATAAAAGTGCCCCTAGGATTAAGCAGTGATGGACTGTAGAGTTCTAAATCATATTCTTGGACTTTAGCACCAAAGTAGGTGGTCTGAATCTCACCGAAGATAAATTATTGGCTGTGAGAGCAAAGAATAAACAGAAGATATAAAGAAGAAGATACAAAGAAGATATAAAGGCTCATGTAAAACTGTAGGACTGTATGACATTTTCTTCTTTAGGCTCTGGTGTAAGTCAGTCTGTCACACACTCATCAGGCACCATCAGACAGATGTCTGTTCTTCCATCTTCCTTTGGAACCAGAAACACAACAAGAGTGTTATTTGTTAATGTGTGCCTCAAATACGCTCATTGCAATGGGTCTGTGGGATCAATCACGTGCTGGAAGCACCCATTCCTGAACTGGCTGCAGGAAAGTACCAGACCAACGCAATGAGTGAGATTTTAATCAGAGCTTTTGTTTATTTGCTTCTTTTTGCCTCTCCATTCAGGCATTTAACTAATGCCACAGGGTACTGATGTGACTTTGAGATACCTTATTCCCACCTTTGACCTTCAGAGCTGATCTTAGTTCAAAAGGTTTTTGAGCAATAAAGCCCTGCTGCAGTTCCCCTGCATGGGATCATTTCCCTCTCAAGCAGCAGCGAAGCTTCAGTGCTTATGTTCATCTACAAGTGTACATCAGTCGTTTCACACACATAAACAGCCTTTAATTGCTGCCACCAATTAAAAACATGTAACACAGGCATGCACACCTCGTCCCCCGGTGCTGGGCTCTGCCTCCCATTCAGCTGCAGTCTGAGGGAATACCACTTTATTTATCTCCCCGACACACAGCAAATGGCAGTGTCATGCACTTCAGTGCATGCGCACAAAGGCATCCGCACTAGTTGCAGTACAATGACTCTTCATCCCACCAGCCCTGACACTGGTTCACCTCACACCAGGAGGAAGAATAGGGTGCAGTTGTTCTGGATAAACAGGAACAGCCGTGGGAGATGCCCTCAGGAGGAGCTCTGTCACCTCGGGCCTTCCCCTGCTGACAGCACGCAGCCTGTCACTCCCTGCAAGGGGAATGGCAGCAGTGCGGGCTGCTCAGGTGTGACTGATGGGGGCTGGCGGTCCCTACCTGTCACCTCATCGCACTGGTGAGGGTGAGCTGCCCCCCGGGAGATAGACTGACATAGTGCAGCCCACCCATCTCCTGCAGTGAGGCTATAATAAGCTGCTGCACTGCTCCTCGCAGGTGGCAGCCTGCTCTGCGGGCTGGGGAAGGGTAGGCAAAGGGCTGGAAGCTCTGTTTTAGTTGGCAAGGGCAGTGACACATCTCTCAGAAGTACCTGGAGAGTCCATAAGTGTTCTAGCTGCTGCTGAGAGGCGGTTCAGCCTGAGGTTAGGAGATATTCAGCCACAGCTGCAGGGACGTCAGTGGGAGAACTTGTGGGATGCTGGCACGACTCCACGGCCATGCATGTGCGATGCTGAACACGTGCAGAGGGCTTCAGTGTCTGCTTTGAGCCCGAGGGATGACAGAGGTGACACAACCGCTCACCCCTGCCCGGAGCAGTCCCCTGTTTGTACATGTGGCCATACTGGCACATGCAGGTGTGAATTCCTCACCCTGCAGGAGCCAGCTTGAATGCCATCTGACTGTTGCTCTGGTCTTGCAGCATCCTAAATGAAAGCGTCCAGGCAGAATAACAGTTCTAAGAATCGGGGATTTTTTTCTATTTTGTGTTTGCTAGCAGGAGACATAAGGGATTTTTCTCAACATTGCTGCCTTCCAGCAGCTCCCCCAACCTCCTGCTGCCCCCAGTCCCCAGCCACACTGGTATCTGGGCAGCTCCTCGCAGCTGCTCCCCGCAGTGCTGGGGCTGTCAGCAGGACACCTCATGAGGCCTATCCAAACCCCGCTGATGTCAGTGGAAGCACTCCCACTTCAGTGGGAGACTCTGGTTGAAGCAGAGCCGTCTTCCCTTCCAAACTTTCCCTTGACAGCTCACAGCCCAGTGCTATGCTTGAAGACTTTGGGAAGAGCGCGTGCTGCTGCACCGCCTGTGAGCAGGGCACTGACGCCACTGCTGGATCTCTCTTTTCATCCGATGTCTCCAATACGTCTCACAGTTTTCCTTTAGCCTCCAAATCAAAGGCAGTGACTGCAGCTGCACAGACCGGCCGCCTGTTTAGTTTCTGTGGGCCAACACCCACCAGCTGTAGAGGCTGCTGTGCTTTTTGCTGGATGGGCGTTTTTAATTGCAATAGACAATGTGTACAAATATTTCCCATATCGAAATTGTTCCATATCTTCCTAAGTTAATTAAATGCTAATTTTCTAATGAGGTGACAACAATGGCAACAACCTGTTATCTGCATGCTAGAGTGTCCGTAACCAGCGGGCGAGCACAAAAACCTCATGCTCTTATTAAACTTAATTCCTATATTATTTAATTACTTTCACAGCTGTATTATTCTGAAGCTGGTCAGAAATGTGGATAGCAATTAAATGTAAAAAACATTTACATTATGTGGAGATTTGGAGTTCCCTTGTGGGATTTATTATTTCACAGTGTTGTTATAGAAATTCCTCACATTTTCATGCCCATTGCCTGTCAGTATATCACAGAATCACAGAATTGCAGGGATTGGAGGGGACCTTAAGAGATGACCAAATCCAATCCCCCTGCTAAAGCAGGTACACTTCAATAGGTTGCACAGGTAGGCATCCAGATGGCCTTGATTATCTCCAGAGAAGGAGAATCCTCAACCTCTATGGGCAAGTTTGTTCCAGTGCTCTGTCACCCTTACTGTAAAGAAGTTCTTCCGCATGTTTCTATGGAACTTTCTATGTTCAGGTTTTAGACCACTACTCCTTGTCCTATCGCTGCACATCACTGAGAAGAGCCTGGCCTCATCCATTTGCTCCCCACCTCCCTTTAGATATTTATAAACATTTATCAGATCCCCTCTCAGTCTTCTTTTCCCCAAGCTGAACAGTCCCATGTCTCTCAGCCCTTCCTCATATGAGAGATGCTCCAGGCCCTTTGTCATCTCCGTGGCCCTCCGCTGGACTCCTAGGAGATTCCCGTCTTTTTTGAACTGGGGAGTCCAGAACTGGATGCAGTATTCTAAATATGGCCTTATCAGGGCAGAATTGAGGGGGAAGATCACCTCACTGTAGCAAGAAATGGTGGAGGAAAACCCAGGATAAAAGTGCTATTCAGTATACCTTGAGCATAAATGAATGTATATATTTCCTGAGTTGTGCAATGAGGAGGAGAAAGCCACTTGTATTCAGATTAAAGAGTGGCCATATAGCTGTCGCTTCCTCACACTCAGAAGAGGACTTAGGCACTCCAAATCTGGTAAGAGATGGAATTCATATGCCTACGTCTATCCCAGAGATTCTGCTGTCTAATCCAGGAGGTTTCTGCACCTCCACCACTTCAGCTGCCATCACAGAAGATCTCCAGACACCTTGAATCCTGCTGATATCTAAGAGCTCTTCAGTCTTAGAAAGGTCAAGTTGCCCAACATTCAGTTCATTCACGAGCTTAGTTGGGACCCAAAATACATGTTCCTCTGCTTATCTCCCCCCAGGGCTGGTTTGAGATCTCTTAAAATTCAGACAGTGGGGAAAAAGACACGATGGCATAGAAATTCAAATGCCATGGTGGGGAAGGGGAGGGCATTTGATTTCAGACAGTCTCTTGGTTTCCACATCTCCATGTGGTTGACTGACGTGAGGCTCCATGCTCTGTCCTCATGCACCTGACATTCCCTGTGTGGTGTTCATGGAGTGTGGGCACCCCACCAAAGATGAGGGAACCAGGAAACTGCATAGCCGCAATGCCAGATTGTAGCGGTAGATAAAACCTTCTTCTTAAAATCTGGGTTTTGTATTTGGGAGCTTCCAGATGTTCTTCTGCCATCAGCCAATATGGTTCAAAGGACGTATTTCCCCCTGTGGTTGGGGAGCAGGTTACGTTGATAAAGACTGCTCTGGATTTTATTAGGAATAAATGGTACGTACCATGTTTAGATAAACAGGCAGCAGATTTCCATGAAGAGCATTTTGCAGCATTTTATTTAATGCTATGAGTCTTGTCACGATGAGCAACACGTGTGATGCACTTGTAAACTATTTCTCTGAGTGCTTCACACAGCATAAGAATGTCCAAAAACTGAATGAAAAAGCCTGCTAGGAAAATGAAGCCATAACGTGAAATTCATGTTCAAAAGTGTTTAAAACCATTTGTTTATTGAATTCAGACAAATACCTCCAAACTGTTTTCATTACATTTAGTGCTAGCTGAGCCAAGACAAAAAATAGAACACTGATAATAAACTATGTGTCCATTCACATTAAGCATTAGGTAGACAAATAACTTTCCTGTTCTTCTTTGGGCTTCTATTCCAAATGTGGGTAAGTAAATCCCTATTATCCACTCCTAGTATTAGATGGTGGTGATGATGATGATGATAATAATAATAGCAGAGTAATTCACATTTGAGTACTTCTTCACAAATAATTCAACAAAATTTGCAAAATGATGCTGTGGGACCATTTTACCCAGTTACTGAAATGCAGTCACCTCTGGAACGAATCATAACATCTGCTTAAACCAAGATAATATCAACGCCATGTGATAGATTAGGATCAGGAGAAGGGGAAAACACTGTAACTAAGTAACAATAAAAGGAAAATTATTTGAGTTGTGGTTTGTAGGAAAGCAACATCTAAAAAAACCCAGCTTTGTTGAAAATTTCTACAGGGTGTTTAGTAATAATTGGGTTTCTCAGATTTGCCTCACCCTAAAGCTAAAACCTTAATCTGTACAGATATTCTGATACCTAACTTGAGGAGGAACTGGGGAAGGAGAACCTTGCCTGTGATGGGCCCAGTACTGCAGCTTCCTGATGGTTGTGTAATAGGGTCTGAGCAAGTCTCGGGCTGGAGCGTGCTGGCATCACACCATCAGAGAAGTGAATTGCTGCTTAAGATGCCTATTTCATCCCAACCTGTCACGTTTATTTTAATGAATTTAGTAATATTCCAAATCAGGGATTTAATTAAAATATTTTGAAGTATTTTAATTATTAAAACATTTTAAAGTCTTTTAATTATTAATGAGTTAATCATTAGAAATAAGTATTTTAGGCTGTGACTGAAGAATGTATACAACTATTCAATTATTTTTTGGAAATGAGAGTCTAGAGTTTTTACCTCCCCTCTACATTTTCATTTCAGAACTATATTGGGAAGTTGCAGCTCTGCCATGATGACTTTCTACAAAACATAGCAAATGCACACCACTTGCTTAGTGCAAAAAACACACGTGTGAGGCAGAAAATGATCCTGCTTCCCAAGGGGAAAAGTATTTGGCTTCTGATTTATCTAAAAAGCTCTTATTGGACTAGTCTGATCTGAGACTAGGTGCCTACAGTTCTGAGTTATTGTTTCTGGTGTAAACTGGAGCACAAGAGATCCCTCTGAGCACCAGGCAGCACTGCTGTGCTGTGCGGTGCCAGAGCACTGGCACAGGTTGCCTGGAGGCTGTGGGGTCTCGTCCTTGGAGACCTTCAGAAGCCACCTGCCCATGGGCCTGGGCCCCCTGCTCTGGGTGTCCCTATTGAGGAGTGGGCCTGAGGGACCCAAGGGCCCTGCCTACCTTGATCATTCTGATTCTGTTTTGTCATAACCTGAAGTTCACAGAAAATGAATTTGTACAAGAACATTGTGAGCTTTGGTCTGCTCACTTACTACAACGCTAATGATCCAGAGAGCCTTTATAATGAACACACTGAGGCTACAATATGTGCTATTCACATGTATGTTGCAGTGTTTTGCTTCAGCTTCCTAAGTTCTCCATAAGTTGTAAACAAAGAGGATAAATCGATGCTACAGCAAGCTTAGAACATTAAATAAAAAGTTGAATTTGTCATGCACGTTAACCCTTCATATACAACAAACATTGGGTAACCTTCGTGCCCCTTGTGAAGCCCCATCTGGAGTACTCGTGTCCCCAGAATGAGAAGGATGTGGAGCTGTTGGAGTGGGTCCAGAGAAGGCCACAAAACTGGTCAGAGGGCTGGAGCACTGCTCTCATGAAGAAAAGTTGAGGGAGTTGGGCTTGTTCAGCTTGAAGAGAAGGCTCAAAGGAGACCTCATTGTGGCTTTCCAGTACATAAAGGGGGCTGATAAACAGGAGGTAGACTGACTTTTTAAACAGGAAGAAAGTGGTAGGACAGGGGTGAACGGTTGTAAAATAGAAGAGGGGAGATTTTGATTAGATATTACGATGAAATTCTTTAATCAAAGGGCGGTGAGGCACTGGAACAGGTTACCTAGAGAAACTGTGGATGCCCCATCCCTGGAGGTGTTCAAGGCCAGGTTGGATGGGGCCCTGGGCAGCCTGGTCTGGTGGCCGGCAACTCTACCCATGACAGAGGCTTGGAACTAGAGGAACTTTAAGGTCCCTTCCAACCCAAGCCATTCTATGACTCTATTGCTCTATCCTAGGCACAGCTGGGGACATGGTCCTACTGATCATGGTCCCACAAACCTGAGCACACACAAATTTAGTACTAGCATGCCATGAAATGGGTCAGCCTGTCATCAGGTTGTTGCAAAAGTTACCTACAAGGTCGTATTGTGGACAGGACAGAAGAGTCAATAGGGTCAATTAGACCCTCCAAAGGCATGGTCACACATCTGCAACTCCAGACTGCTTTCTGCTCACTGGTAACTTCTGGTGTGAACAGTTGTTTACTATACATTTGGATCAGCCAAAAAACAACTGTAAGTCAGCCCAATCTAAATTCCCTTCATTTATGACTAGATCTGGATTCAGACACTATCCTCCTGACAGCCTAACATACAGGCTCTGTGTTCCCTGAGGCTTCTGCTCATCCTCCCACCTGCATTCCTGCCCCGGTTTTGCCTTCAGGATATTTCTTGCTCAGTACTGCTTCCTGGATAAGCCATGTCAATGTTCAATCAGCTCAGAGGGCTGATGCAGCAGCAGGGAGCCCTATCAGCCACCTTGGCCCTGCAGGGACTCAGGACTCCCAGAGCAGGCAATTCTGTGGGGAGAAGTGTCCCATGAGGGTGTAACTGAGAGCAGACTGGGGCATTCTCCAGCATGAGCTGTTTTGCTGGACATGCTGCACCCATCTCAGTGAGCAAGGGTGATCTGTGCCAGCCAGAGTGAATCAAATCACCATCTGTGTGGGCTTTTTTTTTCTTCTTTCGTTCTTCTTCTTCTTTTTTTTTTTTTTAATGGATTCAGCTACCATATATCCAAAAAAACAGGTAATTAGGGCCATCAAAATATTAGTCAAATCAACTTTGTTATTCAGAGGGATGAAAACCAGCAAAATAATTCAGAAATAGTAGGTGTCAGCGGGTGGTAGCATTACACAGAGGCTTTTAAGTTCTTTTCTCCTGTGTGAGTTTTCATTCTTGGGTAGACTTCATGTCTAACTGCTGCTGAGTAGCCACACAAGGTTTGGTTTTCCAGGCTCCCAGGTAGGGTGAACTGGCCAAAGGCTTGGGCTTTGAATGCAGAGGCAGAGCCTCTCCATTGAGCCAGCTCCTTTGGGCTGTGGATTTGAGGTTCTGGAAGAAGGGACTGTGCTGCTTGCTGTTTGCTACTCTTGTTTTAGGACCTTACATTCAGCCTTCCACATCACTGATTATTTGTCTGCTGGGACATACAAGGCCCAAAGATCATTCCATTGTGGATTCCAAAGAGGTACAACAGTGTCTTTCCTGGAGTACTTTATCCCAGTTTCACCTCCAAGGACATCTGTGATATCTGCCTCTAAATGACTAAGACTAGCGTATAGCAGAGGTTTTACAGAATATCCTCTTTTTCTTCCTGATAAGCCTGCCAACTTCAGCTCACAGCCTATGCTAAGGTCAGGGAACACCTTGTGAGAGGAGCAATATGAGACAGAAATTCTTACACATGTGCTAGTCTCTGCACTCCTTAAGACTTCTGCGACACAGAAGTTCTTGACAGCACATGAAAATGTTGCTGGTGGATCTGTTTTTCATATTTGTATGCGAGGCCCATAATAGTGGGGTATCTATGTAAGCTATAACTTAATGAACTTTATTTATAATATATATATTTATAATGAAGCTTTATTGCTGCTGTTCTCTAAAGTAGGGCAGTTAGGTAGCCTGGTGTCTTGCAATCCTGTTAATTAAAGTATTCGTGTTGGCTGGGTGGAGAGATGTGTAATACTGTTACTAGCAGAGGATGAAAGAAGGCAGTCATCATTAGTGTGCATGACTCCTTTTCAACTTCCCCCAGAGATGGGCTTCTGTAGTTCCTCTGGAACAGAATTATTGTATTTCTCATTGAAATGTTTTTTTCTCTCTTGTTCAGCTGCATACATTCCCCATTACAAGTATTATAAACTGTTTGGTTATCTGTAAGGTGCCCAGACTTTTGCAAAGATTCATTCACAAATGAACCCCTGCTGTTAGGTCAAAGAAGGTTTATTTTAGCACTTGCAGATCCTATAATATTAAGCTGTTAATGAATTGACCAACTTTTCATCATACTTAGCATGAGAGATGCTTCACGTGGTCTCAACTCTGACTCCTGGAGAGCCAGATTTCACATGAGTCCTCTTGTAACTTTTCTTGGGTCTATGCCATCGCAGGAGGGAGTGCATAAGAAGCAGCATCTGGCAGTGCATCTGCATCCAGTCCCTGATGATGTCCTGAGATCCATCTGCCTGGGCTCCCTCCTCCCTTCATATGGAGCTTGACATATCTGGTACCTCACTGCCAAACAACCTCAGCAAATACTTCTCGCTCCAAGGGACGCCAAGTCACTTTTTCAGCATCTTCATCTTTTGTTATCTCTGTGCTAACCTGATGCAAGAGTACACGGTGTCTTTTCACACAGCTCCAGGCTCTCTGGAAGGAACCTGCTGGAGAGCCTTGATCCAAGAAAACTGGAACGCAGAGACCAAAACCGGGAGCATATTTACATATAGATATACAAAACAGAAGCTATCTTCTGCTGTACACAGGTATTCACTTGGTGACATTTCTGCATCTGTAAGAGTAACAACATAGAAGAAAGACTTGCTACTCAGAGTTCAGGGTACAGCAGTCATAAACACTGCAGATTGTCTCAGTTGTGTTGCCTCTCCATCACCCTGTAACATCAATATAGCCCAGTTACTGCAGTGTGAATACAAGAGGTGAAGAGTCTCTTAAGCATTTATTTTCTTTCTTTCCAGTTGTCCTTCAGGAATTACCCGCTTCATCGTGGTACCAATTTGAAAATTTCCAAATACGGAAAGTAAAACTAGCTGACAAGGAAAAATGGCAAAACCTTTGCTTTTATTAGTCATTGCTGAGGTTTCTAAGAATTTATCAGATTTCAGCATCAGTCTTTGAAGAAATTCATATGTACAACAAGTAATTCCTGTTTTGATGCAACCAAAAGGGGGTAAATTATCATTCTGTAACATTTCAGATGAGATGCTACATTTAACCAAACTGTATCACCTACAAACAAAGCATCTTTTCTATTAATTATAAGCAGTTGCTGACTGTCTATGAGAAGAAAAATCTGAAGCGTTGTCATGATTAACTCATGTTTTTAACTCATTTCAACGCCACATATCTTCATGTATAAGGGCAAAGACTGTCAAATGGCATTTATGGGAATACAGTAGGTTTTAAAGGGCTGTTCTCCATATTCAAAATCTGCATAGCACTCTTGGAAATTTTTCCTGACATATATTGCCCAACTTTAAATGAATTTGCGGCTTTGGTAATGATCTGAAGAAGCCCCTCTACTGTTTTATCTTTTCAGTACATTGTGTTATTATTCAAAGGGCAGAGAAACAGTGGCACAGAGGTAAGTAGTGCCTGAGAAGAGCAGATTGAGAATAGCTACAATTAATGAACAGACAAACACAGATATGATCATCTACCTTTTAAGAAGGAACAGTCATGAGCTCATTAGGGCAGCAAGAACCCATAATACAGTTGTTAGAACAGCCTTTCTTTAAGTAGAAAACCATGGCACCTTAGCTCGTCTTTTAAAATGAAGGAAGCCATCAAAAGACAAGAAAGCACATAAGGACATAAAAACTCTCACCATGTGGGCCGGTGCGAAGGCTCCCTGAGGCAAGAAAGGCTAAATAAAACCTCCCTGACTTCAGATTTTGCTGTCCTTCCCAGAGCAGAGTAGTAGATCTTTCTATACTATAGAGTAATAGTTACATGAGATACCTTCAGCTTCAGCCCTGTGAGGGCAGGGCAGATGGAAGGTCATCCCCTCTTGCAAAAGGATAATGCCTACAGCTTTCTACCAAAAGCAGTAGGCAGCCCTACAGACACCAAGCAAGGGAAACAACTATGTAGAAACAACTTTCAAAAGGACAACAGAAAACAATTATTCTGGCACCTCCCTGAGAAGATAATAAATAAAATTGAAAAGCCTCAATATCTCAGCTTCTATTTATTTGTGGTAAGAAATCAGGCAGTGATGGTAGGAGACTCACCCTGTAGGTTAAGCTCTGCTCTGTTCTCTTTTGTAGCCTGTCCAAAACAATGCAGGAGCGCAGTCCTACTCAAAACACAGCAGCTCCCCTCTGAGTGAGGGAGATGCTTTAGGACTGCAGAATCAGCAAAAGGGCTCCTCTGCCATTTCCCTCCCCATCTGTCCTCTCTGCTGTTCGTGTCACAGGAGAAAGTGTCTCCAGAGAAACGAAGATATTGCTAACATCCATAAGAACATTTACATTTAACTCAACAACACACACACAAAGCTATGCTAGCTTGGTATAATGTGACTTTGTTTTTTACTTGAAAGTAGCAGCCATTAGCCAGACCTATGCTTTGTATAACTACCCCAAACCCAGTCTATTCCTTAATTACATAAATGAACCATTGATTTACAGAGAAGCTGCTTTTTTTTCTTTTTTTTTTTCCCCAGACATCTTTATCTCCTACAGGTCCTTGTTTTGCCACATGAAAAATAAAAAATTTGAGGGAGCTCTGATTTGACATCAGACTTCAGCTTTCTTCCACACTTTTCTCCAGCAACGCGATGAGTTGCAAGGCGGCTGTCTGCTGCAAGAACTGGCCATTTTAATTCTGTTCCTTCCACTCTCATTACCAGAGGGAATGTGATCAGTTGGTCACCATGTTCCATACTCATCTCCTATGGCTCTGCTTTGTAAGTTCTTATAATTTCTTTGTGACACGGCAAGCACTCAAAGATCTATATGCTGCTCAGTTATTCCACGGTTCAGCAAAATGAAGCTCTTCATATCATTCACTTCTATTACTGACCTGAACAAACACCTTTTCGAGAGACTGAGATTTGAGAGAACTGAGGCTCTTCAGCCTGGAGAAGAGAAGGCTGCGAGGAGACCTGACAGCAGCCTTTCAGTATCTAAAGGGGAGCTACAGGAAAGAAGACGACAGACTCTTTAGCAGGCTCTGTGGTGACAGAACAAGGGGAAATGGCTTCAAGCTCAAGGAGGGTAGATTTGGGTTAGATATAAGGAAAAAGTCTTTTATAGTGAAGGTGGTGAGGCACTGGAACAGGTTGCCCAGTGATGTGGTTGATGCCCCATCAAGGCAAGGCTGGATAAGGCCCTGGGCAACCTGAGCTAGATGTGGTGTCCCTGTTCATTGCAGGAGAGTTGGACTAGATGGCCTTCAGAGGTCCCTTCCAACTCTAAAGATTCTGTGATTCTATGATTTTGGGTAAGACATGAACTGTGCTGCAGGGCTGCCAGCTTTTATCTGCTTTTCAGTGATTAAGAACAAGACAAAGGAATCAACTATTGTTTGATTGGTCACGTATTTATTTGTGGCTTTAACACTCAAAACCAATGTAACAATTACGTAAGTTAGAAAAAATACAGCACTGCAAAAAGTAGTCACGCAAAATGAGGCTTCTGCTTGAACTTTTCTTCACAATCACCGGTTAGTCGATTTGTCCCAATATTTATAGTTCATTATTAAAACTGCCAAAACTGGCAGCCACCAGGATTGTTGTCTCAATTAAGGACAGTAAACAGATTGTCCCTTTTTTTTTTCTTTTAATGAAAAAACTCTAAAATGTAATTCTTCACAGTTTTACATGTTTATTCATTTAAACGAGCTAAAAAATAGCGGTGTGGCATCTGCTTGAGAGACACTGGTACCTAACATTTTGGCTGTCTCCCCACCAATTTGGTTGTGATTAAGGGAGGGGGAAAGAAAAGCAGAGGATTCTATAACTTAAATGCACTGATAAACTACAAAAAAAACCTAACCCATTCTCCATTCCTGGAAAAGTGTAGAAATATATCCACAAAAGTTTGTAACGCAGCAAACAAAGAGGACGATGAGGAAAAGTGACGCAAAATATCGGCGTAGGCCCTTTCAGGGGAAAATACTATAAGCATATAATCACAGAGCATCTTTGCCACTTAATTCATCTCATGCATTCATTTCCCAAAGGGTGGGTATAATCCACTACAAAATCTTTTAAGAAGCAGTTCCAACATCACATTTCTGCTGTCTTATTGATGTGCCATAGTGTTATTTTCTTAGTCATAAACATCACTAATTATGCTACTGCAAGTAAGACTTGAAATGTGATCAAGACCTGTAATAACCTGTTCGTTGGCACCCTAACTTGCATAGTCTGCATTTCAAGTTCAGTACTTTACAGAGAATTGTCCCGAATGCATTTGACCATCACCAGTTGGCTCAGTCGTGCCTTTTATAGGCACAATCCCATATCAAAGCAAAATGAATCATCGGTCTACTGGGAGCTGCTAGCAATGTTTTCATCCCTGAATGGGCAGCATTCACAACTTGGCCTTAAGTCAGCAGATAAGCCTCTTCCTATGTAGCAATTTTCATGGAAATGGGATGGGTAGTTTTGTAGGACTTTCACTGTGCCTTCATTCGATTGGGTTTAAAAGCAGTTTTCAAATGCGTCTTGTTAGGTCAACTATTCTAGACTACACCTAAATGAACATCTGAGTTTGTTCACATTGTGCATCTCTGCAGTTACATAACATACATGTTGTCCCTGCTACAGCTGGTCTGATGAATGGAAGGAGCTACGACATATCCTGAATCACATGACATCTGTATGATACGCAACAGTGAACTTTAAATACAGTGTTCTTCAACAACAGTTTAAATATATCTCCAGGGTCCATTAGGGAAATGCTTAACATGCCTCCTAAACTTCCAGTAAAATGTATTTATGGACTCTAGGAAATAGAGTTAAAGCCTTTCCTTGGCAATGTTCACCAGTGGCACAAGTAAAACTAGTTTGAGGCTTCTGTCCTGAGATGGTCAGCGTGCTGGTTCTGCTTCTATCGGATCAAAGGGAAAAGCAAAACTGCGGAGGAAATATTTACTGAGCAAAATCACTGCTGGAATGCTGTAGTGCCTTCCTAGCCAGAGCCACTTCCAGATGGGACATCCACTCCTGTCTACTGCAGGAAAGCCCTGCACAGGCATCTCCTCCACAGCCTCTGTCTCAAAGAAATTCCATGTACTCCACAAGCAGCCTGAATTCCACTCTGTCCCAAGAGGTGAATTTCCTTGAAAAAAAACTACCCAGTCAAGCCAGAGCTCCTGTGTAAATGATTTGATCAGCAATCTTTCTTTGAAACAACAGTATAAAAGCATTATTTTTATAATAAAATCAATCCATCTGAAGTTGATGGTATGTATGTACATAGAACAACTTTGTCTGCAGAAAAAGATCTGCTGTATTGGTATTGGGTAGGATGCCAAGGAAAGCTCTCTTTTACTGTCTTTTAAGTATTCATAGGCTACACTTAGTTTTAATATGAGCTTTGGGGTTAGAAATACTTAGAATAATCCAAATATTCTAAAGCTGGTGAGTATCACTGCTCGGATTTGAACACTGTGCTATCTAGATTGCCTCAATGTCCTTTATAATTTATTTTTAATTCAGTGTGACACATCCAATATTAACAAGAGCACAAAGAGAGTAAAAATCCATTTATTATTAAAACAAGCACTAAGCAACTCATACAAAGATAGATGGCCCAAAAAAATGAGGCATATTTCAATGTGAGATATAAGTAAGGTAAAATAAACCACATACTTGCAAGACATACCTACAGGTATGGACACTACAGTGCTCTAGAAAACAGAAATAATTTCAGGCTGGATTATGATCCCCTTGGAGTAAATCAGATGCAATTTCAGTGAGCTCAGGATACTCATGAATGAGAAACTCACAATCTAACCTCACTGCTAATGTTGTTGTGTCTGTGCCTTTTAGAACACCAAGGATGAAGAATATGATGAGAGGTAGAGGCCTTTAGCTTTAGAAAAATATTGACATGGTCCCATTAGAAATTATTGTACTGATAAGAGAATCATTGTATTTGCTGCAATATTTATCAGGTATTTCTATGTACACTGAACAGAAGTTTATGCAGTTTATCTAAGCAACAGAAAAATGTCTCATTATATGTATCTTTCATGTAAATGAAAAGGTCTAACTGAAACAAAGCCAACAGACAAGCTCCAAACTATGGCACTTGTGAGCAATGTGGATCGATACGCCACAAGTCGGGGAAGCTGCTTCAGTCACACACATACGCACACTGGATTTTGTCTATAAGTCATAATTATGGGAAATTAGATCTTCTAAGAACATCACGTTCATAAATTTGACAGTAGGAATAGCATGCTTTTTAATGTGACTGATTCAGAAAGCAAGTTACAAGACAACTTGTGTGATGGTGATAACCACACATCGTTCTCAGACCACATATCACCCAGGGAGCTACACACAAACATTAACATAGCAATCTTTCCAGTATTCTATGGAGCAGGAAAATTGCTCATGCAAAGTAAAAGGAGAGGTCTATAGCTTCTGTGACATGTGGTGTGCCACTGGTGAAACAAACAGCATGTCACATCCAAGAAGACAGTCTGTGATGAGCTTTTCTCTCCACTGAAAAGCGGGCCATGTGTCAGAAAATGCTTCGCCATAAATGCAGCTTGTCGGTAAGCGTGTGCTCTATAGGAGCATTAGCAGACTATCAGTCACATGAATATATTTAATGTTAATATTTTATGTCTTTAACAGTCATAATTAGAAAACGAGAAATATTGGCATGTATATATTTCTCTTTCATATTCTTCTTGGAAGATGGTGTACTCTATATTTCTAGAGGAGCTGTTTTGCACTGCATAAAGTGAATGAGGAGTATGACAGAGAAGTGTATCCTTAGAGACTCATAGCATAGATGGTCATGGTTACTGTATGGTTTAAAAACTAGCTGTATTGATCTAAGTTCCTTAAGTGGTGATAATGGGACTGTGTCAATTTAAAATAAATATATTTTCCATTATAGTAGTTGCTAGAGTTTGGTATGCCCTTGTCTTCAGAATCACTATATGGAATCTCAGTGAAGCATTTCCAGAACAAGTCAGTAAATGCCACAGTTGCAACTAAAACTGAAACGGGTACCTAAGAAAAGGTACCTAAGACAAGTTGGGTTGCTAATAAAATTTCAAAATTATGGCAACTTTTCTGGAAGTCAAACTGCCTGGCTCCCTTACACATACGGCAGCAATGGGTCCATGCTCTTCTTGGTTTCAAAAATAAACCAAACTAGAGAAAGACTGACCAAGTTTTTGAAGGATCAAAAGAAATCCTTTACAACCATAAGCTCAGTAATATGCCAAAGCTGAAGCAGAACAGGGTAAAGCCAGAATTTTACAGCTCCCTGCAGCTGCTTTGACATACCGACTTCTTCAAGTTGCTTGTGGTTATCAAAGGCATCAGAAATGTTATCCACACTGCATATTCCAAAAGGTACTTTGCAAGAACTAAAGGATGACATGGAGCCAAGATTTTCCCACTTACAAGAAGCATACATGAAAGGATTCTTAATACTCACAACTTCATACATTAGTTTGATGATAAAAATGATTTTATAACTGGAAATATATATTTTTTTTACAATACCCTCCTAAGAGGTAGAACAAGTTGATATCACAACCAGCAGAAAGAGTATAATTAAAATACAACTTTGACTTCATATTAATAATAGAGCAATACACTAATTAAACCCAACATCGATTGAACTTTCTATTTACACTAGTTCAGACAGCACAGGAGGCAAAGAACTGTGTTTCAGAGGCATATGCGAATGTTAGAGCTTCTGTCATCCAGGTGCCATTTCTGACAGAACACATGTGTGCTGAACAGTTGGCAAAAGAATGAAAAAGATTACTGTAGATATATGGGCACACAGAATCTGGGATGACATAAAATTAAGTCCATATAGGAGGTGACAGACTGCTTCTAAAAAGATGATTTTTTCCTACAATTTCTTCCATCTTCGTGAGTGCATTTGTGCATACACGCTTAAAAGAAAGATAAAAAGGGAGAGAAAGAAAGAGGGGGTTTGATATACTTTAAATACAAATCAATAAAAGATTTTTTTTTTTTTTTTTGTATGGTATTTCCGCTTTCTTTTGGGAAAAGAAAAAGAACCTAATTCAGCTATTAGGAAGCTTTGATTCCTAAATTTAGTCAAGGCAGATTCTTCTCCTGTGAAGTCAGCATCAATAGCCAAGATAATAATAGCACCTGTCTTTTGACATCAAAGTTCTCTGCCTGAGAAAATATAATGTAAACAATAAACTTCCCGTATTGTACTGCAGCTCCTGGCTTTGGCGTTAACCAAATACGCTTGCAGGGCATGAGTGTTCTTCCTTTCTTTTGGAGATCTGGAATGTAGAAGTGATGTATTGCAAAACTTACGAATTTGGACTGCAAGAAATGGCACTGTTTACTGTCTCACAGTGAAGGGACTGTGTGCTCCTACGTAGTCTTGTTCAAGCTGAAGAAATCTTGATGATAGATTCATTGCATCTGCTAGTTTTCATCTGGATCCAGATCAAGGTCAACTTCATTGGAAATGTTAAGATAAAAGAAAGCATAGAAAGCCAACAAAAGTACCAATATAGCTGCAAGGACAAGGGCAACTTCCTGTAGAAGTAAGAGAAGAAAATTAAGACAGAAACTGTTAGAAACAGTATCATAATTTAAGATAAACCAAGTGTAAATGTTATTTCCCTTCTATACTGCACAGCAAAATAACATCAGACTTTGTATAACGATTTCTTCTTGATCACCATTTCAGAGTGTTATAAAATCCATTTTACTTAGTAAACATTTCTGTTAGTTTGATACACGGCCAGAAATAAGATATTTGGCTTAAAGATCTTTGGTCTGACCTAGAAATGGGAGCTTTATGTCCTTTTATTATTCCATCCCTTCCTTTTTTAAAAGAAAACACAGAACTCATGAACCACAGTTTTGAACACAAATTTAAGTTATGAATTTACACTGTGAATTTTGATGTTTTCTAGCAATATGTTACTGCTTTTTGCCAACAAATTTGTAATTTTTTAATGAAGCAAACACAGTATGTTGGAAGTCAATGGAAATTGCTACCTCTACCTCCCAGTCTCCTGGCATGCATCACAATATGCATCTACAAAATCCTTCAGAATTGGATGAAACTTTTCTTCCTTCCCCTCTGCAATAAGGCAAAAAGCACAACAATTTGCACTTGCACTTGCCTCTCTTCCCATACAATATTACAACTCACTGCATCTTCCTTAATTAACATAAAAACGTCTTCCAAAGTATACATGATTTATAGCAGCTTTCAGAATCAGAAAAATGTTTTTGTACTAAACATCATACTCGTTATGTGAATGCCTATCATCATATTCTAACTTAAGGCTGGACTCGGTTAAAACTTCAACTTTGTATCTCAGATATAACAAATCAGAGTGTGAACATCCTCTTTATAACACTATTTCTAGTGTCACAGTGTTTCACATTTTTAAGTTTTTATTTTCCAGTAAAGCACCACACACTCCTTATACTGTTGACTGTCATTTTGTTAGACAATAAAATCAGAAATATAAATTTTGGAAAAAACCTTATCTTCTTTCAGGTGAGTTTGCCCACCTCCACAAACTGCCCTCCTTCTTCAAAAAGAAGTAATAATCTTCCCTCAAAATCTCAGCTTCGTGCTAACCTACAAATTGTCTGCATCAGAACAACACACCCATATACTTAAAAGGAGAGGAGTAAAACAGTTCAATGCATTTATAGAAAGTAAACTGAATTGGTACAGAAAACAGTGTGTCAACCTTACTCTGCTAGTGGGACTGAAAGGAGATGGCTGTAGTTCACCTAGACTATCAGACAACCTTTTCCGTCACAGAAGAGATCCTGTTTGGTGTAAGATTTCTTGTGTCCTAAACAAGATGTCAAAAAGAAGTCACACATATACTCTCTAAAAATGCCTTAGACTATGAGTGGAGTATAGATGACGGGTCTATAGACAGGTCAGGTGTAGAGATGTACACCACAAGATGGACCCCTCCAGGATCTCCCAGTTTGCGGTTGCTTTGTGACTGACTTTGCACGTTTACTGCCATGAAGGAGTTAAAAGTGTGTTAGTTTCACTTTTAAAGTCTAGCCCATTATCTGGCATTCTTCTAGAGAACAGCATTTCATTTGCATTTACATAAATGCATTATATAGTTTATCAGAATGTTGGATCAATAATTCAACATATGCCATCTAATAAACTTTGAAATACTACTGCCTCGGTGTATGCTCTATAGGAGTCTTTGTTCTATAGAAACCTTTGCTTTACATTTTATGTGGATGATTAATTGATGTGCACTTTGAATTTATTTTACACTAAAATTGTTCCTGTAAATTGGCTGAAGCTGTTTGCTGAGGATTTCAACTACATTTTCCTCTTAGAGTTATACCATCCTCTGAGCCTTACCCTCCAGTTTTTATATGATTTGATTACAAAAATGCATCTAATTCACTAAAATATTAAAAGAAAGTGATTTTGCTTTGTTGCAGTTGCAACACGTCAGTATCTCACAAAAGGGCACGGCAGCATCAGACAGGTTTCATTTATTTCCTTGTATCCACAGCTGTGCTCCCAGACCCATCTGGCCACACAGCTACTAATCTTAAGAGGATGTAATAAACAAGTGACATACAACTGCAAGCTCCATCTGCTCAGCAGAGTGGACAACAAAACCGTGCGAAGCAGGCACCGTTCACACTTGACACAGAGAGCAAATTCATTCCGGTATTAAAAAGTTTTCCCCTCGTTTGGATGCCACACTTGCCATGCTTTCTGCTTTACAGTAAGCCTTCTGCCCCTCTCCCTTCTGTCCTCTTTCCCCTATGAAATTCTGCGGTAGCAGCAGGAAAATTCTGGGAACGTCTACACTAAAGATTTGTTTTCTGGGAAGTGGAACAGGAACAATTTTGATTTTATTCTAAGTATCTGCTTTGATGAGAGCAGTTCTTTAATTCCTCTCTACCTAAGTTTTGCAGTGAATAATGCCGAGGGAACATTACTTTCCTCACACAGGCATTAGGAAAGAGGTGCCTGGATCAGTGTTTATTAACCCTGGGAATGACAGGCCTTATTGAAATTCGTAGTCTGAGAACTATGCAAGCACCTTAATTCTGAGTTACTGAAGAAGGCCGAGAAACAAAAATCTAAAATAAACAGTCCAACAAAGGATGCCTGGCTCTCAGATAGGGATATGCAGTCTCTTAAGAATTGTATCCAATTTATGAACTTTTAGAAACATAAATTTTGCAATGTAAGTGGCAAATGAGATGCTACACCACTGTACTGTATTTGCAACAACAGTACATATTGTCATTCTAATTTGTTTTATACTTATCAGGCTTTGCTATTTGTATTTTAAGCCATGCATAGAAATGAAATGTTAAAATACTCCCCGCTCAGCATAGTTCCCTTTCTCTTGCACGTTATGGATCATCCCTATCACCGCTCTGCAAAATCCATTTACTCAGAGGATTTCAACATGAATAATTAACCAATACAGAAAAAGTCCAGTAGAAATAAACTCAAAATGATCACAGGGCTTTTTCTCCCTCTTTTTTTTTTTCTCTCATAAGAATGCTAGGAAATAACATCCCTGCTCTCAAACTCCAAAATATGTTCAAAGAAGCCTGTAAAAGGAACACAGTTTTCTACTATATTCTCTAATACTTTGAATAATTTCTGTAGAACTTTACTGATTTCAGCTTAGTTAACTTTGTCAGAAACTTCTTCCATAAAGGAAACGTGCCATTATGGGATACCATAGATTCAATTCTCCTATCACTTTTTGTCAGCTTTATGTCTCTCGTGCCAAAATGCTCAGATAATGTCCTCAGATTCACTCTGATGGAATAAGCTGCAGAATTGGGATCTAAATGAGATTAAACAGGGTATGAAAAAATGGAGGACCAGATGAGGAAAAAAATGTTGGCTACGGCAGTGCAAATCTGGATACTGTGTATCATATACCACAAGTAAAGAGTAGTACCACACTCAGGAAATTTTGGATTTTTTACATCTTAACTTGCATTTTATAGTCCTCCAAAGAGAAGTGTACCTTTTTTAACTGACACCATCTTAAAACCAGGTGAAAGATTACCACAAATTTCTGTCTCTGAAATGTTTAACTATACCAAGTAATTCCTGAAAAGGGATAAGAAGCACTCAGACCAAGGATACTTATCTTTATACAAGTAAAAAAAAAAGGTACATGGACTTGAAAATAAATCTTGTTATACCACATATTATTTCTAAGTGCAAGAATTTATCTGGGAGTTCACTGTAACTATTTTTTACAAGGTTAAAAATACTAACTAAAAATGATTGTTGACATTGATGACATGGCAGCTTCAGAATCACAGAATCATGGAATGGCCTGTGTTGCAAAGGACCACAGTGATCATCTAGTTTCAACCCCCACGCTATGTGCAGGGTCGCCAGCCACTAGACCAGGCTGCCCAGAAAACCCAGGTCCTACATCCTTAATGCAGGACATTCTACATCTAATACAAGGTAACAAAAATGTACTAACTTTTATCAGTAATTTTGATCATTAAAATTTTCAGATGGCACAAAGATCATTATGGCCTCAAATAATGATGACAAGGTTCTATTACGAAGTCACCTAAAACATCTGGCTATATGATCACAAAGCAAGAGGATTCATTTTAACATAGCTAAACACAAGGCAATATATAAAGTTATCGAAGATGTAGGCAGTACGTATAAAGTGAAGGATTCTGCCTTGAAAACCTGTGACTCTATTTTGATTTAAGGCATAACCATTCCTTCAGTGTGATCTCTAGATGTGGAAAGGCGGATTTCCAGTAGGGAGATGACTGGTATTTATTCTATTATAGAGAAGAATGAGAGGTAGCTTGGTTACAACATATAACTATATATTCCATATACCTGTATTTAAGTAAGATGCTTCACAGTGTGAGGTCCTTCTACCTTGTTTATAAGAACCTCTCAAGGTCCAGCTGAGGTTAGATAAGCTCAGACTTGAAATAAGATGCCGTTTCCTAGGAACAGGAACGACTGAACGTTTGAGTTGCCTCTTTGGGAGAATATTGGAATTCCATGGCTGTACATCTTTTATAATATTTCTCAACAAAATAGCATGAAATATATATTCCTTAGCTATCAGGAAGAATACTTCAACTTGGACGAGCGCAAAAGGAAATCCTTGCTGCTAGTCTTGGGAGCTGACTGCTTTCCTCCTTCAGGGTCATGGGATGACTGGGATTGCTGACGTGGTCAGGGCTGTATTTGCAGCTTCTGGAGTACTAGACTGTTCCAAATAATTATAGTTCATGATTCTGTGCTTCAGACTTTTCTATACAGGATCAAGCAGTTTCCTTCTCTTCCAAGAAATTTGGAGCTGTCCCCTTTGCTGCCCCTTTGGAGAGGGTCCAGATGAGGGCCATGAAGATGATCAGGGGGCAGGAGCACCTCAGTATTTAAAGAGGATCATAAAAAGGAGGGGAATCAACTTTTTACAGGGGTAGACAGTGATAGGACAAGGGGGAATGGTTTTAAGCTCAAGGAGGGAAAGTTTAGATTGGATGTCAGGGGAAGTTCTTTACAGAAAGAGTGGTGAGGTGCTGGAACAGGCTGCCCAGTCAAGCTGTGGACATGAATTAGATGGGGCCCTGGGCAGCCAGGTCTAGTACCAGATTGGAGATTGGTGGCCCTGCATGGCAGGGGGGTTGGAACTTGATCCTTGGGGTCCCCTCCAATCCAAGCCATTCTGTGATTCTATGATTTCCCTTTAATTGTACTGATTTCATTCCTGAGATATGAAGTTTTGCTGGTTTTCCTTTCAGTTATCCTTTGAAGTGTTAGAGATTGATCATAACTGAGGCCAAAGCCTGAGAAAGATGGACCACTGCTGCTCCGAGACAGTACAGAAAATCCTCCTAAGCTTCCGCCTGGTGCATCTTGTTCACATGCTGAAAGCCACCATGATTACTGTGCTTAAGTGTACAGGTCAGGCCTGGGTCAGATGGGAGCAATCTGATTTTGTTTTTCACTTTGTGCATTTTTTCTCTCTGTCCCTTCCATTTCAAGGTCAGGGATCAAAGTAAGTCTGACTTCTGGGATCACTGGGAATATCACGCTTTGTTCACTGGTGGCACATTAAGCTGCCCTGCTCTTAACATAAACCAGTTTGGAGACGCAGTACTTTGGCCATACAAAAGTGCTTGGATTTCCTTGAAGGTATCTGGATGAAATTTTATGATCTGTAGCACATAGAAGCCAGATCAAATGATCTAATAGTCCCTTGTGCCCTTAATTTCTGCAAAGCTATGAAACTGTATTCCCAACATATCTTGGCAAATGTAGTCCACTAACTTAGCAGATTATGAACAGCGTGAAATCAGAGAACACCCTTTGCCAAAATACACTAGGAATGTTTTGTTATCTGTTCATACATAACTTGTTCCAGATGAGATAAACTCTTAATAGCAAGCTAGCTAGATAAACAATAGATTAAGCAGATATGCAAAAGAATGACAGACAGTAAGCTCACACTTTGCTAGGAAGCATTTTTTCCTTAGCTCAATCAATGTACTGTATTGCTAATAATTCTCTATGGAGTACTAATCTGCAGTTGATTATGTCTTTGCAAGTGGGTGTAAAACACTACTGTTCAGATTTGTGTCTGCCTTTCACCAAGAGAGAAAACTTCATCATTTATTCCATGGACCACTGATTCATTCTTGCAGCCTGTGAAAACAATCTCCCCTCAAGAATTCCCATTACTAGTGGCCTCTGCCTACAAAACCCCAGCTATTTAGGGCTGAACTTGCACATTCCTCAAACCATTTTCTCCTCACCACCCTCTTGCTGGCACCTCTTCCTTCACTCACAAAAAGCAGAGTTAGCATTGACAACGTAGAGCCCTTGCTGCTTTGCCTGGGCAGCACGACCAGGTTGGGCTTCCACCAGCATGAGCTGAAGGAAAACAAAACTCCCACACAGAGAAGGCCTAGAGGCTTCTTTTTTGGTACTGCTACAAAGAATTTTGCCTTATGCAAACACCAGGAGACATCCAGCATACTGCTTTCCCTTTGAGTTGTTTCTTGAAACAGGGATCCTGTTTTTCCAAGAGACACCATATATTTGGAACCATCTGCAATTAATGTCATACATACAAACAGAGCCTGCACAATCGCTCTGTTACAATATCCAATTTTTAAACATGTTTAAAGAGCAAATATTATACACCGAATGCTAGCGTGGTCACTTTGCTTGAACTAACTTTTGATAGTTATTAGTGCTTAGCTACTTCTCTGACATTATCAACATGTACAAAATCTCTCATCGGGGAAATTAAAAAGTACTAAATGGCAGTGACTGAAAGAAACTTTGTTACTTTAAACCTTGCATTAAAATGACAAGGCAATCAAAGTTTGACAAGACAAGCTAATTAGTATGCCAGCGATGAAATGCAAAGGATCTCCAGGGGATTGGTTCTCGAAAGTTTTATGTCATTTATAGGGACTTTTTAAAGCAAATGTTGTCAGCTCTTGTGGTGAAATACACAACAGCTGAATTTCATTATCTTGATAAATATTGAGGACTACATCCCTTCTCTGTTTTCTAGTCCTCTTCTCTTTTTCCCTAAATACTTGTGCTTACAACAAGTGGTTGTTCTCCCCGTGAATTAAACCCTAGTGGAAAACAGTGCTAGAGGTACCAATGCTGTAAATGTTGTAAGTGGAATTTTCAGAGATTTGTAAAAATATCCCTCTTTCCTAGAGAGCTTCTACTTCTACATATCATATGACAAAGACATATTTCCTCTACAGTAAATTAAAAAGCAACTTAGCTTTTTCTACGAAAGTGTTAATATATTTTGAAGTGCTGCACACTGCATCGTGTACCAAACAGATAAACAATATAAGGTGAATACATAAATGTATGTGTTTTTTCGAGCATTTAACAAGAACCTTGGACATTTCTATTTAAAGTGCTGCCTACTTATTACACTGCACTGTAATTATATCGCTTTTCTTTCCTCAACACAGACTGAAGTTAATCAACTGTCACAGAATCAGAGTCTGCATCACATAGAAATACAAAATTCTCACCCTTAGGAAGGTGAACCATGCTGTTTATCAGCATCAGAAAACTTTGCTAACGTGAAGCGACAGCTGTGACAGTATCTTCCCAAATGAAGAGCTCAGGCACACTCAAAGCTTGGAATATTAGGAAACAAAGTAACGCGCATTTAGCCTCAAAATAGTTTCACGAATGTATATACCATAATGAGATCTCACATCTTCTGCTTCTTCTGGTTCTCACAGGCATAAGGAATGGTTTAACACCGAGGAGATTTCAAGAAATTCTCATTTCCAAATTTACCCATATGACAAAATAGCAGTATTTTGGATTGGTGTGGAGGATGAAAATATCTGCCGTAAGATTGCTCTTGGGTAGAGAGAGAAACTCAAGGATGGATGGAGCAAAGCAATCCCTGTCTGAGAGAGAGGGTCAGCTTGGGAGGGTTCTCCACAGGGACACAGAAGCCACATCACCAAGCAGCCGCACCCAGTGGGAGGGATAAAGCAAGCTGAAGAGTTGTCACTGAGAAACGGAAAGAGGTGTGAGTTTACCTCATTGCTGTGCTGAGCACCGTAGGTTCTGTCAGTGGAAGGGCAGAGTTTTATTCTACAGGGACTGTCATTATCCTGGTGAAAGTACTGTAACATTTAGCAAGTCTGAGGCTGTTTGCATTAAGCAGGCTCAGTGAGAAGGATGCACAGAAAGACCTTGCCTTCCTTCCCCATAAGCACATCCCTGGAGGAAAAGGTGCCCACCTTCCCTTCCCTTTTGCTTAAGCTCTGTCAGCTTTTCTCAGCAATTAGGAAGCAAGGCAAATGACTGTGATCTGTCTGAAGATGATCAGAGTCATATTTTAAGGCCCAGGTGTGCAAGAGACGTTACAGTCAGAAGACATCATCTTAATCTGTTTTCCTCTCTTCCATTCTTTCTCCGTTTCTCTCTTTCTTTCTCTTTCTTTTCCATCCTTCCATCCTTTTGCAGAGGCAGAATTGCAAACCTAAGACATTTCAACTAGGATAACCCCAAGAACACAACACCCCACATGCTGGAGAGCATGTTCACACGTTGATGGCAAAAGTCATTCTTAACTGCAACAAAGCTGGCATTCTACTAAAATATGCAGGAACACATTTGTACAGAATAAACAATTCTTGTTCTTCTTATTCACTAATGTTTGAGTTTCACTATACATATGATTACACATATGCTTTTCCATTCTCCCTCAATTTGCTTTCAAGTAAGAATTAAGAACAAAGGAAATAAACATGTTTTGAGGGATGAAGTTTTCTATTTTTCTCACTTGTACAACATATGCATAAAACTTGTATGTTTCTAAAGAACTAAGTATATGTCTCCAAGTAGAACATCACTTTTAAAAGGTCAATGCATTGAAAGTAAAATGAAAAGAAAAAGCAAAATTTAATAAGGGAAGGAAAAAACATCAAACACAAAAGGTTAATAATCTATCCTTTAAACAAAAAAGGCAATCTACTTTTTCTCATTAAAACCTGACACACAGCACTAACTGAGGAGATTATGTTGTGAAAACATACTGCATCGCACGGTAATGCTTGATCGAGATCAGCAATCAGGAGCAAAAAGAAAGCACTGTTTCGTGATTATAATAGCAAATTCTGGAAGACAACCAAATACATCATCTGGCAGCTCAACAGCTGTTACAGCTTGGTAGTAATACCTTGGCATTTGCTGTAAGCTATAACTTGAAAAAACTGATTTCTCATCTGCCAGATACAAGAAAATGTCCTCCTTTCAACATTTCTGAAGTTTCTTTCACTAGAATACTCAGGTATCTAATCTTTTTTAATAATTATTTTACACTTTTTTTATCCTTGCTGCTAAGTTAATTGGACATCATTGTGATTAAAAAAAAAAAAAAGTTGGATGGAAAAATATCAAATGCAACCTAGATAAAACAATGTACGTTCAGCAAAATTCAATTCTGATGATACAGGATAGCAGGTAGCATAGAGTATTCCTAATTGTCCTCCTTGTTCACATTCACAGTCATGATCAATTGGCCATTATTATACCTCATAACTTCCTGAAAAAGAGACATCTCCAGGTGTTTTGTTCTTTCTTAAGCCTACTGTATCCAAGTCAGAGGCAGTACACATGGATGTAGACTAAAATAATAATGCTGTGAATTTACAACACTTATCAAACCCTGTCTTTAAATTACTCCTGGGTACAGAGCAGGAAGAGGAAGAAAGAAGATGTTTACTGTCACTTTTATAACAATATGAACCAGTCAAAGCATTTGTTTCGTGTGTACAGTGGCACCCCAAGAAGATCAATTTTCTAAGCGAACAGTATTTTGACATTAAAGTAAATACGCATCATAACAAGAACATGGACTATCTTTTAGTGTTTCAACTATTCGAGTTATTTCAGGGTTAAGTAAAAGCAATCCATCATAAATATTTTAGATTCTGGCATTCCACTTAGATTTTGAAGTGTCATAAACAATATCTCTCAGAAATCAATATTCATGCAGCACATCTATGGGGAAAAGAAACAACAAATACACAAAGGTGGAATAAGCTATCAAAGAGAATTCTACCTTCACGCCTAGTGCAGTTTTCTTGGCCTCTGCTTTTAATCTTGTTGCTCTTAACATAGGTCTGGTTTTCTTATAATCTTGCTTTCCTAGAGCAGAAAAACACATTTATTGAAAATGATGCCAAAAAAGATAAAGAATGTCAGCAATTATCTCAGTTTGAAAGTCAGCTCTCACATTTTGAAAACATCTCACAGTTCAGTACTTTAAACAGAAGCTGTTTTGTAGGACAGGGGCCCAATCAGAAGAACAGTTCCTAAACTCAGATGATGATAGCAACAAGCAAGAGCTGATAAAATCAGTGTAGAACCTATTACTTCAGAGAGACATCCAAACACACATACTGACAGCCATCCACTAGTACAATGCTTATTAAATTGTTCAGTAAGCATCAGACAGAAAGTAAGTAGATTAAAGGAGGATGACGTTTCACCCCTCACTTTTCAATCAAAGCAAAATTTTCATTATAATTTTTGTAGGTTAGCCACCTCTAATGCATTTATAAATGTGTAATACATGACATTATGGTAAGTGTAAATGTTTCATCATTCTGAACTGGAACATTATTTGTGAGCAGCAGAACTCAGAGACGTGCAGGTCAATCCAAGTAAGCATTAATAAAACCACTGTTTCACACCATCTGTTTATAGAAACATGTTACACGGAAACTTCTAGAAGTGCCTTAGACGTGCTTTTAAAAAATTATGAGAACCACCTCTTGCAGCCACTACATCGTGCAGCCAAGTGCTTCAGGACTGAGTCCACATGAAGTGAGTTCAGAGGAGGACATGAGAGTACTTAGAAATGGTATAAATCATTTATCTCAATTTAATAATAAAGCATAAAATACTCGATACCTCTCAGGGATATTTTTGCTATTTAAAGGACATGCTACCGCTGTATTGCACACTATTAACCATAGCCTCTCCAAGCTGCCAGAAGTCAAGGTGCTGACACAGTCAGAAAAGGAGGAAAAGAAAAAGGGAAATCTGTGAAAGAGCTCAGAGGGGTAGAACCCTAGCACAACTCTTTCCTTTTCTTTTCCCCCCAATGCATGACTGAATTTTGTACTTTTTGTCTATTTTTGAACCTAATCTACATTGCTTAAGGAAGAAATCCTACAATATTTTTTTTCACCACTAGTTTTACACCTAGGTTTCACCATTATCACATTCAAATCATTTAACCTTTCGTCTAGAGCTGTGCCCAGTATTTCTATGCATGTAACACTCCCATTTAATCAGCCAGATGGGGGACTTGCATTTATAAACAATAGAGCAGTCCTCAGACTGAGATATTACAGTGCAGCGGTGGAATTCTGCAACATCAGTTGGAAAAGAAAGATCTTCTCCAGTGATACCCTAGATTCACACTTGTATCGTTGTCCATACTTTCTGTTTCATCTCTCTGCTCTTATTCAATGCAGAGCTCCTCTCTGTGTAGCATATGCTGTTTGCTCTCATGGTCTAATCTCTCCTCAACCCTAGGGATTATATATTGCAAAGGTCTCTGTATTATCCTTTGGTCAGATATTATTCATAAAAGACCTGAAATAACTTAGGAAATACTCAGTGACAAAAGGAAAAATAACAGAAACCATTTGAAAAAAGCATATACCCAAGGAGCCTTCTTAGAAGATGGAGTTAAGAAAAGATGACAAAATGACTATTTATGTTTGATGCTCTAATATATTCATCCAGTCAACATATCTCGTTTACAGGAGGGGATGACTGCAGCACTATTCTTCAGAAGTGAATGATATCTGATAATAGGATGCATCAGAGAGTTGAGTGCTGTAATAGTCCGAACAGTTACGGAGAGAATTGCAATAACAACCAAAACAGCTAAGTCATGAGATGAAGCCAGACTGAAAGAGAATATGTTCTTCCCACCCCTCCCCCCCAGAGTACTGCAGATGTACTTTTGAAATGAAATAGTTAAAGAGCTGTCAGAATTTCCATTATAAATGGCAGGATTTTATAACTCATAAAAATTCACTCCAGGGTGAAATTTGGCATTAGATATACCCCAGCCTTGAATTTTGTTTTGTTTTGTTTTGTTTGTTTGGAGCCAACTTTCAATAAAATGATACAGCTGTTCTTACTTAGTCATGAACAAACTATAGAAATTTATCCATTTGAGATGTTTTAAGTACGACAAATACCTTTGTTTAGAAGTTTAAAGCTGACAAGGAGTAGGTTCAATTTCAGTTCTCATAATTCACATTTGCTGTTCTCCCATCTGGGGTAAATAAAGCAGGACAGTCAGAGGTTTCCCTTCCAGTGATGCAATGGCATTAGGTAATGAAAACTAGAAAGCACTGCAAGGCCCGTTAGGGATGAGAAAAAATAGTTAGATGCTGTCCCCCATCTACCTTTCCTCTCATTGCCCATTCTCCCTCCTCTTCTCCAAGGACTAACTGCGAAGGTTACTAGAGCAGAGGTAAATACTGCACAGAAGACAGTCTCCCAAAGAAATTAATCAGGAGTACCAAGCCTACTTCTAGCAAAGAGTAAGTTGACTGGTGTTACTTCCCTCAGCTTCAAGCACTCTGGTACTGTCTATTCCAGTTACGGTTAAGACTAGATTGTACTTATCCAGAGAATACTTCCAGATTTATATTAAATCTGAGATGAGCAACTACCCCAACCTTTATAATGAACAGGCTATTTAAATAATTACTCCGGAGCTGATACTTCTCCAAATCAATGTACCTGTCATTAATCTAACATTCTTCTTTCCAAATGCAAAAGCCAGAGGAAAAAAAATATGGGAGAGAAACAGTCTGAGTCTACCAAGTGCAAAAGTTTAAAAAGGGCATCTGTGGAGTCCTTCTAATGAAAACCAGATTTAGCAATTGCACTAAAGGACTCTTAAAACATATGAACTTTCTGAGGCCTTGGGAAAGACATCTGCAATACAGGACTATAAAGAGCTCTGAAATGCAAAGCCCCTACCACGTGAACACTGATCATTACCACCTGGAACATGAGCAGAAATAACTAATAGTAGCTCCCTATGTTCTCTCTGAGCCTTCAAATTCAACCAGTTGGAGTATGTATATTCACACTTCCAATTTCTTACAGTTTTATCTCACTTATCCTGCAAGCTTTGTACATTTATCTGTCAGAGTCCTCAGCTAAAGCTGTTTCTTCTTCCTGGGAAGTGATCGTCAAAGCCAGTTAAGATGGACCCGGCAAACAAAGCTCCATTTGTCTGCTCTACCCAATGTCTATTCAAGACAGACACTGAGTTTTCCTGGGGGAACATAAGAAGGCAAGAAAAGAAGCCAAAATCATAGAACTGGAAAATTTCCAGACCAAATCCTACTTTGTGTATTACCTAAGCAAAATCCTTTCCTTTTTAAAATTTTCGTCATTGCCATTATCATCAATTCTTCGTTTCATCTGTCAAACTCGAGTACCAGCTTTCCTTTCTCCTTTTTCTAACTCCCTCACTTTTATTTAATTTTTTGCAAACTCAGCACTTCTTTCCTTACAGCTTCTCAGAATTCCATCATTTTCTTTCCATGAACTAGTTCATGATAAGGAAACTATTCTTACCGTCTATAGCCATGTCCTCCCTTGATTGTCTTGCCTCTGGCCAGTTCCTCCAAAGACCAGCTGCAAAGACCACCCATCTTTTCATTTAAGCACTTGAGGTTGCCTTAGCCCTTCAGAAGTTCTCCAGAGCTCATCCTTCATCCCATCTCTTTATCCCATCCTTGTTCACCCAGGTTCTTTTCTACTGTTTTGGTTGCAATGGGATCTCAGTGCCAGCTGAACAGAGCTGCTCCTATTTACAATCCTGTTTTGAAAACTTCCCAGGAGTGGAAACGAAAACTCTTCTATTAGCAGTAGAATTAGTAAAGCATGAAGATCAGAGTAAAAGATAGGGACTTTTTCAACTACTAAGCTGCTGTATTGTGAAAAATGTTGGTGCCTCCCACAGAGCAAGTATTAGGGATTCATACAGTATGCAGCATAAAGTTGTTTCTTTTCAAGACATTAGGATTAAAAAGCTATGGATTTCCTAAGTATTTACTTCTATTCACATTGGAGAAGGAGATTCTATATACCTTCTATTCAGTAATTTTAATAACAGATTAGAGATGATCTGATCTGGGATGTTCTGTATTCTTTTTAACTAAGGCTAAAATGATATGACAATTAATGCAAAACTTAAAGAGCAACTATGAGCTAGACAAGTTCATCAAGTTCTGGGTGACCTTTTCTATTCGCTCTGCAGAAACATGGTGACATTACCAGGTAGCATGCAGGACACCCTGCTTTGTATACAGAACAAGCTCTGCAACACAAGTAACCAATAATGCAACATGTTGAACACTGTATTTTAAGAAAACTGACTACATCTAAGATTTTGTTTAGAGATGCTGCCATTTACCATACAATCTGAACTTATATCATAACTTCTTAAAAAAAAAAAGAATAGATTCCTGACCTTTCTAGATGTCTATTCTGTCATTCTAACAATAGCTCGTTACGGGATTTGAATAACTGACTAAAGACCGCCTCCCTGTTTTTCAATTCATCAGGCTTAAGCAGAAACAGGACTGCATCTTTGGCCTTTGTTGATACTGTTGTCCAAGCTTATTATCATATGAATATCTGGTTATTGTTTTATAAATGTTCACATTTCGGGAGCTCGCTGCTTTCTTTTCTCTCAGTAGACTTTACAATATCCACCTTCATTATCATCATGCGGCAGCACTGCTCTTCGCCTGCATTTTCTACTTTAAAAATTAATGCACTGCTATTTTCTGAATACTGTACTGCGTAAGCTGCTTATGAGTACATTATGCTATCAAGCGAGCACATGCAGAAAAGCTTCCTAAACTGTTATTCTTTCAATGAAAATACAGCTGGTTCTGCTTCAAAGGCACTTCTTTTCACCTGCAAATGGACTTGCTCCTACACTTATTCCTCAATTCATTGTCTTTTATTTGTGTCTGCAAATCTTTAATTGCCTTTAATTAGAAAAAAGTAAATTCAGTGCTTTAATCTTGCAAATACATTCAATCATAATTCTGTCTGGGATGAATACCAAGTTCTATTCACTGACTGATCTTTATAACAAAGGTATATAAATTTATTGTCCGTTTATATAGACCACACCAATTAAGCCACAATGGAAAAACAAATAGATAAGAGTCAAAATATTTGAAACGAGAAATGTGCAATCTAAATTTAATTACTCAGACAAATTCTTTGAAGATGAGTTATTTACAGCATGCCAAAAAACCTGACAGATAGTAAAATTTGCTAATCAACATTACAGATTTAAAATTCTTTTCAACACTTTCAGCATAATTTGTAGCAACCAACAAACTACTGTCTTGAATCTTTCTCCGTTAGTGTTACAATCAAAACGTTAGTAACACTTTTTTCCACATAGTAGCAATCCATTTCATATGTTAAAAGAATTGTTTGAAGCACAATAAAACCACAACTCCTGGGTAAATTTTAGTTACTGGTAGCTGTTTAATAAAATACATTAATGTAACTCATGCTGAAACCCAGACTAAAATGCATAAATATCTAATTAGAAACTGGAAACAGACTTGGACAAGCTTTGCTGCCAAACTGGTAGTGTGAAACTGTACCCCTAATTAAGCTGAAATTAATGTTCTTATTCTTATTATTAATTTGAATTATTGAAGGTTCCAGGAACCCCCCAGTTAAATCCTACTGAGCAAGCACAGAAGAAGAAAATGGTCCTCTGGACTTTTTAGGGTTTCTATAGGCTGACTTTGAGCAGCCCCTTTATTTCCTCACTGTAACAAGTAGAAGGGAGAAGTTGGTCTTTCTTGCAGGAGCAAGGATTCAACACAGAGGAATGCCCAGTCATGCTGCTCTCCACAATATACAAGACATTACATTCACCAGATTTTTAGGAGCTTGCTTACTCTAAGTCTCTTTGCATCCCATACAGAGACTTCTACAAAGAGTGAGTAGCAGCCATGTAAGACAACCAAAATTGCCCTTCGGCAGTACCTATTTTACTGCTGTCGACAACAGAGAGATCATAGAGTTGTTCAGCACCCAAACCAGGAGCTTTGGTTTAACCTCTAAAGTTAGGTGTAACAAATCAAGTCCAAAGAGACTACATCTAAAGGAGAAGCAGAGAAACAGAAGAAGTGTCCTACATGTTTTTATTTGGATTCTTGAGACGTTTCCAGACACGGTCAAATTACCTTTCAAGTATTAGGTAGTATTAGTATTATTAGCTTAGGTATGACCAGTACCATACAGATCCACAGAGGAACTGCAAGCTTAGCTGGAGGTTCCTAGTCAATTCCACCCACGATCAGCTATGCCATGGCAGTTCTCAAGCTACTTAGCTATGTTTGTAATACAGAGACAGTATTGTGCTGATGTACCATAATTATTACAGCACTTCATCAGAACTTTCCTTATGTACCAGCTACGTTTCTGGAGCTTCAAGCTACAGAGTCATAGGATAATTAGGTTAGAAGGGATTTCTGGAGGTCATCTGGTCCAACCCTCCGCTCACAACAAAGCCAGCTTCGAAAACAGATCTAGCTTGAAAGTTAGTTCTGGTTGCTCAAGTCTTTGTCAAGCTAAATTTTGAATATTGCCCAAGGTGGCGATTCCAAAACCTCTCTGAGTAATCTTTTCCAACATTTTACCATCCTCACAGTAAGAACAGTTTTCTCCTCCCTCATTAGAATTTCCACGTTCTACCTTGAGTGTGTTGCATCTTGCACTTTTGAGAAAAGTTAGGCTTCAGCTTATATGAACAAATGCCAGCAATGTACCCTTGCTGCTAAGAACGCTAACGGTAATTTGGGCTGCATTAGGCAAAATATCACTAGCAGGCCAATGGAGATGATTCTGTCCCTCTATTTGGAACTGGTGAGGCCACATCTGGAGTGCTGTGTCTAATTCTGTGCTCTCTAATACAAGAGTGACTTGTACATACTGAAGATGGTCCAACAGAGAGCTATGAAGATGTTTAACGGCCTGGAGCACCACTCCTAAGAGGAGAGGCTGAGAGAGCTAGGCCTGCTCAGCCTGGAGAATGGTACATTCAGGGGGATCTCATTCATAAATACCTGAGGAAGGCTGCAGAGAGGACAGAGCCAGACTCTTTTCAGCGGTGCCCAGTGCCAGGACAGGTGACAATGGGCACAAATTGGAACACAGAAGATTCCTACTGAGTGCCAGGCAGCATTGCTGTGCTGTACAGATGCCAGAGAACTGGCACAGGTTTCCCAGAGAGATTGTGGAATCTCTTCCTTGGAGATCTTCAGAATCTGGCTGCACGTGGGTCTGTGCCCCCTGCTCTGGGTGTCCCTGCTGGAACAAGGGTTGGGCCAGGCGGACCTGAGGGCCCTGCCATCCTCAGCCACTCTGAAATTCTGTGAAACAGAAACTAATGGAATTCAGTAGGCTGTAAAAACAGTTTGTACTTTCAGCAGTTCTATAACGTTACAACAGTTTACTTTTTAATGGGAGGGAATAAAATTTATTTTTTTCCAACATGCTCTGGAGCTCCTGAAAACCAGACTGCCTCATAGACCATTGCAGAATTTTTCTTTACATGCCTTTACTAATGTCAGGAAGCTAGGTGTCTGGCATGCGGAAAGAAGTGTTTTCTTAAGCACTTTGTAACATCACACAGCTCCATAGAGGAACCAATTGCACCCATATCCTAAGATATGCATACCAAAGTGTATGTTTAAATCTCTTTGAGAGATCTTAAACCAGTGACTGCACATTCACTGGGTAACAGAATCTGAATTCAGTGAAACTCTAATCATACCTGACATCTACATTTTAAATACGCATGCATCATCTATAACATTACAACTTGGCAACTGGAAATAACTATTGGTCTAGGATGTTAAAGGAACCTCAGAAAACGAAATTTGAAAAAAAAATTCTGGCCTACCCTCAGAGAGCACATCAATTATCAGTAGTAACGGTTAGGGTAACCTACCTTTGAGAATTGGTGCAAGAACTCTAGTACACAAGCATGAAAAAAAAGACTAAGCCCTCAAGAATTTACTATTGTTTTTTTGTGCTCTTAATATCACATGGACATTTTCAAGGGCCATTCTTTTCCAGAGAAGCAGAAGACAGGCTTTCTTGTTTTTAATTGCTGTGATTACAAATGGAGGTTTTGGAGTCTTAGGTTAACAGAAACACTTTGTTATGTTTTAAGCATACTCAAGAACATGTCTGTAATCATAAAAAGCATGAAAACCCCCCACAGTCGCTCTCTTTTTTATTCAGGTTTAATGGCAGCTCAAATCACTGACCATTTTTCAATCTTGAGAGACAGAACAGCTTGACACTAATAATACATTTGTAAAGGACACATCATCATTTAACACAACATTAAGTGCTCAGGGACAACTTTTTACTGTAGACACAATGTGCTCTGAGCTCAGGGTTGACATTTAATGCTACAAAGATAATCCAACCAGTCATTCATGAGGGGTAAATTAATTTTCAAGCAACTATATTTCAGCTCTAAGCCAACTAGAAGGATGCATTAAAATGAATAAGTTTCTTCTACACTGCCTGCAAGATTAAAAAAAAAAATCAAAATATCAAGCATCCTTAAGTATACCAAAATATAACCATTTAATTATTGCTATCTTTCCTTGATTCCAGAACTCAAGTCCAGTAATATTTGTTAAATACAATATTCTGACAGGAAGCAAAATCCTCCAGAAAATCCCTCAGAATTTTCTGTGAGTTGCCATGAAAAGCAGGATTTCATTAAAGAAACATTTTACATTTAAAGTCTCTACTAGGCATAGGTTGATTGTAACAGACAATTGAAAGGATTTGAATTCGCACCTCTTCTGAGACTTGTTTTAAGGAATCTTTCAAAAAATATATAAACAATACAGAAAAGCATTTCAGAAAATAGGTTGTCAATGATGAAAAAAAAAGCATATTTTAAATCAGTTAATGCAGTCATGAAATTTCATTATTTTCAACACCTGTGGAATTAATTGCAAGATCATAATAAAAAATATGAAGAACAGCAGTAAAAATGTTCGTACTTACTAGACACTGCTTGGTGAGCATTTTTCTTCATGTATTTCAAAATTAAATAATCTTTTAAAAACTTTTGTTCAAGCCCAACAAATGGATGCCAGCAGACATTAAAAAGTAATAGCTCCACCTAAAAAGGAGTATCTTAAATGATGACAGCTCTTCAATTAACCTTTCCAAGAATCTCTTTAACGTTTCATACTCAAACAGACAACTGCAAGAAACATTAAATACCTTTCTTAAAAAGAAATTAACACAATTAATTTGAAACAGATCACTGGGTGAGTGTTCTGCTTCTCTACCACTTACATAATATATACATGCATGAATGTGCACATGTAGTTTTGAGCAATTTTTTGTTACTTTGCCATGGAGCAACTTCCAACATTTGCACTTTCATATAAACAATCATGTTTTAATATAAATGCTGAAACTGAGGAAATAAAAGACAAATTTGACTGCATAGGAGTGAAATACCACCTTAATGTAAGTACAAGCTATGCTTTTATCAAAAATTTGATTACACTTGGAAAGGATTTGGTTTTTTTGTACAATGGAAACTATCATACTCATTCTTGGATGATAAAAGGTGTGAGAAAGGCAGCTCAGTGCATGGCACAAGGGCTGTACAGCTCACAAAGAGCCTTTCTGCCTATTTGAGACAGGCTGAGCCTAGCTCCAACTTGGCTTATGCTGATTTTATTAACTTTGCTGGCTGCAAGCAGAGGAAAATGTGATATACCTTGAAATAAGTGGAAACAGACATATGGACTCTTGGTCAAAGCTTTCTAGGCAGACGGACAGAGCATGCAGCATGGTCATTCCAGAACTGCACAAGGTCTGTGTCTGTTCTTCTGCTCTTTGGAATCTCAATCTCCTGCAGTTTCAGACTTCAATATATGCTGTTCAAAGGCACATTCATAGTTCACTTAATAGGTAAAAATCTAAACAGAGGAAGATCTACAAGTAGAAGATGTGTAGCAAAGGTGAGAGAGTGTCATTATCATCACATATACTAACAATACCTGGAAGACCATCTAAAAATCATGATTGACACAGACACAATAACTACAGAATCACAAAAGAATGGGTCTAGAAGGGACCTTGAGAAGTCACTTTGTTTGTCCCTGCCCTAAGAGAGGATGAAGTTTACCTACATAATTCTTGATGGATTTTTGTCTATGTAGTTCTTAACAGTACCAAAAAAATGAGACTGTACCCTAGTTTTCCCCTAGTGCTTCACAAGCTTTATCATTCAAGCTTTCTTCAGGTCCAATGTCTAATTTAAATGTCCCATAATGAACTGTTAAAGCATTACTTTATGTCATATCCACCATAAACTCAGAAGCCAGTTGATTTTATCACTTGCTTTGTTGCATAAGCCTTTTGTAGATTTAATGACTGTCATTGTATCTCTCAAGTCTTCTGTTCTAAAGATTGAAAACCACCAGTTCCTCAGTCCCCTCTGGGTCCCAGTTGCTCTCCTCTGGATTTTTTGTCTGATCTTCCTGCAAAATTGCTAGATTCTCTACCTAGGATGGGACCAAACCTGGATACAGGTACAGACTGTGGGACAAGAGGCTAGCAAGCAGCCTGCAGAATGGGACTGGGGGTCCTGCTTGTTGAACATGAGTAAGCAGTCAGAAGGGCCAACCGTACCCCAGGGTGTACCAGGTCCAGTACTGCCAGCAGGTGAGGGGAGGGGTTGTCCCACTCTGCTCTGCGATGTGAGGCCTCACCTCCACTGGGTGCAATTTGGGTGCCACAACAGAAGAAGGACGTAAGAGAGCATCCAAAGGAGGGCAACAGAGATGGGGAAAGATCTGGAGGGCAAGATGTATGAGGAGCACTGAGGCCCCCTGGTTTGTGCAGCCCTGAGGGGAAAACTCATGGTGGCTGCAGCTAGGGTAAAAAAGATAACCCTTGGAACTACCAACACGTCAGTCTCAGCTCTGTGCCAGGGAAGATCATGGAATGGATCCTCCTGGAAGCAATGCTAAGGCACATGGAAGACAGGGAGCTGATATGGGAGAACCAGCATGGTCTCACCAAGGGCAAATCTTGTTTGACCAACCTGGTGGCCTTCTATGATTCTTCTCATCACTGCACCAATGGACAAGGGAAGAGCCACTGATGTCATCTATCTCGACTTCAGTAAGGCCTTTGACATGGTACCCCATAACGTCCTTCTCTCCACATTGGGAAGATATGGATTTGATGGGTGGACTGTTTGATGAACGAAGAACTGGCTGCAGGACTGAGTTCAGACAATGGTGGTCAATGGCTCAATGTCTGGATGGAGACTGGTGACAAGTGGTGTTCCCCAGGGCTCAGTATTGGGGCTGATAGTCTTTAGTCTCTTCATCAGTGATGTTGACAGTGGACCCTCAGCAAGTTTGCTGATGACACCAAGCTGTGGGGTGTGGTAGACACACAAGAGGGATGGGATGCCATCCAGAGGGACCCAGTCAAGCCTGAGCAGTGGGCCCAGGTGAACCTCATGAAGTTCAACAAATCCAACTGCAAGGTCTTACACCTGGGTCAAGGTAACATTACCAACACAAACGGGGGGATGAAAGGACTGAGAACAGCCCTGCCAAAAAATGAGGGTAATGGCGCATCACAAGCTGGACGTGAGCCAGCACTGTGCCCTTGCAGCCCAGAAAGCCAGCTGCATCCTGGGCTGCATCAAAAAATGCATGACCAGCAGGTCAAGGGAGGTGATCCTGTCCCTCTATTCTGCACTGGCGAGCCCTCACCTCTATCACTGCATCCAGATGTGGAGTCCTCAGTACAGGAGAAACATAGACCTGTTGGAGCACGTCCAGAGGGCCACAAAAACAATCCATGGAATGGAACACCTCTTCTATGAGGACAGGCTGAGAGAGCTGGGGCTCTTCAACCTGGAGAAGAGAAGGCTGCAAGGTGACCTGATAGTGGCCTTTCAGTATCTAAAGAGGAGCTACAGGAAAGAAGGGGACAGACTCTTTAGGAGGGTCCGTGGTGACAGAGCAAGGGGAAATGGCTTCAAGCTCAAGGAGGGTAGATTTAGGTTAGACATAAGGAAAAAATCTTTTACAGTGAGGGTTCTGAGGCACTTGAACAGGTTACCTAGTGTTGAGCTTGATGCCCTGTCCCTTGAGACTTTCAAGATGAGGCTGGATAAGGCCCTGGGCAACCTGATCTAGCTATGGTGTTCCTGTTCATTGCAGGGGAGTTGGCCCTCAGAGGTCCCTTCCAACTCTAAGGATTCTATGATTCTATATTCACACATCTCTATTTATCAGAATATATGTTCAAAAAGCCTTGAAAGAGTCAAAGTGTATGGCACCTGTTCCTCTTTCATAAGATTTGCTTCTCTGTCACAGAAGAAAATCAGACTGGACTGACAAACCACATTGGCTGCTACTTTCCTCCTCACTGTACTGTAGGTGCTTACAGGACACTATGTGTCCCTGTCCTGAAGGGTGTGAAAGATGAGGCAACTGCATTCAATAATTCATGAATATTATATATCCCATCTGTTTGACTGTTATTGTGAAGTTGGCTGTGTAATTACTAGAGGTTAGCTCCAGTAAAAGCTAGCCCATCCAGAGGCAGGAGGGTGGAAAACTACTGCTAATAGTTATCCACTGAGAGCACTTAAAGATAATAAAGGAAAATACAGAGACTGATGACCAAGTCACTCAATTCAGTTGCTCACAGTAAAACATACCCATGTTACAGATCCTCCACAAAACATCTTCTCCTCACTCCCATGACTACATAGCCAGAGATTTCCCCCACTGTCTTACATAAAGTTACATTATTTGGAACCTTACATAAAACAAGAGTGATTGAGGTCACAGTAGAAATTAAAGATTCTCTACTGGGGACCTCCCCCCCCCCAAAAAAAAACAACCAAACACCAACACACATGTAAATGATTCTGAGATTCCAATTCAAAGGAAAGCAATTTCCCATTCCTTCTTTCCCCACTGAAGAAAACCTGTTCAACACTCTGAACCAGAAAGAAACATCCAGATCACGACTCTGACCATAAGTTTAATCTTGGAACATGCGAATAGGATCAAAGAAACCACTGCCTAAAAATTGTTTTCAATACTGGTAATTTGAAATTTACTCCCAGTTATTCTGGTGTATATCACGCTAGTGCCAGACAACATCAGTGAATCACTTACTAAAGTGGTTGCTGAATAAGCACTGCAACATCACCACACACTGTAATATTAAACCTTTTGCACAAAGGGTCAGTGGTGCTTCAAAAGGTCAGCAATGTTTTCCTCTCCTGCTACAGTTAACTCCTCACTACCTGACATGTTCAACAGTTGACTGTGGCCTGTCCCTGGGGGACATCACAGTGAGAATGGGGCACCACATGGATCCAGAGTCACCCCTTTACCCCATGCCCTTGCCTCTTTCACAAGCACCCTCATAGGAGCCACAGACCTCCCTAGCCATGCCTGACCAGACATTCTGCTGTGGGACTTTGCTTACAGGAGGGATGGGGACGGCTATCAACAATGGGAAGGACAGAATCTGTCACCCACAGCTTCCTTTTCCCCAGCTGGAACAGAAATGGCTTGGAGTGGCACAGAAAACCTAGTACCTCGGGGAACGGATCAGGTCATCTGATACAGGAATCTATTGAAGATACCACAGTTGCATCCTTGCCTAGTTGTTCTAATTTTTGTTTCTCACACACAATATTTGAGCAGTATTAATACATCAAGCCATCATTCAATCATATTTCTGATTTTACAAAAAACAAAAAAGCCTTGTGGCAAACAAAGAACTTTGTAAATAAAGTCACATTACGGGCCAGGAACAGAGACTCAGAGACTGTGCAGCTAAGGAGACATTTCTCTCTAATCTGTGCTTGGTGGAAATCTCTTTTAAACTTAGCCTGTGCCATGGTTGCCAAGATTAAAAGCGTTCTTTGCTTCAGACCGACTCACTGTTAACTCATCACTTGTCACAACCTGATAAAGAAAAGCTTCCCATTTCTGAACCAAACAATACCTGGATTTGGAGGTAGAACTTGTGGGTAATGGATTAAATTTATAGATTTAGTTTGAGATTCATGGATTTTACGTAAGAGAGTAGAAGCCGCAAGGTCAGAAGGAGACACTCCATGAACACTCACAGCCAGATCACACACCAAGGACAGCGACCCAGTCTATAAAGGGACAAAGTGGAGAAAGGAACTAAAGGCATCTGAGTGAAGAGACTTGCAGGAGATCACGCACCAGAAGAATGTCTTAACTCTTGATCCACTGTCTTATCCGGTGGATAATGCTTTTCTCAGAATTGAAAATAAATTGGATGCTGTCTGCCAAGATGCAGTAATTCCTTACTAGTAAGTCATATCATTCTGGACCAGCTGTATATTACAAGACCACCCCAAAATATAAGTTGCAATTTATTAATTCTGCCTAAGTAAAAGGTTTCCAGTAATACTGTCAGCATTTGCAGTTCTCACTTCAGTGAAGCATACAGCAAAGGATGCTTTGTCAGACCTATATATCACTGTCACTCCAGGAGTCAACGCACTGACAGTCTTAGCAGAGGTGGATGTTACAGAATACTGTGAAAGTGATTATGTAAGATGGAAAAGCAGGTTTTTGGAGTCTGACTCCAGCAATGCAGAAATCAGAGGCTTTTAATGGAATTAGTGGAAATGGAAACATCTCTTGTATACATCACCATTATCCCCTGGGATCCTAAAATTACTTGTGAGGAATAATCTCTCCAACTCACTCATAATTTTAGCACTCGTAAGAACTACATATCTTCAGTTCACCCATAATTTAAAGTTCTTTCCTTCAACAGAAATATCACCTGACAGGTCTTAACTAAAAGTGAATGACAGCAATAGCAGCTTACTTATAAGTGTAAAGGAAATGCATATTTATGAGCACCCAGAGTAATGGTTTATGGACTTCAGAACTAAAGGTGTAATAACGCCTTGAAAGCATATTAGAAGGCACAATTTTACCTTCCAAAGCCAAACCAGGCTATAGGTGGTGAGATCCATCTCTGTGTCAGATACTAAAGTTCCCTAATATAGAAGAAACAGTACAGAAGCCTGGCTGACTTTTACATTTATCTTTATTTTTCCAGACTTACTATTCCAACCTTTTAATTTCCCTTCATGAAGACTTGTGGAAGAGGAACTACAGGTGAATGTGCAGTGTATTAAAACATGTAAAACAATGGCATCTTATTCCTGTCTTATAGGAGAATATCTTCTATCTGTTCACAAACACTGCACTCCTCGATATATGAAACAGATAGATTTTACTTCACACCTTCTCTTCAGGCATAAAAATTTGTCAATTAACTGAAATGCTGTAATCTTTCCAATCATTTTGCCAGAGTGATGGTAATGAGTTTATCTGAAACCTTTCAATTTCATTTCATCATTATCACCAGAATCAGCCTTCTGTTGATTTTTTTATGAATCAAGTCTGTTTCAACAATAGTTTTATTTTGAACCTCACTACACCATAAACAATGTAAATAGTGAAAGGCATGTGTTAGGCCAGTTTATTCAAAGAAGCAAAGCATCATATTTTTCAAAAACTTGATTCCATAGGAAGATCTTTTGTATGTTGCCCTTTATAGGAAACATAAAAGCTGGAATGAACGCAGAGGAAAACAGCGTATTGTCTGGAAAAGTATTGTGTTAGAGCAGATAAAGCATGAAGCTGCTTTCTACTCCTGGATCTTCCATAAAATTATTGTATAACCCTGGGAAATCTCTGTGCCTTGCAAGACTTCGGTACTCATCAAAATCGCTGAGATTCTGACGTAGTACTGTAATAGGAGTGAAAAGCACTTAGGAGTGTTATCTATTAGAGATGATTCTCTGATGGCCTCTATTAATTTATTTTAAAATATTTTAAAATTACATTTACAAATATAATGAGAAACAATTAAAATGTACCTGAAAAAGTAACCAAATCTTCTACTGACCCTTAAAGTCAATTTCTTATTCATTAAGAATGCATGATAAATATTTATAAACCCATGCACAAAGCAATTCCAGTTTCTGGAATTAAAAGCATACAAAAATACTCTAAATTGAAGAGAAAATTAACTTTTAACTATGCTTGCTTCCTCTCAAACTCTTAATATTGACAGCGGTCTCATCACAAATGTCCTATGTAACCACCCCTCCCTTTCTTCTTCTTTGCTGAGTAAGACCCTTCATGTAGAGTCACCCCGTCTAGTGGGTGACACAAGATGCAGAATTTCACTGCAGCACCATTACCTACCACCCAGCAACTCTATTCATCTGTCTTTTCAGGGTTAGTACTGACATGCAGCACCAGCAGAGACTCCTCCACTTCCCATGACAGGGTGCTCCCAACAGAGAGGACAAGGCATTGCTCAAGACAGATGAAAGAGGTTATTTGTAAAGTACCAGAACAGTTCTCTATTAACATTCCTCCCTCTGATTGATTCTTTAAACATACCAGTAGGGACACATTTATTATACATAGCATGCAGAGTGAGAAACAGTCAATGCATTTTTTTTTCATAGTCATTTTTCAGTTCCTCACAGTTTAGAGGTTTGTCTCACACTCAGAGTGAATTGTTTTTGTGAACGTCTTGTTTCATAGATAGATGGATACAGATACACAGAAAAAAACAAAGCCACACACCCTCCCCATGGCCTGTTTTTGAACAGTTCAGTTCCTCAGAAGAAAAGAGACACAACTTCACTTTCAGTAACAATGCAATCCTTATGACAGACATGCTTTTCCTAGGCTGAGGGAAAAGCCAGTGGATCTGATTATGCCAGGCTCTAAGAATTTAGCAAAGGGATTTTGCATATGCCGAATTGAGGCCACTAAATTATTAAAATTACTGCAACTAAAATTTGATTCAAACACACATGAAAAGGAGATTTTCATTGAATTAACTCCTAGTTCTCTTGGTACAAAATCCAAAGGCTTGTCAGAAATACAGTGCTAATTTTATGCTCATGTTCTGACCACTATAAAAGGGCTACAGAACGTGGAAAAAGGATTCACTGACAATTCACTCAGTGGCGCACTTTATTTTCTATTGTTTTGTTTTTCCCACAGAAATAACACAGAAAAAATTCCTTAGCTACCCACCTAAGTGTATTTTTAATATAGATAGATACTAACAAGTGCAAAAGCAGGCATTGAAAAGTCAAGGAATAAACATAAAATTGTCTGCTCCTAACATAAACCAGAACACAGAATTCCATTTTACGATAATGTATGCTGTTCAGAAGCCCCTTCCTCTCTCAGTAGCTAAGTAAATATGAACGATAAGACTCATTGATCAAGTCATGTGATGTGCAATAAATGAGGCAAGGGACCAGTGGAAGATGACATATGTCTTTATTGTTAGGATAATAGATGAGGACTAGAACATCTCTTCCTCTCTCAGCCACATGTTTTGTGTATCACCTTGGACAAGATATTTACATAGTAGATTAGTCTTCCTTCTTCTTTGGTAGTAAAAGTGCAGAGATCTTACAAAGTAAAACATGACAATAGCTTTACCTCGCTATTCTGAGGCCAGCGTCCCCTTCCTCCATCAAACAGCTGCCCTAGCTGATATGTTAGTGACCAACAGTTCAGGCAAATACATGCACCTTAATCTCTTCCTACTCCAGGGATTTACCCAACCACAATCTGTTTCAGTCAATAATATCCACCTACTCTAGACATGCCAGGAGTGAAGTTTTGCAGCATTTCATGTTACTGGTGTGCAGTTCCATGATCAGAGTAATTTTATGCTGAAGATTTCAGCAATGCTTAGTGCTGCACGCTCACATGAATTTCATTTGAAACGTGATTAACTAGGTTTAAATTATTATTGGGAAACAGCCGATTTTGCATATGCTGTTCAATAAATAAATTGATGGTTTTAATTCAGAAGGAAAACTCTACCTAAAAAAGGACTTTAGTCAATAATGTATGCAGTGAATATATGAATGCCTTTGTATTACCATGCCCTTATTCTACAACCTTCAGACTCTTTCCAAACTCTTCCTATTTACTTAGTGAAAGAAATACATTCTCAGCTTCCTTAACAACCTACAAATACTATGTGCTTCTCTCTTCCGTCCCCTTGGAGATGAGCTATTTGCTATAAGTATTTGGTATTAACCATTTTTTTTGTCTCCCACTGACATTCTGTGATGACAAGAATGCCTGAGTCATATCCTGTTCCCGCAGTGGGACATGACACAATGGCTAGGGCCAAGGGGTAACATACGAAAGTCCAGTCAAAGATGTATCTTGGGACCTCCCAAGAAACTGCATACTGTAATGACTAACAGACTCAGTCTCTCTCTCAGCACTGTCCTTCTATAAAATAAAGTACAATAAAAAGCAGCAACAGCAAATGCACCCAGTAGCTATTAAAAAACAAACAACAATCAGTAAAGATGATGCTGTGGAGATGCTTTAATAGTTTTACTACATTATGTTGAGAGTGCAAGCACTAAAAATAAAAGGTAATGGTACCACAGAAATGCCTCTTTTTCCTTCATTTCTCTTTTTCCATCCCAGATTTTCAGCATAAATTTCATATTCATTTCAACAAGAAAAAAAAAAAAAAAAGCTTGTGAAATTCAAGATTATCTTTGCAGAAATTTTGATTTTGGTTAAAATAACCAGTATTAATTTTTCCGCAAGTAGAACTACAAGCAGAAAGTTATGGTAATCCTTCCAAATGTATTTTCTAGCTATAAATATCTCAGAAAGCTGCTCCACTTCACAGTAAAACTTTGTCCATATGGAACATACGACTAGAAAGGACTTTGTGAACTACTGAAATCCAGTACTCTGTTACTGAAAGTACTCCTATCATTCAGTCTTGTTCCAAACTGATCACAGGAAACAATCAGTTAGAAAAAAATCTAGAGCTTTTGTTTGGTTGTTTTTTTGTCTTTAGCACTACAAGCAGGACATCAATCAAGAACTTCAGTCTTCTATTGGTAAGAAATTGCCTTCTGATTTCTAGCTGTGTTTCTTTATGGAAAATTTATATTCATTTATAGACTGGGTGCATACAGACTTGTCTTTTCCTAGTGTTTACTCCCAAAGCATTCACTGCAAGCAACCGTATTTGTTTCAGCTTGTGTTTGTCTAGGCTAAGCATGGTACCTTAAAAATTGGCTTTATCTTCTTGGTCACGCTAGTAGGTCTTTCATTACCTCCCTTTCTTTCAATTCATCTTTCAATTCAACACGGACAAGCAAAGCAGTACTCAGTACTTCAAACGCACCACCACCAGTGCCCCATCCTAGAGCTTCAGTATTTCTTTTCTCTACTTTAAATAAACACAAGGATAAAACAGATGTGTTTCAAGACTATACCTTGAATGATCATTGGAAACAAAGAGACCTTTCCTTTCAGATTTCTGGATGATGAGTTCACAGCATTGGTAATAAGCTGATCATCAAAGCAAAGCTGTGCCTTAAGATATTGATACAATCCATCCTGTCATTTTCAAAAAGCAAAGTCTGACACATGCCATTTCATGAGCTTTCTTTTTCTTTATCTGCTCGAGCAAAGGAAGGTAGCAGGCAGCTCTAAGAATGTTTTCTGCGCTAAGACTTTATCCCAGCACCAGTCTAAGTAAATAGTCCCTGTGTTTTAGAAGCAAACAAGAATCATCACAGAGAATGTCAGAATAATTCAGGCTGGAAGGGACCACTGCTACAGCCAACTGTTCAAAGTCAGGCTAATTTCAAAGTTAGTTCTTGCGGATAAGGCCTTTATATGTGCTGAAAAATCTCCAAAGATGGAAATTCCACAACTTGTCTGAGTAACCTCCACCAGTGTTTAGCTTCCTTTATCACAAAACTTTTCCAAAAGTATTACGAAGTTATCAACATGCACAGTTCTTTGACACTATTGTGACAACAGACAATAAACAAATCATCAAGCAACATAACAAGCCTTTCCAGTCTCTTCACACTCATGGACCAGATTTGCCTCTCACTTACAAGGAAGAACATTTGAAACAATTTTGCTCAGTTTGGTAGTTCAGTATCTGTCCCAAACTTCCACCACAGTAAAATCCAGCCTACTAACCATGGCCTCTTGACTGCTGGAAGTTTTTCTCTTTCATTTAAAAAACTGCTTAAAAAGTATTTGGATAAAGCAAAAGGGGAAGACGATTCTTCAGTTTTTCTTTCAGCCTTTGTCCACAGTCAAACATTTTATTCTCCCTCTCTGAAGGGAACATAAAATCACTTCCCTTTTTGACCCTTTTATGATGATTACTCATTAGAATTTGATAGCTTTCTCTAAAGAAACGCAGCAGGTCAAATTTGCTTTTTCCATTAAGCTATTTGGGCAAGAAATCTTCCACATAATATATGCTACGTGGTCTGTGGCTTTCCAAGCTCCCTATCAAGATACACAGAGCCTCCTCTGCTGCAGACAGCAGTCTGATTTTCTTGTACTTCTACCAATTATTTCCATCTGGTATTGTACTTAACAGGTTGAATTTCTGAGACACTTCACACTATGAAGTATGTTAAGGACTGTAACTTCAGTTCTATTTGATCTGCAATTTATTCAATGTTTCTCCCTGTACACTTTATTCTAGTTTGCACTGTTCCCATCTATTCCAGAAAAGACACATATGACTGCAGTTTAGCTTTTCTGGAAAAGTATTTCTTCAGAGATAATCTCACTAATCATTTCATTCTGCTTCTTTTTCATCTGTACTATACCTGAACATTATGAAAAAGGCTGTGCCAAAAAAGAACCACATTTAGGTCTGGTGGTGTGCCTTTCACATCTATGAAAGACAGTATCACGGCGCTCAGTGTAAAATACCTCAAAAAAAACCAAAAAACAGATGGACTAAAATTATAGTATTTATTATTCATAATATAATTCATCAAGATCTAACCTATAGACATCCTCAGACTGAAATAAAAAATGATTCCAAGAAAACTGAGGAAAGCCTACATGGAAAGCTAATTTTTCTTACACTGCTTCCTGATCTGCTCAATTTGCATGTTAGATGGAATAAAGGCTCTCACTAGACTGACTCGAGCTGTGGTTTGGCTTTACAGTATGTTCAGCAGCAGTGCCGGTTTATGGCATTTGTTGGCCAGAGTTCTGGCACGTGGCTCAGTCCCTGCAGCATGCCATCCTGCTCTTCAGTGCATATGAGCATAGTTGCATTCAGCCAGATGACAAAGCTGATCAGGGAATTGATTCAACTGAAAAACTGTCCAGCACATCTTTTTCTTTGAGCTGGGTCAAAACAGCACTCAAGCAGCTGCACCATCACAGATGATGGCAGAGCATACAACGTGACATGGGAACAGGAACAACTAGCACCTTAGGTAGGTGTTGCTAAAGGTCACTTTGTAGTGTTAAACTCTACCCTCTGGCTATCTGTTTGCAGGTGTACTGACATATTATATAATGCCAGCAGGAGCAGGAACTCAATTGTCTGCACTACCAAATTGCTAGGACAGCCTGTGGTGCAGTTTGCACCCAAGGAAATACCTCCCAAGCAATTCTTGTAAATGGCTCGAGAGTCAAGATAGGCCTGAAGCAAATTCCAGGAAGCAGCCTGCATACTGCCATTCCATTTTAGGGATAAAACAGTTTAACAGTATGGTCAGGGGTGTTTGATGCCAGTTGGCATCTATGGCAGAGAGCAGTCCCAGGTTTGTTTAACTTATAACTGCAGATACAAATCACCAGCCCAAACTTAGGCTTTTCACCTGTTAGAATAAAAGCCCACAGAGATGATTCTTATAATTCTTCAGTCAGTAACTCAAAAACTCCTAGGAGGACATATTTGTATCCTACCTTAACTTAAAACTTCCTCCATCTCTATCTACAGTGATATCAACTGAAGGTTACTTAGGCAAGGTCTCTATGTTCTGTCTATCCTCTGAACTGGCCCGGTACAAGCCAACCTCAAACAAAGTGATGCACTGCCACAGTTCAGAGCATCATGACCCAGTTAATTTGAATTAAAGAATCACAGAATCATTCAGGTTGGAAAACACCTTCAAGATCACAAAGTCCAATCATCAACCTGATCTGTCGAGTTCCACCACTAAAGCATGTCCCTCAGTGCCAGGTTCACATCTCTTAAGATACCTCCAGTGATGAAGACTCCACTACAGACAGCCTGTTCCAACGCCTAACAACCTTGTCAGTGAAGAAATTCTTCCTGACAACCAATCTAAATCTCTCCTGGTGCAACTTGAGACTATCTCTTCTTTTCCTATCTCTTGTCAACTGAGAAAAGAGACCAACATTCTCCTTATTGCAACCTCCTTTCAGGTAATTGTAGAGACCAATGAGATCTCCTTAGCCTCCACTTTTCCAGACTGAACAGCACCAGTTCCCTCAGCTGCTCCACACAGCATTTGTTTGCTAGTACTTTTCCCAGCTTCATTGCTCTTCTCTGCACAATTAGCACTGCCAAGAGGCAGGCTAGCACATGCAAAATGTTCAAAGGGTCCAAAGCTGAGAGATTTAACACACACTTGATTACCTGCAAGAGCTACAGTGAATCTGGGTCGCTCTGTCATCACTATGCCATAACCTCGAGCTGAAGGGACCATGCCTAATGCTGAGATACACTGCTTCCCTCCATATGCTAGTTCATTATCCAGCTCCTTGCTGTTTTGACTGCCAACAAATAATGATGTTTTTCAACACTTCTCCGCTAGGAACTGAATGCACAAACATCGCATCATAAATGCCACCCAACATCTGCCAGGCAGTTACCATCTTCCCATGACTATCACCTAGGCTGAACCTAAGCAAGTGATTTAGTGAGGAGCCGTGTCACATCCTGTTACCTATTACCCCCTAGATCATCCAAACCCCAATTCTGACAAACATGACAGCCCACAGGCATTTGTTTAAAATATCATATGGAAAATTAGTTCTAACAAACAAAACACGCATTCTAAATTCACTGTTACTTTTTAATGAACAATCAAAAATCACGAATCAGGGTATCAGTGCTGCTACAAATCTTCTAGCACCACTGCATACATTGTGATAAAGACATCTACAGAATATAAGCTAAGGAAAAGACAGACTTTTTTAAACTTTCACTATTTAACAAGATTAGATTGGATGTAAGGAAGAAGTTTTTTACAATTAGGGTGGGTGGTGAGGCACTGGAACAGGCTGCCCAGAGATGCAGTGGCAGACATTCAAGATTAGGCTGGATGGGTCTCTGAGCAACCTGACCTAGCTGTAGGTGTCCCTCCTCATTGCAGGGGAGTTCGACTAGATGACCTTTAATGGTCCTTTCCAACTCAGATGGTTCTATGATTCTATGACTCTCTGATTCTATGAACAAGCAATCAATACTTTAGAAAATATTATTTGACACATGAGTTATTTTAGAAGAGTATCAATAGCTTTGCAGAGCAAAATATATCCAGTTGGTCCTATGGTCAATAAGTCATCTATGTAGCTGGGAAAATTGATTATAAGATTTCAAGTGAAATATTTCAGAGATTAAGCAAAAGATTAGTGACTTCCCTGATATATTATCTGTAAATTTATTAATTGCAATCAGAGCACTCAGAGCAGAGTATTTGATTTCCTACATTCCACTTCCCATTGTATAACTGTTCACTTCATGGCGCTTTGCTGTACTGATCCAATTGCTATACGACTGAAACATCTCAAAATAACTTTGAATGTGTGAATATTTTCAATAGTGCTTATTTTTTATCAGCCTTTACCATCAAGTAAAAGATAGTTGCAATTTCTGTATCTCTAACTCAAATCAAGCAACTGCCTTTTTATATTCATTTGAGCAGTTTGGGATCACTTACATGATTCTTCTGCTGCCTTGCTATTTCATTTCCCATCCAACACTCAAAGCCTACAAGTTATATGTAGAACTTAGCAAGCCCATAAATAGTTCAAGACCTTAAAAACTGAAATGAAGCTAGTTCCCAATTTCTTTCTTTCAATATAAGGCATAATATAAAAGCAAAAACTCCCACTGAAATACTATTTTAATACAAATAAGCTACACAAATCCCTGTCAACATACAATTAATGGACCACTTGACAAACATCACCAATATGTACAAAATCATTACAAATTCATCTTGTAGAAGCCAGATGTCTGTGTTCTGAGTAAGCATGACCACAGAACAGTCATCTACCACATTTTCTTATGGTCATAAATAGGTGTGATACCTGCTGAACTACAAAGAGCACATGCTGACATCCTGAAGTACAACAGCCCATCCAGACAAACCTCTTGAAAGGAACAGAACTGAACCAAGGGGATTTTATGTATGCCTTCTCCCTCCAGTACCTCCTGTAAAGCTCACCAGCTTCCTTGCTGCCTTCATTTCTGCTAGTTCAGACAAAGCAGCAGAGATTTAATGGACCCTCCATTGTGAGACAATGGCTGGGCAAAATCTATCTGCACTAAATAAAAGAGCTCAACTCGTGGTGTTGTAACTGAAGACATGCAGTTACAACTACTATGCATTATGTTCACCCTAAACATCTAGCAAGAGCATCTGTGCAAGAGCATGCACTGACCATTTCATTCTTACACCTTCTGCACTGCTGCCTAAAGACGAAATAAGAGGAAATCATGTTTGCAGTTCATTGCTCAACTCTCCTTGCATTTATATTGAAATAATATTCCTTGGAAATTTAAGCACATGCACCAAACGTAGAGAATGCATACATAAATGCTGTATACATTGAAAAATGATGTCTGAAACCTTTTTTTTAAATGCATGCCTCAGATTTACAGATTCACATTCACATATGAGTACTTTGAAGTCTAACCTTCATGAATATGAGCTAAGATTTTCCAAGACTGAAGCAAGAATTTCTAAAACTGTTAAACTACACTGCTTTTGAATGCAATATATATCTACCTAATGTGTCTGCAGCAAATTTCTTATGTATTTTCGAGAGGACGCAAAGAGGTTGTTTTAGGACAGTTTTTTGACTGCAAAAATGAATTCACTGAAGAATGGATGAAGCAGCTCAGAGTAAGTGCAAACACAAATATGCATCATTGCAAGATTCCTGTAGATACCAGATACCTTACAGGAACTGCAAGTGCTTGAAATAACACCATGCTGAAATGCAGCTCATCAGCTGGAAACAGTGTGTCAAATTTCACTCTCATTTGCACCTACAAAAAAAATAAAATCATAGCGACTCCACTGAGTGAAATGGTGATATGGTTGATGAGCTCAAAATAAGAGCAGACTAGGAGCCTTCATCTTATAAAACAAAACAACTGCAGTATAAATGTATAGTAGAAGTAGCATAATCAAACAAGTTCAAAGAAACAACAGGGATTTACTGTGCAGATGGGATAGGAGCCAAGTGAGTTGGATTCTCCTGTGAAGACAGGCTGAGAGAGTTGGGGTTGTTCAGCCTGAAGAAGAAATTGCTCTGGGGAGACCTCATTATGGCCTTTCAGTATCTAAAGTGATAGGGCAATGAGTATTAGTGGTAAAATAAAAGAGGGCAGGTTTAGATTAGATATAAGGAAGAAATATTTTTTACTCAGAAAGTGGTGAGGCATTGGCACAGGCTGCCCAGAAGTTGTGGATGCCCCATCCCTGGAGGCGTTCAAGGCCAGGCTGGATGAAGCTTAAAGCAACATGGTCTAGGGGGGTGGTATCTCTGCCCATGGCAGGAAGGGGATGGAACTAGATTTTCTTTATGGTCCCTTCCAATCCAAACCGTTCTATGATTCTATGTTTCTATCTTCCACCTTCAAAGCACACTCCACAGCACATGTTGTGTTGCCATCTCCCCTCCAGTCCCTGCTCAGTAATATCCACACAAACACAAGTACATTTCCAGATTTACAATCACCTTCTATGCTCTCAGCCAAGGCAATAAAATATAGCTTTACTGCTTTGGACTTTAAAAAATAAGTGATTGCATACCATATGTGCATAAAATCCATCATCAGCCGTCACAGAACATGTTTAAAAACATCCCAATCGACACAAAATGCAGATTACATTAGTACAGCTAGCCTAAGTTTCACTTCATAGCAGTGTTCCCCTGAGCTGCTCTTTAGTTTCCGAGAAGTGATGCCACTGGCACAAAACTGAAATGAAAGATGCCATCGCTGACCAAAAGATATAGCTTAGTTTTTGTGACAAAGAAATTCATTTTCTGTAGCACCCCCTCCCAAACCAAAGACTACACATGGTATCCAGAGCATATCACCATAAGGTACGAAACTCAGCACAGGAAAAGAATCCAAAACTTTCCATAGTCTTACATAATAGTAAAAAGAGAGGTTTTTTCCCTACTTCTCTTTATTCTGTACTTAACAGCATGCCTTTATCAGAAAAATTTGAAAGACTAAATGTAATATTCCATATTCAAGAAAAAAAAAAAGATGGAAATTATCTATTTCTTAGGTGGTTTTTCCATCCTAAATAAACTTCAGGTCTCCTCCTTAAAATCAGTCAAAATAGCATGCATTTATTTCCCTATGTTTCCCCCAGTAAATGGTTAACTGATAACAAATATGGGGGGGAAAAAAAAAAAAAAAAAAAGACTATTTAAAAATGCACGTTGTAGCATTTTCATTCCATTGACATCAGCCTTGCTACAAATCTGCCTGTCAAAAACAAGAGCATTCTCAATTATCAAAATGCTGCCTTCCAGTCCTGTGCCTTCTCCCAGCAGATAAAAGAGACAGGAATTACTGTTTTGTGACAAACAGTGCAATTTTAAAGTTTTCAGCACAAATTCAGTCCAAACATTTTATGTTGGTTTTTTTTTTTTGCTGCTGTTGCTGTTGTTTCAGAAGTGAAATCTAAAATTTTGATGCTGGTAACAAACATCTCCTGATCCAAAACAAAAAAAAAATAGTAAATAAATTTACACTTCAAAATATGTAATGTATTTCAGAAGAAAATATCAAAACAGAAATGTTTTTTCCTTTTTGAGTTGAAAAGGAAGGCAATTAGATTTGAGCACATACGGCACTATTCATGGTAAGGAAGATGGGAACACTAACACCATTAAAAAATATAGAAAACAAACAATAATGGAGAACAACAAAGGTGACATTGTAGATAGTAAAAGGAGAGGATTCCTTTTAACAGTAGGGCAGCTGGACATGGCAACCTGAGGACTTCTCTCTGGAGACAGGGAGGTCCATGCTTAGGTTTGAGCTGGTGCTTTGAGGTGGGAACCTCAGAGGTGTCCATGCTGCTGCTACTCCCATTTTGCTCATCCGTCTCTCTATAATCTGCTCCTTCATATCATCAGTACAACCATGTTACCACAAATAATTCCTGGGGAAGCTAGGGAGGCTGGGACCATCCTCTCCGCAGTCACACAACTGAGGTATTCTGTGCAGAAGCCTGGTCTTACCTCAGGTGTTCACGTGCCCACAAAAGCTCTTCTCCATCCTATCAAGAATGTAACTCTGCACACCAGGAGAAGGTGCCTTTCTTTTGGACATGTCTCCAGTTCTCCATACTCAGGATTTTAGAAAAGGGGCCACTTTACCCCCTAAGCTGTAGTTGTGGAGGTTGACAGCCTCTCTCCACACCAGAGTCTCCTGGTCTCCCACCCTTCTCCCTTCATCACTGCACGGTTCTGTGTGTTACACCCCAGAACACCACAACCAAGCACCTCGTGCTTTCCAAGACAAAATGTTAATTTATTTTCATTCATAAATTTCACTCCTTCTCAGGGGCCATACAGGGCCTGGCTTACCCCAGAGCTCTGTGCCTACACATGTTATAGCCGTGCAGGATCGAGACAGCAAGTCCATGGATACAGAACAGACAATAAGCAGACCTCTCAGTCTACAAATTGGAAGTTGAATGATTGGCAAACAACCTCTCCTTATGAAAAATTATGTTACAGCAACACAATAGTACTGTGAGCCAAAAGTATGTCTATTCCTGATTTGTAGACCAGGTTTTAGTTATACTATAATCCTCTCAGTATGCCTGCTTAGGATCCCGCAATCACACGAGTCATGAACACTACCCACAAATCCTGTGGTTCCTATGCCGAGCAAGTGACACACCAGATGAAGAGGGATGGAAAATATACATGTGGAATTGTTCTGGGAACTTAAAGCACACATAACAGTAAACAAAGCAAATATGGTGCAAAACCTGTTGCTATTTTCACAGCATTTGTGAAGCAAAGCTACATAGATGCCGAAAGATGCATGCTTCTTCACACCTCTCCTCCAATCCCATCAAATTAAGCACAGCAGCAGGGATAAATAAATGTTATGCACCGTTTGCTGCTGCATCACAAGGGCGTATACTGTGCGTACTCAGGTATATGTTTGTGTATGGCAGAGACAGATGAAAAAAGAACATTAAAATGATTTTTCCTTGTGAATCCCCTTGAGCCTGGGCTGCCAAAGGAGACGGAGCACACAGCCATTCCTATGGTGTTGTATTTCTTCCTCCCTGTTTTCTCCAGGCACAGCCCAAGCCAGTTGGAAAAGGATGCTGCCGTCCTCTGTCCCACTTAGCGACAGTCTTCAAGCAGCCAGCACCAGTTTGGTCCGACAGGAAAAAACCTCCCTCTGCTCCCTGCACTGTTGGCCACAGGAGGACTTGCTGAAGAAGAGGTGCTACAGACAAATCTTGGCTGGTGGAGGGAGAGGTGGCTGGAAGCCAGCTGATGGAGACAGGCTATATCAGTCTTTGTTCTGGGGGAATCCTCAGAAAGCAAAAAGCTACTGCTAAAGGCGCATCAGCAAAGAAAACACAAGCAATCCTGTACTCATGAAGGAGATAGGAAGGCTGAACTGAGGAGATCCACATGAACTTAAACCGTGGCATAGGGCAAGCATGTGGCATGCCGTATGGAAACTCAGAACAAAACAGAAAGCTTGGAACAAAATGAAATTAAAAATCTGCTTTTAGTTCAAATTACTTTACTAAAAATCGAATCGAAAATTGTGTTGAAGTTGACATGACTTTTTGACATGCTGTTCCTTCAAGACTGCATTTTCCATCCAAAAAGAAGGTATTAAGAATGTTTCAATCTGGCTACCATCCATTCAGCAAGGTTAGGAAACAGTAAATTGTGAGCTAAAATTAACATGACATCATTAGGCAGCAAAAACTATCAGCAGCTATCACAGTATTTCCAAGAATTCATACACACTGAACACCTGGAAAGGGAGGATGGCAACCACTAATACGTAGGCTTAGAACTGTAAATGGGCTTGATAAATCAAGATTTTAAAGACGGGCACCATGCAGCTACTGTTTGCCCATTTTTTTGTCCTGTTTTCAGCTGGGACAATGTTAATAGCACACCACTGTTTTGGTTTTTGCTGAGTGATGGGAGTGCACCCAGAGTCAAGCTGGGCCACTGGGCAGGGAGGAGTCGCTGCCTTTATGACACAGCAGCAGGTGCTGGGGCAGAGTCAGGACAGCTGGCCTGGATTGGCCAGGGGGCTATTCCATACATGTGACATAATGCAGAAGGCTATAACACAGTGGGGAGCTGGCCAGAGGCTGGCCTATGCTCAAAGGTTGCTGGGCATCAGTTGGTGAGAGGTGAGATGTTGTGCTGGTAGTGGGGCATCAGTCAGCAGGTGGTTGTACTGTTAGCTGGGTGTCAATCAGCAAGTAATTGCATTGGGGATATATATACAGTTTTAATCACGTTTTTTGTCTCCATTTTCCTCTTCTCTCTTAGTAAATAGTTTCTACCTCAAACCAAGAGTTCTATTTTGTTTCCAGTTCTCTCCTTCATCTCACTCAGGAGTGAGCAAACAGCTGTATGGTGCTGAGCTGCTTGCCAAGTTAAACCACAACACCATTTCTAGACTGTAATCTACCCAGGAAAGGGCAAGCAAATACTCTTCTCCAAAACACATAATTTTTCTGTTTCTTCTCCTATGAAAAAGAGTGACCCTCCCAGAAGCTACGTAGTCCTGGAGAGTGACAGCATTCTGTACACTGGAGAGTCTTCCACTGAGCAGCCTCACACTAACGCATCCTTGCAACGGGATCTAGATTTGGCTGCTCAGAATGTATTTGAAGACTGAATTTTAAAAGAAAATTGAAATTCCTCTTGTATGATTTATAATAAGTACGTCAATGAAATCAGATAATGAAGAGTTAGATCAAGAGGAATTAAAATTAAGAGACTGGAGCACCTCTCCTATGAGGAAAGGCAGAGAGTTGGGACTGTTCAGCCTGGAGAAGAGGAGGCTCTGGGGGGAATCTCATAAATATTTGTAAATACTTCAAGGGGAGTGCTGAGAACATGGAGACAGGCTCTGCTCAGTGGTGCCCAGTGCCAGGACAAGAAGCACAGAAAATTCCATTTAAATACAGGAAAAAACTCTTGAAAGTGGTCGAACACAGAAGGAGTTTGCTCAGAGAGATTATGGAGCCCCCGATTCCTGGACATGTTCAGAAGCCACCTGGACATGGTCCTGGAGGCCCTGCTCACCTATTATTCCGCGATTCCATGACAAACAGATTAATTATCATCACTTGCACAGAACTAAATAAAAAGAAAAATAAATAAATAAAGAAGTAATGGTAAAAAAAAGGAAAAGAAAGAGGTCTTCCATTCTTTTCCATTCACTATGACAAGAAAAGCTGTTTATTGGATTATATTTGTATTTACTTTAGTAAAACACCTGGGAGGATAGGGAGAATAGAGAAATAGCTCCGCTAAGCGTGGTTTCCAGGTCTAAAGCTTGCCCAAACTACCTATATGTAAAACTCAAACACCTTTGCAACTCTGAAGTATAAAAACATACCCATAAATTCTCAGCTCCCCCCCGTAACGTTCATTAAATACAGCAGAAAGAATAGAGAACTAATTTCCATTGGCAAATCCTACAATGTATCAGCGAACAACCAGAATAGGAGCTGAAACAACTGTCAGAGCAAGAGGCAATGGACAGTCTATTTTAGTTCTTGCTCTCTGTCCTCTAAGGAATAATACAATCGCAGAAACTGGAGACAGAAAAACACCTCATAGGTTATATAGTTTACTTGCCTGCCAGTGTGAGATTCTTCCCTATAATAATTTTTAATGCTTGCTTTTGCCAAGCTAAAAGCAATGCGTCACCTCTAAGGAAAATGAGCTTATAATGAGACCCCTCGGACATTGCACTTTGAAGTACCCAATAGATCATGGTGCTGCATCATATAACAAGGAAGGTGCCAAATTGTTCAGACAACAGGCTGTACAAGCCTAGTCTGAAACAGGAGAGTCAGCTACATAACAGCATCCCTCTGAGCGCTGGGCCCCGATTTATACCCTCTTGCCTCCTTGATACAGCAGAGTCATCTCCCCTGCTTAAGACACCACAGATCAGTCCTGGCACACAGCTGTGAGGCGTGCAACCAAGTGCCAAGTGGTGTTAATATGCAAGAAATAGTTCAAGCTCTGAAATGTGAGGTCATTTTGTGACTCTCATATACTGTAGCAGCTTTACCTTCCCTCTGGTCCTTCAGTGGCCCAGAGTGGTCCCAGGGGTCACAGCAGAAGAATTTCCTGCTGAAATGCGAGAAATTTCACGCACCACAATCCTACCCTGCTGAGCAGCCCTCTCAAAATCACTGGTCTCCTCTGCCCTGCAGAGGACTTCAAAAAACATGACTCCAACAGTACTCACTTGGAAATGGTCACAAAGGGAAGAAAAGCAGCCCTAAAGGAGGTAGCTGGAAAAGCACAGACCACAATGAGAAGCTGAGAAAATGTCAGAAAGTTGACACTATAAGCCTCCCTCTGAACTCCCAATTTCATGTGAAGCATTGTCCTCACATGAAGGAGCTCCCACTTGCCTAGCCCATTCTAGTGAAATATCTGTGGTGCCATCTTCTCCTCATGTGATTTGCTACACCAAGACTAAATTGCACAAACATTTTCTAGTATATTTGCTGCCCATCTGTAAAGGTAGTTGGAGATTTTCAACCACACTTTTAACTATCTCAGAGACTCAACCACTGAGGAAGTCTGACACACTAATTGCCCAGCATTAGGAAATACAAGTCCATTAAAACAATTATATCAAAAATAGTAAGGTAGCACTGAAAAAAATAAGGCACAATAAAATTATGACTGTTCACATAACCGTAGCTCCTTCACCATGAGAATGCATGTTATGAACAGCCTTTTCTTCCCAGACAATTACAGTTTTTCTGCATATTTAAACACAGATGTGGCTGCTTAGCAACTGTAAAACAAAATCATTTACTTAAATAATTGAGTAGAGGTTAAGGTACTCATTTTATATACTTTTAAAATACTGTATGTGCTTTATAATATTATTTTACACCTGGAGTGACAGGTGTATATGGATTCCAAAAATAAGTCATTTACCTATGTATTTAAACTATGAAAGAAGGATTTGTGTCTGCTATGTGTGCATCCGTGTAAACGTGTGTGTGTCCTTGCATACTTCCACTCAAGTTACCTACATTTACAGTAGGTAAATAGCAAGAAAAAATTGGGAAAAGAAAATTCAAAAATGTTAGAACAATCTAGTAATGTGAAAATAAATGTAAAATCTCTGTCTTCATTCAGCATATAAAAAATTGTTATGAGAATCAACAAATATTCCTTTTTAGAAACATCCGTATTTAAAACTGGAGACAAACAGAACAATACTGAAAATTCCAATAGTTAGAAATATCTCACTGTTACTCAACTGCAGCCTTTCACTACCAGTTCTAAACACGGACTGAAGACTTAAAAAAAATAAATAAATACACAAAACAATGTCTGCATGAAAGGTTTTGCTAAATGGATTAGTCAACAGCATATAAAAATTGTTTTCCTGGAGCATGCATTACTTTGCATCAGTTCCAAACAACACAAAGCCTTTGAGAAGAAATAATAAATTTTGTTAAACCAACTTAGTCTAGCAGCACAAAACAGATCTTTTTTAAGCACACAAACTTTTCTTCAGATATCTTACCTATTTGTTTCCTGTACTGGTCAACAGGTGTTCTTGCTGTAGAGGCATCTTTCCTACCCATTGTTTTCAATTCGAAAATCACTGTCAGCACCAGAAAAAAAGAAAAAAAAAAAAGAAAGAAAGAAAAAAAGACATTATTCCTCAGTGACTTATTAAGGAAATCAATAACTTCTAACATCAGAAAAAAAACTGTAGCAAAAAACATTTCCTAAATTGCCCACAAAGACAGAAGCCTACCCAGAGTACAATGAAATTCTGGATTTAATCATAACCACTGTAAATGCTATTAGATAAATTCTAAACACACCTTTTTCCTCACTGCATGGGCTATTAGCATTACAGAATGCCTGTTACTTTAAATTAAAAAAAGATTTAAACTGATGGTACTGCAATTTACCATTCAGTACCACTGAATTTCATTCACTTTTTTTTTTTTTTCCCTTTAGTAAATCACAGAGTGAATGCAATACTGTGAGCTTCTCCTGTTGCTGGTAAACACAGGAGCCTAAGGCAGGACCAGGCGGTGCATGTGCCCCCAGCCAGGTGCACCTACTCAAGAAACCTATGAGGTTTCCCTCAGGCCACCTTGAACACAAGATCAGAACAGATACCTAAAGTAGAGCAATACCCCCCACTCTCCCACATTCGTGCCACAGCCTCAAGAGATCCACGAGTGGAAAGCAAGTGAAGACTGGAGGCCAAAACTGTGTCTGTGCCCATTTTATGCCACTCTGCCAAAGCACTGACGCATTAAGCCTCCTTCAAAGTACTTCAGTAACAACCACAGTGAAAGGACTTCTCATGTCTCACAGTGCAGGTGCCTGGCACTACGACTGCAGAAGGGACTGCAAAATCATTTGTCCAGAGATGCTCTGCTTGACACTTGGTGCTCCCACACCATCCATGTAACTGTTCTGTGAACACATGTCACTTTGAGTAGCTTTCCAGCAAACCACCAATGCACCCATTTAACATGCAAACTCTAGGGCTGTCACACCTGTCTCAAGGCCCAGCAGGCCTTGCTTGAGGGCAGCAGCAAGGGCAAACTTTGGCCAAACAACCTTGCCTAGCCACAAATCAACTACAGATTGAGCACATAAGGCCTTGAGGCATACACAGTGGTTTCACAGTAGGCAGAACCAGCTAGAGGAGGTTGTACAACTAGAGGAGGTTCCCCAGGCCCTGCCAAGCTTGTTTGGGAAGCATGGTAGCTGAGGGCCCTGCAGTGCCAAATCTCACACAGAAATGCAGGATGAGTCCCTGCTGAGTGGGCTGTGAGGTGTCATAGCCTTCAGCAGCCCCAGGTACTCCATTCATACCCACAAACAAGGATCAAAGTAGAGGATGACATGAGTGATGTGTGCTTTTAAACCACAACACTTTGTTTGTTTTCCTATTTTATTAGCACATACCTATTTATTTTAACCTATTTATTAACATATAATGACAAATGAAAAACTGTAGCAAAGGAGATTGAATCATGGTGAGACAGGACCATCAGTAATCATTTCAAAAGGCATGCAGGAGTAATAAAAAGATATAAAAGAATACTATTATTTTTTTAATCAGAACCAAAAACTCAATTACAGCCTTCTAACATTTCCACACATCATTGTGGTTTGATTCAGAGAATATTCCCATTTTATCTAAAATGCACAACCAGTCAGCTGTAACCAATTGGTATTTTCCCCCCTCTATTATGTTTCCCAGCTACTCTTGTCTGATATTCTCACATAAGGTTCCCATCATAATAACAGGAGTGGAAAAATCAAGGTAACATTCCAACTTGCAGCTAGTTGAGGAGATAACAGATACGTTTTACACAGCAAAACTAGCTCTTGGCTTATTTTATGCCACTGCAAGAAACTGTTTTTGACTTTCCTCTTGCAATTTCAATAGCCTCACAATGTTTTGTAACAAAATGTCAGCTGTGAAAGATGTTTGCAGTCTTTGCAATGCCAATAAAGCACAAGAAGAAACTGCAGACAAAAAGCAATAATTTCCATTATTTGGAACAATGCAGACCTACTTTGCAAAGCCTCAGCCCATGTGACTCAGTGCAGCGGACCCCAGCACTCAGAACGAGCAAACACTGCAGCTCTCCTTTGTTCTTCATGCCAAAAAGCCAGCATCCCTCACTGCCACCACTTCGATGACTGGATAGCAAACTCCCAAGAAACCCATGGAGACATTAGCACATACAGCCGCAACATCTAATAAGATAGCTATTTGCATAAAAGATCAGCCACCATTTAAAATGTGCTGTGATAGATGTGGAAGGGGAATAACAGATCTATATTAGCGTGTATGAAGTCAAGCCTGTTTGTGATTCCTCATGGACCATGGCTCCTCATGTTTTCCTATGAAGAATCCTGTGTTCCCTGAGGAAGTAACTTGCTACAAGCCAGAATTAAACTGAAATATGGATTAATAAGAGATTATGTACAAATCTTACTGTAGGAACAGCTCTGAATGCAACTTTCTGATCAGATTTCTGTACAGGAAAAGACTGGAACCTTTACAATTCACAAAGCAATCTGAAAAGCTCCATTCTCCTCTTTAAAGTAGCAGCAGTCATCCGCAGTCATCAGCCACCTTCACTCTGCTGAAGGAAATGGCTGGACTGATTTCAGATCATTTAAGTCAACACAAGCTCTCAAAGTTCTTCAAAAGAAGATTCTAAGAAAATGAAGCAAAGTTCACTGGAATGTTTTCTTGTTTATTGCTACTTCACAGATATTACAAGGTCAAAGGATCTCTTTGTTGTGGTTTCCTTAATTGTTTTTTCACCATCTTTCCCTCCTGTCTAGTATTTCACTTTTGAAGGCTTACAATCTCAGAAGATTCTGTTCCTCCTGTTCTATTCATTAGCAGTAGCTGATAATAATTAATACAGAAAATAAATTGCCTATTATCACCTCCATCTTTCGATAGCATTTTCTGAGTTAAAAAACAGTTCCGAATGTCCATCCAAGGTCTGACCACAAGAGCGTTTAAATCTCAGTGCACAATTCTTGAAGGAAACAAAGCCTGTATCATTAACAACAAAGTAAAGCTATTACGTTACTGAAATAGATATATACCATGATTTACTTTAAAATTAATTTAAAAAAAAAATATATATAAAAACAATTAAGTGCAGGGACTATAGCACAAAAACTTCACAAGAAGGACATGGAGTGGTCCAGAGAAGGGCCACAAAGATGACCAGAGGGCTGGAGCACCTCCTGCATGAGGACAGGCTGAGAGAGCTGGGGCTTTTCAGCCTGGAGAACAGAAGGCTCGGGGGAACCTTATAGCGGCCTTCCAGTACTTGAAGGGGCCTACAGGAAAGCTGGGGAGGGACTTTTTATAAGAGCAGGCAGTGACAGGACAAGGGGAAATGGTTTTAAACCGGAAGAGAGTAGATTCAGACTGGATATCAGGAAGAAATTCTTTACTGGGAGAGTGGTAGCAACTGGAACAGGCTGCCCAGCAACGTTGTAGATGCCCCCTACTTGGAAGCATCCAAGGCCAGGCTGGATGGGCCTGTGAGCAACCTGGTCTAGTGGGAGGTGTCCCTGCCTATAGCAGGGGGTTGGAGCTAGACAACCTTAAAGGTCCCTTCCAACCCAAACCATTCTATGATTTCATGGTGCAACACAAACAGTTAATAATAATAAAGCTTAAAATGTCTACCAGTGAACACACAACAACCTATAAATGTGTATATGTACAAACTATCTTAGCAGTGATATTTGACAGTCCACTATGTCTGTATTCTTCAAGAACAAGCTGCCTCCATACTAAAAGAGGGTACCTTAAAACAATAAAAACAATCAATATAATGACTGTTTTTGTAGCTGAAATAGTCATTTGAGAGAAACACTGATAAAAAAGAACCATTACAAAATGTAACAGCACTGCAGCAAGTCGTAATTGAAAATGTAGGTGAACATACTATAATATCTGCATATATTAAGAAACATGTTATCTTTAATTAAAAATGGATATCAAAGTTAAAAAGGCATTTTTTTTTTCCATTGGAAGCAAGGCAGGTTAACGGCTTCAACTCAAACAATTTTTGAATATGATTCAAAGCCTACTGTCAGTGAAAGAACTGGTTTCCATTAGTTACTTCCACAGATCATAGTTTAATAAATAATTCTATGTCCCTTACAAGTTACAAGAGACAAAAAATAGCATTTTATCCTCCTCAGATAAAAAAAATAAATCTAAGGAAAACCTTCAATTCTAGGAGAGCATCAAGTTATTTCAAGGAATGGCTAGCATTGCATCTAAAGTGAGCAGCTGTCCACAAAGACACATTTTAGATGCTATTGCCATTGGTTATTTTAATTGGCTTTTTGTGTACAAAAAGCTGTGAGCACAGCAACTGAGGTCTGTGCAACTCAATAGAAGAAATTTAATGAAAGTAACCAGCATATCAAATTGCAAGAATAATACAGCTGAATACTTTAATCACACTTTGGCCAGGAATAAGAATTTTAAAAGCTTTACTAGTACTTAAAAATCATTCACTGGCTGATCTAAACATGTCTTATTCATAAGTCTTATAGTAGTCCTTGCTGTTCCTCTGGAAAGTTCCTCTCCAAGGCTGAGAGTATTTCAAAGGAAACAGTCCTTGCCCCTAGTGCTTCTTGTAGAATCTAGCTTTGCTAATAAATAAAAAGTATTAATAAAAAGTATTTAACACGCTTTTAGTTTAAGCTTGGAAGGAGAGGAGGTCACTTTAAGTTCAGCTAATTTTGGAAAAATTAAACAACAAATAAACCCAAACAAGACTGTATAAATTCAGGTGAAAAAAACATTGCTCAAATAATCCTAACATTGTAGGTGAGGACAACAAACACTCTTACACATCCCAGGATTACATCCATCGGGGAATTACAACATTTTTTCTGCCATATGTCAGGATGTTTGCTTCACGTAAAAGCAGGACCAAAACCTCCCCTAGGTACCTAGCATTTGGTGGGTTCAATTAGGCCCAAATATTTGCATTAGCTCATTTAGCAGGAAGTCTACTTACTTTTGCAAGGCGTAAAATGTTTCTGAATATCTGAAGAGTTGAAAAGATTGTCCTTAAATGTGTTCAAGATAGCAAGGAAAAACAGTGAAAGTGTTCAAGATCACAAAACTCAACTAAGATTTTTTGAAAGGCTTCACACTGATGTAATTTTTTTTTAAGCAAAGACTTAAAATTGTCAGAGGTTCCTTCGTCACCCAGAAGAGTCTGCCACAGCTTCTGCAGGAAGAAGAACCAAAGTGTACTTGGCCAAAACTCACTTTTAAAAACATTACTTAGGCAGAAGATATTTGTATAGGAATTGGTTTTACAGTATTTCTCATAAAAAGAAAAGCACAGCGTTTTGCAGAAGTTTATTTGGAGAGATGCTATATACCTTACACTTACTTTTCATTATTAGGACTTGTTCTCTCTCTTCAAAACCAAAACCCCTACACATTTCAGAGCTGAACAAGCCATACCATCTGTGAAACACTACGCACATTTTAATATGAAGATAGATCTTCATCTGAACAAATTTAAAATTGCAAACTTTCAAAGCTGAAAGTTTTTTCTTTTTTTTTTGGTAAGAATATATGACAGCACTGGTGCATCAAGGAACTCCCTTGAGAAAATTCAAGAAGGAAAAAAGTTCACTTCTGCCTTGCCAGACAGTTCAAAATGTAGTATTTCCAAGAGGAAAGAGTAATCTCTGCTAAAGGGAAAATTATACAATAAATTACACCATATGCAGCTTTTCAGAACTAACATTCTTCAAAATACCATAATCTGTTTAAACTTTCTGGGGGGAGTTATGGTAGAATTCTGAGGTAAAGGGGTGCGAAGAAACCCAGGCGGGCACCCAGCCTTAACTATGCCAATACAGCTAAAACTTCACTGAGCCACGAGCAACCACAGGAAGCAATTACTTGTTCTGTCTCAGTAAGTGAGGCAGCTGCAGCAAAGGTTTGGAGGCACCACTAAATACAGGCAGCTTGATTCCTCCTTTGATCGCCAGCACGCACACCTTCAGCATTCGTTTCCTTTGATGAAGTAGGGAATAATTTAAAGAACAGGTATAAAGCGAGAGGTCAAAGACCTTAAATTTAAAAATCAGCTAAGTCTGTCTAAGCACTTCACTTTTAACATGTTATGAAGTTACAATTCTTGCATTTCGTAGAGCACCATGTGGCGTCACTGAGCTCATGTTCCTACAGACCTCAGAAATTCTGTTTTGCCCTGCTGGATGGCGGAGAAGGGGAACAGCAGTTTCTTCTTTCCCATCTTTAAACCAGAAAATAATCCTCTATTCCCTATTTCATTGCTTTTGGGAAGTGACACAAATATATTTTTCCAGATGTTACCGATTTCCTGGATTTGCCAGAAGTCACCACTTGCCAAAAGTCTTTGTGCTTTAATAATATACACTTGCTAATTCCTCATTCGAAGATTTTAAGCTTAGGCTCATCTTTGATGGAAGTAAAATTCTTATTTCTTCCTTAAATTAGAAGAAATATTTAGTGAGAAATTATACTTCAGCATATTCACCTTACACTTGATGTCACAACCACCCAGAGGACAGAATGTCTGATTCACAATCTTTGCAATATAGCAAAGTGGGATATGATCTTCAGTGAGAATAAAAGTAGTAACTTCTTGAAGCTATATGTACAGGAAAAGAAATCCATATTGGTTAATTTTTTTTCCTTACCTTTCTATGCTCTTCTGGTACATATTTCACTGCAATGTAATGTCTCATCACACATGACTTCATGCCATGAAGCACCTCGAGTACTGTGTCCAGTTTTGGGCCCCTCGCTGTAAGAAAGACATCGAGGCCCTGGAGCATGTTCAGAGAAGGGCAACAAAGCTGGTGAAGGAGCTGGGATTGTTCAGTCTAGAGAAGAGGAGGCTCAGGGGAGACCTTATTGCTCTCTATATCTACCTGAAGGAAGGTTGTAGTGAGCTGGGGGTCGGCCTCTTCTCTCGTGTGACTAGTGATAGGACTAGAGGGAACGGCTTCAAGCTGCACCAGGGAAGGTTCAGGCTGGATGTTAGGAAATACTACTACTCTGAAAGGGTGGTCGGGCACTGGAATGGGCTGCCCAGAGAGGTGGTGGAGTCACCGACCCCGGAGGTGTTCAAGGAACGTTTGGATGTTGTGTTGAGGGACATGGTTTAGCGAGAACCATTGGTGATGGGTGAATGGTTGGACTGGATGATCCTGTGGGTCTTCTCCAACCTTAGTGATTCTGTGATTCTATGATAATTGCTAAAACTAGTCACCATTCTTATAGTCTGATTGTCTCATTTCTTACCTTGAGCAAGCACACAAAAGTAGAAAGCAGGCTACACATAGCAGCAGCAAATAAAATTTCAGCCCACATAGATCTAATTGTAACACTTCAGCCAAACTGAATTATTAGCTCTATTACAAAACCTGGTATTCGAAAGGACTTAAGAGGCAATCTTTCCATCCACGGTTCAGAATGAATTTTTTTTTTCCCTTTGTGAAACTACTGCAGCTCAATAAGCATTAAATAGACTGATCTATGAATGAAGAAAAATAGTTTGATGTCCCTTTTGTTGTCTCACATGCTGTAATAGGCATTCAGGAAAGAAGCTCAGCTTAAAAAAATAACCTATTCTAGTCACCAGGTGAAAGAAACGTTAAATGTAGAGTTCTAATTTGGTGGTTTTAGCATCTACATTTCCTACTACTTTTCAATAACTGATTAAAGACAAACAACCTGTTCGTCTTCCCCATAAAGACCAGAAGATGAAGCTGACGTGCATTTCCTTAGCTTACTGCAATACATCATTTTTGTATATTTCTTTAAAATTTCAGAGGTGTAAAACAGCAGCAAAGCAGAAACTACAGTATTTAGTACCAACACAGCAAATGTAAAGTTCAGCCCTTCAGCACTTTCTAATGAGCTTAATGGTCAGCCTTAGTGAACAGACCCACAGATGTTAAAGGCAGCATTTTCAAAAACAAGTCCTACTCTATTGGTTTTGGAGGATTAGGCCACAACTGGGTGAAGAGTTTAATATGGCTTAAATAACATCAGTTCAGTAGCTTCCAAAGTAGTTTGTAACAGTAGCCCAAGCACGCTCTCTGCAGATTACATCTAAATGCTCAAGTCTTGGCTCTTCTGAAATTTACCTAGAGAGTCCATTAAAGGCAGTGGTTTTTAAGATAAATACTGCACAGGATATCATCTCTTGAATAGGCTTATATTCCATTCGGGCAAAAAAAAGTGAACATATTGATATCCATAAAAAATCTGAATCTTGAAGAAAAAAATTGATTAGGACTGTATCAGAAGCAGGATAAAACCTTCATATAAGGAAACTTTGAGACATCAGAAAACGTGATAGACTTCTGTTGCCACATTTTAAGGGAGAGAGAGAACAAGCATGGAGAAGAACAAGCTGGGGAGAAAAGGCAGCAAAAAGAAGAGATCGTCATACAGCAGAACAACATCAGTTGGAATAACAGCGAATTATGAGAACGCAGGAAGATCCCTAGTGCAACCATTTGTGCACAGCTGCCTGGGTCCTTTCCACAACTTTCCCTGTAAGACCACAAGATGAGAGAAGACCGGGAACACTGGGAACAGATGGAGACACAAACTCCTTAAGTGTGTGTGTGTGTGTGTGTGTGTGTCACAAAAAAAAAAAAAGAAATTCTTCTTTTAATAATTCAGTTTGGCTGAAGTGTTACAATTAGATCTATGTGGGCTGAAATTTTATTTGCTGCTGCTATGTGTAGCCTGCTTTCTACTTTTGTGTGCTTGCTCAAGGTAAGAAATAAGACAATCAGACTATAAGAATGGTGACTAGTTTTAGCAATTATCGTAGAATCATAGAATCACTAAGGTTGGAAAAGACCCACAGGATCATCCAGTCCAACCATTCACCCATCACTGTCCTGGAGAAAGCCAAAGTAGAGGATGGCACCAATGAAGATGAACATGCAAAGAAAACGTAGTCGTTTAGATGGCTGGAGTCAAATGGTCACATGAGGTTGTATTTATCATAAATATATTAGTGTAATACAGTATTAAAAAGAGAGGCATATGCTGTCTGAAATAGAGCCTGGTAGACTGCATACAACCAACAAAAACTGCTGGAGCATGCAGTAAGACAACATCAGGCTGGCTTTCATGAAGACAAACAGCTTCAACACTAATCAGCATAAGAAACTGCAGGTTGGTTCTCTTTCTGGAACAACTGCTCAGTTCATCCTCCACTGTACAACTGTACCACTGCGCCCACCACACACTGCACGTCGTCGCAATCAGACTCAAGAAGTTTAAGGAGAGCTGGATCAATGTTGAGAAGGAGTCTGGCTCAGTTGGTTCTACTTTAAAATTCCAAAATATTTTCATTATTCGCACTAAGCTTGACTGTCATCCTGGTTGTTTCCATAGTGATTTTAATTTTGCTTTTTAATAAGGTGAGTTAATACAAGTCTATACTAATACTGTACATCAGAAACATCTTTCCAGCTCTTGGCTCTTTCCAGTACTGACAGTGTTCAGGTCAGGATGCTCAAAACCAGACAAGTTTGCTCAGAGTGCAGCTGCTCTGAACTTCTTCTTACAAGTCCCATTCCCTCCTCTTGTCAGCCTCCTCGAGATACAGCACAGATTCTATAGACTCCTTCTATGGTCAGGATACAGCATTGAACAGAGCCTATACAATATACATGACTTGTGTGCAATAAATGACAGAATGCAAGTGCTTTGGATTCTTCACTCTGCTTATATGGCTATGTTTTAGTACTGTACCCACATTTAGATCATAATTTCCATGGGTATATATAAACATACATGAAGATAAACAGACTCTCTTCTCATGTAGAACTGGAAGAACGTATTCAGAAGCTCTGCTTTGTAAATCATTTCAGATGTATTTTACTGAAGCCATAAAGGATATTAGCAAGTGCACCGGGACCTTTTGTTTTAAATTATGATGATGTGTTACTTTAACAGAAGTTACAGATATTATTTAACCTCACTGGTGTACTTAAAATGAAAATACTTTGAAGCTTTTTTTAAAAATAGGTTTTGTCTCTGTAATAATCATTTTTTCCAGAATACCCTCTTCCTACTTTGCCTGTTAGTCTGCTGCTCTGTATACTCAGAAAGATACTGAAATAACTCAGACTTTCAAATTATCCAATCTTTCAGAATAAGAGGGTTGATATTAAGCTAAGAATGCTCCGTTAACTTTTTTACTCCAAATTACAGAAAGATTCATTCACAAATTAAAAGGTATATGTCGAAAAATTCCCAAGAAAGCAACATCCATTCTTGCCTTGACCATTTTATGAATGCAGAATGAAAAAACTCCAATTATCAGCTGCTGAAATTCTTTGTACGTCCACTAAAATCATACTTAAATTTAATCACACCTAAGCCTAAGGTTGAAAAAAAACAAATTATATGAAGCTTTTCATGAGGCATTCATACAACAAAAAGGAAACAATACCTTCCACACTCCACATAATGAGAAGAAATAACAAAATCACAGGGGTGGAACAGAGGCTCGCCGAGCACTCCCACACCACATACATAGGAGGGCCTCTGCCACAGCCTGCAGGACAGCCACCTAAGAGACCTTGCTGAAGCCCTGCATGGTAAGGTAGACACATACTCAGAAGCGTTACAGCAAGCTTGAATCCACTTTCAAACACCACTACCATAAGCAGAAGTCTGTGTCTTCAATTTTTTTTTTCATTATTTTTTCAGGACATGCTTTTTTGAGAAATCAGAACTAGATACAGCATCCCAGCATCGATACTACCAAAGGGATTTAGTTTGCTTTCTCATCTCCACCTTGATGTATATCAGCCCCTTTTGTCACTGCTCTCTGCCAGAACCACATCTGTCTTTAGGAGCACGCTCAAAGGTAACTCTGGTAGAAGTTCCCATGAGCACTCACCCGCTGGCAGTGGCCTCCAGCCACTGCTTCTGAGTGTTGGCAGCTACCCAGCTCTTTATCCATTTTATTATTACTCATTTTAAAATTAATTTTAGTCTAATAACAGTCAATCAATGACCTAATCAAATTTCACTGTTGCCTATACAAATAGTGTACTTTCAGTTTGACAGCCAAGACACAAAAACAAAACAAATAATCCACTGCTCCAGGTTAACTGTTTCCTTTTGCCAAGGACGTCAGTAATACAAAACTGGTCTTGCAATAAAGTGATGTAATCTTAATTGCAGGCAGCTTAATCAGCTCCACACACAATGAATTCAACACTAGAACTGCCTACTGGACAATTTCTATGGCATACTCACTACATGACAGAAGGATTTATGAGCTTTTAGCCACCATCATTTCTAAGAACAGACAAAACCAGGAGGAGATGGCAATATGGTAAAGCAAAGCATTGAAATGTCCTCCATGCTGATTCAGTAGAGTAAAAGGTGGAAAACACAGGTTATCAAAAACACAAAGTCAAAAACACGTTCACCTGAAACTACAGGGGAGTCTCATCAGCAAACTGGGCGTACCTCAGAGGCTTTAAAATGCTGCTGCCCACCGTCTCTAAGACAAGGAAGAAAGATGGGATGCACTCTGCCCCAGGAGCCCCATTCACAGTCCATGCATCAGCTCCATCTACTGAAAAGTAGATTTGAGTTAAGGAGAAAGGAAGCAAACTCCAGTCAGTGATTGAGATGTAGAGATCATGGGCTCTTCCCTACAGACTACAGCTGGAGTTGGGAAGAAGGCGACCAGCTGGCAGCATCTTAAACCCAGTACCAAAGGCTTCCAGAGCACATCTGTCAGAGCCAATAATGAATAAGTTTGAGCATATGAGTTTGTAGAATTGAGAACTTCATACGTACAGATTACAATGAAAACACAATACATGAAAGCAAAAAAAGCTACAAAGGTGACTGATAATGTGAAAGTGAAAGGGAATTACCATGGGTAAACTTAACCTTTCCTTCATTTACATCACACAGCACAGGCAGAAAGAAAACAATTCAAACTTTAAGATCTACTACATTTCCAACCCAATTTGTTTCCCCCTCTACAGAACAGAGTTCACAACATAAAAGGTATTTACTTTGTTTCACTTTTTTATTTTCAGTGGGAGAAACATGAGGAACAATGTGGCTTTCTGGCTAAAGGCAACCAACTACAACCAACATAACTACTCTTTTACTTTGTCGTCTTACTTAAGAATAGAAATAACAGCATTAGTAGCTGACAACAAACTGGCCCTGTGTACAGAATGATGTGCTTCAACTTGCCCTCTGGAATTTAACTTCCCAATACTACTCTCAGCGTTGACCTGGTGCTAACCTTTGCTCTTCTACTCTCTCATATTGCCATTTCTGGTATAAGCACCTTCTCCGCTTTAAGCTTCTGCTGTCAGAACAGTTTTTTTCCCATTTATTCATTTCACCAGCTCAACAGCTATTTCTGGATTTCTATTGTAGCCTTCCTTTCCTGTTATCCATTTTCCCTCTTCACTCCTGCTATTGGGCTTACATCCACTAATTCAACACAGCATATCTTGGTTTTGATGGTAAACACACTGGGGCCCCAGTACAAGAAAGATATCAAGCTGCTGGAGTGGGTCCAGAGAAGGGCCACTAAGATGATCAGAGAGCTGGAGCACCTCTCCTATGAAGAAAGGTTGAGGGAGTTGGGCTTGTTTAGCTTGGAGAAGGCTCTGTGGAGATCTCATCGCAGCCTTCCAGTACTTGAAGGGAGAACCAACTTTTTACATGGTCTAAATAACAATAGGACAAGAAGGAATGGCTTTAAACTAAAAGAGAGGAAATTTGTTTACCTGGAGTGGTGAGGCACTGGCATGGGCTGCCTAGAGAAGCTGTGGATTCCCGGTGTTCAAGGTCAGGTTGGATGGGGAAGCCTGATCTGGTGGGTGGCAGCCCTGCCCACAGCAGGGCATTGGAGCTAGGTAGTCTTAAAGGTCCCTTCCAACCCAAGCCATTCTATGATTCAAAGAAGGATAATGCGAAGAACAATCACAGCACATGAATGAACAATAATCATCATCTTACCTGCTTCTTCCGTGTCAAAAAATACTCCAAGACCAAAACTGATTATTAAAGAGCCACAACATAAATTGTTCCTTTATCTCTTCTACCAACAACATCGTGATGTTTATGTTATGCATAATATTGCAATGATATATGAGTTCATCAGCTTGCTAACTAAAAGCAGTTTCACTGCGCCTGTGATTGATAAACTATGGAAGTATTAAAACATTAAAAATGTTAATCTTTGTAATAATCCCCTGAAAAGTTTTTATATTAATTTAAACCATCGATCATTTTAATATTTAATCATTGCAGACTTCATCTGAAATGAGAATAGCCATTGCACTGAAAAGCACTTCATTCTTTATTTTAAAAAATGATTGGCTTGTATGTATTCTGTAACTCCCTTTAACGTTTCCTTCTCAATGAAAAGTAAACCTCCAAGAAGTGAAAAAAAAAAATTACAATAGAGTTTGTGTCAGAGAATAGACACTTTCACAGTCCTGCTTCCCAGGTGTAAGTATATTAAACTATTAGTGTATGGGAACTGTTGAATCACGGCCTGAACCTCTGATTGACCACCCGAGGCAAGCGCTGAGTCAGCCATGGGAGCACAGGTGAAGGCAATTCAGCTGTGTGCCCAGAAGGGGTGGAGCCAGGCTGCACCTCTCCTAGAGCTCATTTAAGGGCTGACTGCCACTAAGGAAAGATCTCTTCCTGGAGATTGCTCCTTATGGAGTTTCTTTGCAAGCCTACAACACCGGTGAGCACCTCTTCTGTATATTTAACTATTCTTACCAGCCTAACGTCTCTGTATACCTGTTAACCTTACAGCCTGTCAACCTTACAAATACTATTGGAAGTAAGTTGGAAAACTGAGGGAGACAACTGTGCCATGTTTATTATGCATCTCCTAACATAAAAACATAACAATTGACTTTGGTAGAACCAGTACTTAACAGAGTGCCTTTGCTCTCCAAGATGATGGTAACCCATTTATTTTTTTTTTTTTTTAAATAAGCTTAAAAACCTCATTGTGTAATATCAGCCTACTTTAGGAATATATAAAGATCTTCCGAAGTATTCTAACCTTTCCTGTAATTCAGTTTGTTTTGTCCAATGAAAAAATTCAGATTAATATGAAAATATCCTAAAGTAAAATAAAACCAAGAACTTCGTGGTTATGAGAAAAAAATCTCAAGGAAACTATAATTAACTGGAATTCTAACTAATCTCGATGGTATTCACCTGGTTTAAATCACAGAATCATAGAATTCCTCAGGTTGGAAAAGACCTTAAAGATCACTGAGTCCAACCACAACCTGACCATGCTACCCTAACTCTAACAACCCCCCGCTAAATCATGTCCCTGAGCAACATCCCTGAGTTCCTTCTGAAAGATTTCAAAAATATCCTAAGAAAAACTCATGGTACCAAGAAAAAAACTTCATAGGAAAATCCAAGGAAAAAGTCTTCACTGCACTGAGAAAAACACAACAAACAAAGCAAACAAAACACACCAGTTATCTTGTTTGCTGGAGGTACTGCCATACAGCGCGTCGAACTTCAGCCCTCCTTCAACACTTAGCTCTAAATTTGGCTCCAATATTCAAACAAAGCAAATCCTAGATATACACTCGGTGGCATAACAGGTTAATACATTAGCTCAATTGACCAGGCCTTCACTTCCTATTTGTGACCAATATTGGGTTAGAGGATTTTCCCATACCCAGCATAAAACTTGCACACAAATTAGTTCCCTTATCTTAAAAAGCTGCACAGTGTAACAGCAAGAGCTATGAAGTAGTCATAAGCTGGCAGAAGTGCACATGGACTCTTTCAGCATGCATAAACTGACTTTCTACAGTTCACGTTTATAAAAATTTAAAAGAGAAACAGTAACAAAAGCACTGTCTTTACGCATGATTTTACGAAGAAATAATATATATTCCTGAATATTTCATTTCACTGAAGTCTGTTTTTTACGGAAAGAGGTTTGGAAAAATCTTGTCCGTTAAATATGATGCAGTAATTGAATTCAGCAACTCAACTGTTTGCATCTGAAGCTGAAGGGATAATCCTGTTTTATGAAACATAACAGGAATATATATACAGACATATATGTGCTAGCACGTATACAGATACAATACTCAATTCAAAGAGAAGTTTTGCCAGTGAGCAGAAATCTTCATTTCAGTGATTTGCTATAATATTCCCAATCCTAGATATTTGAAGAACCCCCATATCTGCAGTGACACAAGGGCTGTTGGGTTTTTTTTGTTTGTTTTACTATATTGCTTCTGCTGATACGAAATACTGTTTCAGACAAAGAAACCAATTGCAGAATCTTGCTGTAAACTCTACTTGATTAAATGAAGCAACACAACCAGTGATTTTCGAAGGGACCTCTTGAGGTTACCCAGTCAATGCCCATGCTCAAACGGATTGGGATAGAATCATATCATAGAATCATAGAATGGCCTGGGCTGAAAAGGACCACAACGACATCTAGTTTCAACCCCCCTGCTACGTGCCAACTGCTAGACCAGGCTGCCCAGAGCCACATCCAGCCTGGCCTTGCATGCCTCCAGGGATGGGGCATCCACAACCTCCTTGGGCAACCTGTTCCACTGTGTCACCACCCTCTGCGTGAAAAACTTCATCCTAATATCTAACCTAAACCTCCCCTGTCTCAGTTTAAGACCATTCCTCCTTGTCCTATCACTATCCACCCTCGTAAACAGATGTTAGATTACACAGAAGTCTAAAATAAATTACAGAAAGGATTTACATGTTGAAACAAGTAACAAAGTGAGCAATTGTCCTTTCCTAAAATAATAATATAATAATAATGTGACAACTCTCTGTACTGGTGTGATTAATTTCTTTAAAAGCCAATCCTTTATTTTCTGTTTGCACTTAGAGCACTGACCTAAGTATGCTTATATCTTCATGCCTTCCGTAAAGACAAAAAAAAGCAAGTCCTAGAAGGATAAATATGCACTATTTCAAGATCAAACATAATCATGCCAACAAAAGCATCTGCTGAATTTTTCCTTTGTGAACAGACAAGTTATGTTCTCAACAACCAAGCTTGTTTCTAGCTCATTTTGTACCAAGAAGTGATTCAGCCAGTAAAACACACCAAATAGTGCTACTTAAGAAATAATTCAAATTTCACCATAATTGTAGATGTTCTGCAACTGTTAAGCATCATTTCCGGCAGTTTTCCACCATGGAATACCCAGACTGGTAGCAAAGGCTGAAACAATTGTTTTTTATTAGCAGATACCCTTACATTCTGATCAGTAGACAGCTCTCAACTTCAGGAAAGAGCTTGATCCTTAACAGCTTAGAACTTGAGGCCCATATGGAATGTCATTAAATTAATGTGTGTGCCATACCAACAGCCCAGTATACCATAAGCTCTTTTAAAGAGGTTTTCTGGTACAACACACAGTCCTCATTACTTAGGCTGATGAAGCAGAAGACAGTTTCAGAGCCACACGGTTACATTTACAGAAAACCCTGTCAGCTCTTCACAAACACTGAGGTTCCCACATTCCCATACAGGATTTTCTGAGCTTAAGCATGACCAATTCACTCCGCAGAAAACACAAAGAAGTCCAATGTCCCCAGAATACTTCACGCCCAAAAGGTAAACTCTGTGAGCTCTACATGTCAAGAGCTCGCCCAAGCCTCAGCACCGGGGCAGCCTGCTGCTCACACACGGCCCCTCCACAGCCCGCACCTGCAGTGGATCCGGCACGGCTACACACGGCTCTCCAGGGAAAGCCGTGAGGCTGCACGTACGAATTGCAGGCCTGCTACCAGCTCCCTAACCTCCGCCAGACCTGTCCTCATCCACCACCCGCACTAAAGAGACCCCTAACAAGGGATTTATCAAGAGCAGCGAGGGAGGCTCGCATAGAGCCCAAGGCGGGGTGAAATGCCACGGCCAGACCCTGCCTCGCCTGAATCCCCCTTAAGAGCCGCCCGCTCTGCTCTCCGGACCCCGCGTGCCCGCCCACGCCCAAGATGGCCACGCTCGCTGCAGCCGCTGCCCCCTCCCGCCCCCTCAGCACACGTTCCGAAGGCGGCACTCAGGCGCCGCCCCGATTGGCAGCACGCTCCAGCCAATGGAGGTGGCGAGCGCTTCCTGCCGGCCAATGGCGGCGGAGGCCCGCGGGGGCAGCGGGCCGGCCGAGTGTGCCGCCGGCGGGACGCGCCTGTCCGCAGGCCAATGGCGGCACCGGAGGAGCGGCGGGGCAGCGCGCCCACGGCGCCCGGGGGGGGGGGGTTGCCGTGGCAACCGCAGTCCTGGCGGCGAAGGCCCACTCCGCTACCCACCGCCCCTCGCCCAGCCCGGGACGCGGTACCTAGGGACGAGCGGCAGAGCTCCGCCTCCTCCGTCCTCCAGCGACGGGGTGGTGTCCTGTGCCGGCGGGGCTGCCGCCTCCGCCCCGCCTTCCGCTACCGCCCGCCCCGCCGGGCAGCGGCTTGCGGCCTGCGAGGGGCTGGGGGTAGGGCCCGCCCCGCCGCAGCTGTGACTGCAGGTGGGATGGAGAAGGGGACTCGATAGCCTGCACTCTACCCATAGAACCCCTCGGAGTTCGCAGAGCGATGCTGTAGGGCGGGGGTGCTGCAGGTGCGGCCAGGCAGAGTGCCTGCGGCCCCGCTTTGTAGGTCTGTAGAGTCATTAATGTTGGAAAATAGCTGTGAGGTCATCTAGTCCAACCTTCAACCCATCAGCACCGTGCATGCTAACCACATCCATCAGTGCCACTCAGTTCTGACAGCTCTTTGCCTACCTGTGTGAGAAATGCACTAAGCGAGTAAAATTCAAAGAAATTTGACACTCGCTTCACAATAGAAGCCCACCCGAGTCAGGATTTACATTTAAGGACCTAAAACCACACATATGGTGAATTACTAACCCTGTCAGGTAATCTTCCACCACCACGTCCTCTGCAACATAATTCATTACTTTGGCGCAGGCAGTCATCCCTCGACTCTTCGGACTCTCGCTGATTAGTATGGCAGGGACATGCCTCGCCTCCTGCAAAATGGCAGCTGATAATCAAGTGTAACACTCCTCTGGAGTAAAGATACACAACAAGAAATATTTGCATTTGTTTACCTCTGCAACTCGGGAAGTGAAAGCCCTACCCAGCTGAACTTTCCCATCTAGAAGGATGACATGAATACAGAGTGGAGAATAAGCCTGGAGAAAAGTTGATTCATCAGAGTTTCTGCCTGGCCTGTGTGCCAAACCACAGGGTTTTCTCCAGTCATTTCTGTAGCAGGCTTAGTGGAGGGCTGAAGCAAAACAGATTTCTTAGAAATACAGCCAATCCCGACTTCAGCTGAGGAGACACATGCTGGTTTTACCTTTTCTGCAGAAAGCCCTCACACTGAACAGTATGTAACTCCTTGGAATCAAGCAGCTCACTGAACGCATTTGCTTCTCAAGATACCTGCCCCTGTGGGACAGAGAGTGTTGCACCCACAGGAAGCTTTCTCTATGGTTTTTCTAATTTCTGTGTGTTCAGAATTTGAAATGACAATTTATTTGTTTATACTCTTACCAAGAACCATCTACAGTTAAATATTTTGTTTACTTGTTTTAATACAGTTCAGTTAAACCCAATTAATTATTACACTGATTGATATTTGCATATAATATGTGTAGAAGAGCTATCATGGCTATTGCACATATTTTTGGACTAGGTAATCACAACAACCAAAGAAACAAAAAGAGAACACACACACACACAAAAAAAAAACACACCACAGCATGAAGACATATCAGAATAAGTGTAGTCAGATACTTGGTTTTGTGTTACCCAAATAACTGCTGAGAAATTTGTCCTTGTGAGACGTTGTAGCAAAATACACTCAGTGCAAGTTCAGTTCCATGTAATTTACCTGATGGTGATACTCATTCCATCCCCAAGTTATTCTTCTAAGTGATAAATTTGTACAGGACCAGCAACCTTAGAGAGTTGATCTGTATTATGAATTAGGACTTCTTGAAAAAGATCTCTATGACCACTGAAAAATCTTCACAATTTTTAGTTTCAGTGTTCTGAATTTCTCCATTCTTAATCTTCACTCTATAGAGAAAAACAACAAACAAACAAAAAAAGCATGCTTATTTCCCATTGCAAGGCTTCTGCAGAGAAGGCATGCACGCTGGTCAAATGGTTGGCGAGGCAGCTGACATCCAGATGACAGCAAGCACTGCTTACAGACTTGGTGCATTTTGAAGGAAAAGAAGAGGCCTGTGTGGAGTATTATGCATCCTAGGATATTTGTAATCTGTCATGGATATAAATACACAAGGAATAGAATTACTGAATGTGTACCTATAACTGAAATGTACATCAATCAAGGAGGAATAACTGGTACCATTTATTAATCCTGGCACACCCACCAGTTTGCTGCCATATCTCTTGGGCATATTAATTTTTAAATCTTTTATTTTTTCTTAAGAAATTTCAAAGAAAATGCATGGGCTGCTGTTTTCACTGACTGTCTTTCCCTGTTTCTCCCACCTTTCACTTCTTCACAGAATCTTCAGGTTACTCTGACAATTTGACAAGAGTATGTTTGTTTTTATTCTTCCATGCAGTGGTTTTCAACTTCAAGATTTGTGAAAATTTTTTCAATAGAAGTTGAGCTACGTCAGTCAAAGTTAAGTGAAGACAGGCTTCCTTTTTTAAAAAAATAATCTTTTGTATAGGCTTTCTCGCAGCAGTTCATGAACCTTCAGAGCTCAGTAGATCAAAGGCTGAAAAACGATGCTCAACAACTTTGTTCCAAGTTGACAACATTAACTACATAAAACTACCTCCCTAAAATGCAGTAACTTGTCTACTGTCTAACCCGATGTAAGGCTAATAAGTATACAGATGTTATATAGCATACAGAGAAGTTCAGCTGGTAAGATTACCACATTGGAAAAGATAATCAGATATAAATGAAATGTGCTCACTGATGTTGTAGACTCATAAAAACTCCACAAGGAGCAATCTCCAAGAAGAGATTCTTCCTCAGTAACAGTCAGCCCTTAAATGGGGTCTAGGAGAGGTGGAGCCTGGCTCCACCCCCTTCCGGTCACACAGCTGAATTGCCTTCACCTGTGCTCCCACGGCTGACTCAGTGCTTGCCTCAGCTGGTCGATCAGAGGTTCAGGCTGTGATTCAACAGTTTCCATACACCTGGTATCTCCTTGTGTATGTCTAACCATCAGGTCAAGCTCAAAGATGTAAGAGAACATTAATAATTCTTTGTGGTACATTCATTTTGCCCTCATTATCAATTAAAGGTAATGTCTCATCTCTCACTCAGGGTTCAGTCCAAATGTTGCCAATAAGCAATTTAATTGATGCTAACATTCAGGCTATTTTCAGGTAATATCTTCCTCCAGAACTCAAAAGGTGCAGCATTGCCCATCCAACCTAAAACTGTCTTTATGCTCCTGTCACTTCATAACAATGTCATTTTTGGCGGCTTTGACAGATACAGTCTTGTTCTGTTCATATCCAAGCAGAACTGCTGCTGAAAAAAATAATCCCCTTATCTCATTCCTTTGTCTGTCACTCCCACCTTTGCATCTCTCCAATGTCTCTCATCTGTACACTGACTCTGTAAGCACTTTACCTTCATTTTGAAGGCCTTTGTTCCCATCTTGTCTTATTCCTCACTTAGCTTTAGTATGGTACTTCTCACTACTGACTTACCCAGTATACTTGATTTCACTGCATTCATTTTTTTAAAAACAAATCTGTTGTGCTGTCCCCTGTGTAACAAATGCATCCAAAACACAAGTATGGCAGGATATGTACTGCACCCTGATGCTGCTGGTGTGCTGAGCCTACTTCTGTCATGCTAACTGGTACTGCCTGATTAGTTATTCCATTTTTACTATTTCTATCTGCCAGTTCTTGTCTTCCCTTACATTTCAATTGCAATCTCTTCAGCACAGGTACCTTCCTCTTGCTCTTTGCTTGGTTAGTATTTAGCACCACGGTCACTAAAATCTCATGTTCCTAAAACCTCTGCAGCACAGCCCACGGCACAGCAAGCCACAAAAACAGCCCTTACCCTCCACTACACTCCAGGTGAAGGGACTGCGGAGCCCGTCCTCTCTCATTCCAGCCTTCCAGCTGGAAATCGCAACACAGTGTCCGTGTCATGACAGTGTCAGTCATGATAGATGGTGCATTTTGTGACACAGACAGCCTGCCATTAGGACAAACTCTTCACTGAAGAGCCACCTGATGGTAATGACTTTCAGTCACAGACTGACCTGGGCCGGTTTGAATCAGTGTGCTGGAGATGAAAGGCTCCATATTCCATTACTAGTCCTCTGAGCCACCAAGTCTACTCCATCCCTTCCCTGCTTAATCTGTATTGTTATACTTGGTAGCATTTCCCTAGCTGCTTGCATCCATACAGATGTCTGCCGTCATTTTGTTGATATAGTCAATCAATACTACATTAAATGTTACCTTCAGTTTACCCTTAATTGTCTAATGGAGACGTGGTATCTTCATTATTTATACGGCTATGCCATTAAATTATGCATTCCAGATTAAAAGAATAAAAGACTTGTTTACATTATTATTATTGCTATGGCATCAAATTTTGGATTTCTGTGTAAAGAAATTAATCTCCTATCGGAGGGGGAAATGGGGACTGACAAGCACTAGCTCCTGTTGCCTCTGGGACATAATTATGCTTGCAAATACAAAAACAGAAAAATCATAAGCTTAACACAGTAGAGACTCTTGAAAGTTTCATCTCAGCATGAAGCTATGTTTTAATTATAATTTTTGTCTGCATTGTTCAGATCGACAGTGCACCAACTAGAGTAAGAGCTTATCCTAGTTAATTCTTCATGAGGCTTATGTCACTGGAAGATGTATTTAATTTATTTCCTTTTTCTTTTCTTAAGCCAGCACTGACTAAATGGTTATCTATAAACATTCTACATAGATTTTACTACTTTAGGACCAGATCCAAAGCCTGTTGAGTCATTTAGGAACTTCAGAGATCTTTGGAACAAGCCCTGTTGCAAGGCAGAATTAAGCTGTGATTTGTTTGGGAACCTTGTAGAATGAAAATAACCTTTTTAAATGTATGTATATATTCTGCAGTAGTAAGAGATTTTCTATATGAGATTCTCTATTCTTATTAATATTGTTTGGACTCTCTAACTTTTACTCCTTCCCTCCCAGTATAATAATTGGGAAAAGTGCATAGATTAAAGTTTAAGCTAGACAAAGTGAGAATAGAAATCATACACTTCTTTTCTAAGCACTATATTGAATTCTCATTTTCTTTGCTGAATAGATCTCATTTTGTTTTGTTTTATTTTCCTGAGAAGAGATGGGGATATCTCTTGGCTTTGGAGAAGCTAAAGAACAGACTTGGGGAGAGATAATCTTCCCTTTCAACTTTACACTTTATACCCCTACTTAGCACACAAATTATTCAGTAGTTCAGTATTTTATTTATTGCTGTTGATTGTTTGGTCTCCCTTTTTATTTACTGCTTTGTAGACAAACTCTTCTCCGAATCGTTTAAATGCCTTATAGCCATTCATATTACTCATATTTGAGTGATTCAGAAACATACATTAATTAGTCTTCATTGCAGGCCTATTAGTTTGTGAACTAGCAGCATCATAGTTTTACAGATGGAGAATTGAGGCATAAAGACCATCTGGAAAGAGCTGGGAAACTACAGACCAGCACATCTGAATTCTCTACCATTCTCTACCAGGGAAATGGTTGAAGATACAGTAGCAAATGGAAGTGGATGGATGTCCCATATGGAGGAAGATACCCCATAAATTTTGTAGTTGAGGATCATGCCTCCTGCATCTATTAGTTCTTTGAAAGATTCAGCTAAAAAGGTGGATAAAGGTAGTTGATCAAAATATTACAACTGGAAAAACCAAAACAGCTAAGTTACTGTGGGATAAATGGGCTGTTACTCCTCTAGAAGAAAAATAGAAACAATAGCTCTGTTTCATACCAGAAGGAGAGTGACATTTGCAACGACTTGCCTGAGATCCATGCTATTCCATACAGTCCTAAACAACTCAGCAGTAAAGCAACAATTATTTTTCTGATGATACAAAATCATTCAAAGGCATCAAAAGGAAAACTGTCTTCAGAGGTTATCAAATCCCATGATACTCAGGGATTACATTTTAAAACAGCTGGTGAAATCCAACAATAAGATGCAAATATGCCATGGGGAAAGTACCTACACATACTACTAATACATGATAACACGATGTGAATACTTGTATGTTAGGGTACCTAGGACTGGTCTTTGACACCACGGTCCTGACATGTGCTCATTTTCATATTCCCTTCAACCTTCTCAAACAGTGTGGCTACATTCAGGCTACCTCTTAGTAGTCATTCCTGGCAGATGATGACTTGTGTTTCAAGAATCTTGAGCCACATTTGGGAATAGCTTGGTAGAGAGCTAGTTGGCATAGACCAGTACTGCACTGGGAACAGCTGTAGCTATTTAGCAGCACAAGTGATGAAATGCAAGTGCCCAAGATCTGTCTCTCTGTCAATGTTCAATTTCCTGTCCTAGCTAGGCATGGCCTTAGTGAGCTACTACCAGTCAAGGGAGAAATCTTAGAGTCACTGCAGATAGTCCTCTGAACATATCAGCTTGGTGCTTGGCAGAGGTCAAAACATCAAAATAGCCTAGTCAAAATTGCTTAGAAGGGAACAGAGAGAAAGACAAAAGTCATCATTATACATACATCTTTTATGTAAGAACAGAGTTTTTGTGTCTGGAGCAATGTGTCTCATCTCCCTGTTTCAGGGAAGATGTGTAGAACCAGAAAACATTAAGGAGGTGGGTAACAGGGATGATAAAATCTGGCTACTGTACAAGAGAAGGTTATATAGGTTAAATAAAGCTCTGCATCCTGGAAAGGAGAAAATATGAGATAGCACACAAAGTCATTACTTGCAGAGAGAGTGTAAATAAGGAGCAACTATTTGCTGTTTCCCAAAAATCAAAATTAAGAGGGCACTGAATAAAATAATCAGGCAGCAAGATTAAAACAAATAGGAGGACTTTCCTTTCTGAGCAGCATGCTGTTAAACAGTGGGATTCATTTGCAAAGATTATTTTTGTTTGCACTCATAAAGCAGTCATGAAAGATGTATCTATCAAAGGCTATTAAGAAATGGATATAGTTACAAGCGCAGACTGATGAAAGCTGAGGGCCTTTTGGTGGGGAAAAAAATGGTTCTATATTTGCCCCATTCTTACACTGTATTCTCAAGAATTTAGCAACAATTCCCTCCAGAGAAAGGATGTTTAAATAAGTGAGTCCTTTGTCTAACTCTATACAGTTCACAGTTCAAGAGACTTTGCATATATCTGCATGCCTCTTAGGACCTAGATCAGACATCTTGGATATTGCTTGCATTCACAAAACCTCCTCTCAGCTTCAGCAGAGCCACTGAGCAGACCAAAGGTTACTGACTGGAAGCACCATTTTTTGAAGGAATACCTGAACTGACCCTCGGGATAAGCATGTAACAGGGTCCTGACCAGCCTCCATGCAGAGCCCATCTCTCACATCAGGCCAGAGATGTATGGAGTACTTCCACGTTCAGCCCTGTCTTCTGCATGTCTGTACACCCACGGTGTAGATTTGTCTCCAGCTAATTCTAATTTCACATTTGAATGTGTTCAATTTCCTCCTTCAGCCATTGGCTCTCGCTATGTCCTTATCTACCAGTAAAGCTGTCAGTGCCTTCTCACTATGAAGGTGCTTATACACTGCTATCAGAGCACAGTCTAACCCTCTTTTTAATAAATGGTTACTTGCTGACATTTGGGAGGTTTTACTGAGATCTCTTTCTGTTATGAGTTTCTATTAACATTTTAGAAAGTAATTTTTATATTTTGCGAAGTCCTTTCTAAAATGCATATGATAGCAGTGAATTAATTATTCCAAACAGTGATCAACAAATTCAGAGTTCAGGCATGTCATTAACCCTGACCATTACATGATTTTATGTCCAGCAACTTGGTTATGTGCTTCATCAAGACTTTGTTTTGGCAAACTGCATTGAATCTCGTTTGAAATTAGTGATCATAATAGTTTCAAATATTGTTTTTCAGGATAAGACCACCTTTGCAGGTATCATTTGTAATTATTTGTTTGACTTCAATAAAAAATTGTTTAACAGCCCCAGATTAACAACAGATTCTTGTCAGTCTGTATATTAATTCCAACCTCAATGTTATTTACTACCTGCCAACCTTTTTGACCTCCTCATTTTTTATCAGAGTGAATTATTCTGTTATTATACCAGCTGGAGCACTGGCCAAAATGTTAACTCATGAGTAGTCTGCTCCCTCCCTGCAAAACCTTGGCAGAAATCTGTCTTCAATAACTACTACTTTTCTGGTTCACCACCTATTTTCTTAGTATCTTTAATGCACGCTCCAATGTGCTCTACCACTTCTTCCCACAAATGCAAGAGGAATGCCAGCGCTTCCTCATTAGCTGAGTAACAAATCTGCAGGTAGGAAGCAGGTCTTTCAGCTGGACAGCCCAATGGATGGCTGCCTCCTGGCTGGAGGAGCGTTCTCCCAGGTGTCCTTGGGCCATGGCTGCTGCAGGAAGGGCAGCAGCAGCTCCAAACATCCTCTGGGGCTTCCGCCATGGTGCCTTTTCCTTCCAGAAATGGCAGGCAGAAATGACACAAGGCAGAAAGAACCTTCCTGGAAAGATCCTGGCTTGGAAAAGCAGATGGGATTTTTACCCAGCCTGAATACAACAATAATGTGGAGACTTTCTCTGTCAGCACTTCAGACTACTTAAGTAAATACAGATATATTTCCTGGCTAGCCACAAGTCCAAATACATAAGGTAATTAGGTCCTTAATTCCCCTTGACTGTCATAAGGCTTTGTGAGTTTCATTCTCCCCAGTAAAATCTGTATCTAAATGTCATCACAACCAGATTTTAGATGCTCGCCCCTAAATCTTAAGATCTTAATGACAGGCAGCATTCATGAAGAACATCCCCACTGCTCAGGAAGGGAATAAGAGGGGAGCTGTAACAAGTTGGATCTCCTCAAACCTCACAAATAATTGCCAAGAAGCGCTCCATTTAACTGAGAAAATACTGAACCAAAATGTTGCATCTTGCTGCTCTAGTGTTTGTTTCTAGCTGCTGCATATTGTCTCCTCTTGATGCTGCTTTAATGGCTGTGTGAATTCTCTTTTTTAAAATGAAATTTATATCATAATAGAAGCTAAAATCACCTAAAAGGATCTTCTCATGGTTAGTATGTTCAACATGAGCCATGTTGTCATGTTCATGTTTAGAACACCCACTGACTCAATATCTTTTATAAAGAGAAAACACCCAAACGAAGGGCACACAGATCTGAATGCAACTGCTTTGCCCCGTTCTGTAAATACGTTATTACTAATACTGCTAATACTAATGATATTTTGAACTATGCACCATGTAAATATACAACTCTTTGCCTGAAAGTTTCTGAAAATGTTCTTCTTGTAACACTAATGAGCTGCACTGCGGCAACAGAATAATGGGCACGGTTTGAGAAGGGGTTCATTAGCTTCCAAGGAGCTGTTGAAAATGCCATCATCGGTTTAGGATAATGTTTATTTTTAAAAAATGCCCCATAAACATTATGAGAAGCTACTTCTTCAATGCCATGTGTAAAACATGTCCTGAGAAACTGGAAATAACTGCTTTTTTTTTTTTGGAACATTCTTTGTTCAAGCCCAACCTGTATTCATATATTAAAAAAAAAACAGTTTCACAAAACATCAGGAATTAGAATTAACCTTCTACTGGGAAATCTGTTGCAGGATAATCAAATTCTGTAGTGACAAAGAGGAAGTACATGCGAATAATTAATTAGCAATAATTCAGCATGGAGAATTAATACCCTACATAACAAGGCAAAAGGTATTATAGCTGAAAAACATTATTCTTGGTTAGGACTATTTCTGTACTTTTTTTTTTACATCCAGTATCTAGTCTATTCATTCTTACTGATAATATTTATTCCTGAGTTATATGCAAAAATCCTCATTCTGCAAGCATTTATGTACATGCTTGATTTTCTGCAGTCCAGCTCTAAGTTAGGAAAAGTTCTGCTTCTAGAGACTTCAGTTTTCAAGCACTTATTTTCAAAATCAGCTTAAAATAAAATATTTTCACCTCCTTAACAGACTGTACATTTTCATGTTAGCAGAACAAATAACAAATTAAAGGAGGCAGAATGAGTCCGATGGCTGAAATGCCGCAGTTACCACTCTAACTTGTTTTGAGAAAAATCTGATCAAAGGCATTTCTTGAACAGAAATTTTCCATTTCTGTTTTGGGGAAATTGTCTTTACTGTACGGAGAGGAGCACTACTGGGAACAGAGAATCTTGTTTTGAAATCTGCTTTCCTGTAATGAGTGCTTTACTTTTGCAGTTTCGTAGCCGTTAGTCTTTTTCCAGCACTAATCATGCAAGTGATGTCATAAAAAGAAACTTTTATAAGTTTTAATCACATATATTTCAAATCTCAAATAGGCTGTTCAGACAATACGCTGCTTACAAGACCCTATTATACTATGCAGTAGTGTGTGATGAGGAGATGCTACATTTATTTTAGGAGAGAAAGAAATCTGTATTTCATTTGTTACACTGCTAACTTCACTTTAGGTAATTGCATTCAGCTTTATTATTGCCCAGAGCAATAACTGATTGTTAGTTATTGAAGTCTGAAATGATTTTCTCATTTCCCAGGGGAATCTGGAGATTTACATGGTGCACAGCAGTAACTAATAGATATAATCTGGTCGTAATGTAGCCCTATAATGTGTTATTTACTTGTTGAGAACACGGATGTTCAACATTTTAACATTTCCTCAAGAAGTGTGGCAGATTTTACTCATGATATGTGAGCTTTAAGTGTGCACCACTCTTAGTTGCACAAAGCTTTAAATGCCAGATATAGGAGATATATAAAACAACACCAGGAATCACGCGTGTGTACTTACCCAGCTGAACTCAACATTGGATATATTTTATCATTTTTTCTAAAATGTATAAAAACGAATTAAACACAATCTATGATAAGTAATAGTTCATCAGATATAGATACTCATTACTTTGGCTTGGAATTGCAGAATCATAGAATCATTTAGATTGGAAGAGACATTAAAGATCACCTGGTTCCAACCTCCCTGCCATGAGCAGGGTTGCCACCCACTAGATCAGGCTGCTCAGGATCCCATCCAACCTGGGAAATATTCTTATTGCATGAAGATAATTGCACCAGGACAGAGAAAGGCTTTTATGGATCAGGGTTTTCTTTTCTTGCTCTCCTCTGAATTGTTTGCATCTATTATGGTACCTGTGTATGCGCAACCCTGAGTGTTTTCAGTAGCTGTGTGCCTTGTTTTATGGACATCCTGTGGTATTCTGTAGTCAAAGGACATTAAGGGTATGTCATAATGAGCAAAATGTTCCTGGTTGCATTCTGGAAGCAGCAGACATTATGAAGATGAAATTAAGTTGCTTTAGCATTTTACATGCTGTGGTGTATTAAAGGCTTCCCCTTAGGGCTGGCACACAAGACATGGATCCTGCAGGACCTTTTGGCCTTCTGAAGCAGCCAGGTGGGATGCCTTAGGGCATGGCAGGTGCCTCATGACACCCCTTTTTCATCAGCTGACTTTCTCTCTGGGTGCCTGCCACATCTACTGCTACATTTACCAGCGCAGTGGACCCCAATTTCACTTTAACTTTCTGCTATTTCAGGAAAATAAACCCTAAATAACAAGCACCTCAAATTCAGCAGTTTTGCGGTGCAGATATATGCCTTTCAAGTTCAGAAATGGGATCTTAAAGAAAAAAAAAAAGAAGCTGTTCTGTAAAATTAGGGTTAATATTGGCTTATTTAGTTAATATGCACTAATAAGAAACAAAGTGATCTTGGCCTTACAATATATATTAGTGCATATTATATCAGTGCATGTATGCAAGTATGTTATACATGATACCCAAATAGATAAAATACCAATCGTATGGTACCAATTGCATTGTATGACAACTGTACATGTTTTATTAAAGTAGGTTTTCCTTTCCATCAAATATGAATGTTTTATGAAGGTTTCAAAGTATTCCTCATGGAAACATTAACGAATCTGTTCTCTTCTCATCCCACAGGGGATTTGTGACTGTTATTCACATTAACCTAATGAGAATTACTGACATAAATACCAGGTGCACCAAGACACAACAAGGTACTGCGTTCTTCATCCTTAGCGTCTTCATTACCCTTACTACACAGGCTCCACCTCTTCACAGGTTTGGTTTTTTTTTTCCATTCCTAATGCTCATCCCTTTGTACAAAATCATTCCTGCTAGCATGAGAGCACCTTCTTTAGTGTGGAAGATTGCTTGAGGAAAGTCCTTCTTGACTAATAGCTCTGTGTCTCTTTGTCCTTCTGCAGAGACAGACCCTCTACCATGCAGCTATGGTCTGAATGCTGCTTTAAAGTTTTATTGGGATTGACGGGGGATGGAGTCAGAGGCTTTTCTGCTCTCTGGATTCAGCTCCAGACTGTTTACTGTCTAGACGGAAGATGAAAGGAAAGCGAGAAGGAAGAAAGCAGTAAAGCAAGGACTGCAGGACAAAAATGGGGAGTGAGAAAGGACAGGATGGGTCTGGACTGATAAAAACAAAGCGTATAATTATGGGTGGTTAAAAGCCATCCCTTCCCTAACAACAATCAGAAAGAGCAAAGTCAATGCAGTCCAAACAACACGACCCTGCCTTGAAACCCCCACTCCAAAACCAGAGCAAACAGCCAGACCCATGCCCTGGAGCTGAATGACTCCTTAAAGCTCACGATAGCTTTTCCAGAAGGAAGATGCTTTGTTTGCCCAGCTCTTCCCGTGCTAGCCTACACTCACTGCCTCGGCTGCACCTGCACAAACTATAAATAAAACCACCTGAAGCAAAAGACTGGGTTCCAGTGGATAATCTTGCATATTACACCGTGATGGATCGCTGCCGATAACACATACTAAAAACGTCACTTTTCACACTAAAACCATATATCAGGTAACTTCTGCAGTGGACTGTCAGCCAAGACCACACATTTAATAACTAACAGATTATGGCTTGAATTTCTTTTTTAAAAGGATTTTAGCCAAAATTAAAATGTCTTCATCTCCTCAGATCCTGTGGTGCTGTGCATTTTCCTGTATCTTCATTCTGATCTCTGCTGCCTCCAGTTGTGCTACATGCTCTGATGGTTCTTTTTTCCCACCTCGGCCACCTCCATGAAACTCTTTCCCTCGCTTTTGTTCCTGCACTTGCACATTATAGAGAGTTTCTTTGTTACAGAACCTTTCAAGCTTTTCTATGGACTTTTAGTTAGCTTCTAGTGATAGCTGTCACTACAATACCTCTGCCCTTTTACTAATCCTAACAGCCTCAAATATTCTCTTTAAAATTATATAGGCTTATTTTTTTCCATAGGATTTTTTTTCTGATAGCTAAGAAGTCTACATGTAACCAGAAGATAAGCATTTGAGAACTTGGCATACAATAGCTCATCTTGTGAGTTTACTTTCTCTAATTGCCATCCTTATGCAATTTCTCCTATATCCCACGTGTATGTGCCTCTGCCTAGTTCCAAACAGCAGCTCTCAGCCTTTTAGTATCTGATTTCTCTTTTCTATACTAATGACAGCTCCACCACCCCACTGTGCCTTTGTCATAATTCTGTGCACCCAGATATTCATTTCTCTACTGATGAGCCCACTGCTTCAGGGCTCATCATCCACGTTCCAGAAGAATTAGATGATCTGAAACAGACACTGAAAAGCTTTGGACACTCCAGTGAATGAGAAATATTTCCTATGGAAGTGAATTAGAGTTAGTTTGATGAGTGCACGCCAAGGGAAAAAGAATGCTTGGTAGGAAAATATTTAAACTAAATCACAGAAATCACAGAAATCACAGAATGGCCCAGGTTGGAAGGGACCTCAAGGATCATGAATCTCCAACCCCCCCTGCCACAGGCAGGGCCACCAACTTCCACATTTAATAGTAGACCAGGCTGCCCACGGCCCCATCCAACCTGGCCTTGAACACCTCTGGGGACGGGGCATCCACAATTTCTCTGGGCAGCCTGTTCCATCACCTTACCACCCTCTCTGTAAAAAACTTCCCCCAGATATCCAACCTAAATCTTCCCTCCTTCAACTTAAAACCATTTCCCCTTGTCCTGCTGTTATCTACCCTTTCAAAGAGTCGACTCCCCTCCTGTTTATAGGCTCCCTTTAGGTACTGGAAGGCTGCAATGAGGTCACCCAGCAGCCTTCTTTTCTCCAGGCTGAACAAGCCCAGCTCCCTCAGTCTGTCTTCATAGGGGAGGTGCTCCAGCCCTCTGATCATCTTAGCGGCCCTTCTCTGGACCCTGTCCAACAGCTCTCTGTCTTTCTTGTATTGGGGGCTCCAGACTTGGAGACAGTACTCCAGATGGGGCCTCACAGGAGCAGAATAGAGAGGGACAATCAGCTCCCTGTCCCTGCTGGCCACCCCTCTTCTGATGGAGCCCAGGATACCATTTGCTTTCCGAGCTGCAAGAGCACACTGCTGGCTCATGTTAAGTTTTTCATCCACCAGGACCCCCAGGTCCTTCTCTGCAGGGCTGCTCTCAAGGACTGCTCCTTCCAGTCTGTATATATGCCGATAATATATGTATATGTATATGTAAATGGTAATGTTGGTCAAATAACAAAATAGTATGGTAATACATTTACAAAAAAATAACATAATAACAAAAATCACCAATGACAACTTTTTTTTCTGATTATTTAGGTGATTTCTAACCATTTGAGAGCAGAAAGACTGGAACAGATTTTCTGTGGAAGTATTTGTAACAAAAAAAATAAAGAAATAAAATGCCTTTTAAGGCAGGCATTGTGAATTATTTAAAGGAGAGTGCTTGGTGTGGTGCTTATGATTGCCAGGACTTAGACTGAGTGGTCCAGGGGTACTTACTGTTGCTGTTTTTTTCTTAACTTGAAAACATGTCTGGGAATGGTACATCCCTTTCTCAGGTGCTACATAAGCAATCATGTCTGCTGTGCAGCTTTGTTGATCATTTCCAGTCTACCCAAAATACTGTTAGCATTTCTTTGTCTAAAGACATCTGTCTGATAAGATCAAAGTCACTTTTTTGTATTTCCACATGTATTAGAAAAACAGACTTAAATTTAGTGGTCTTTGTTATCTGCATTAGTAAACAAAACATATGCTCCTTGCTAATGTCCTAAAGACCTCACTCTTCAACTTGGTAAGCTTGATTTTATTGAAGTCCCAGCAACTATTGAGTAAATATGTCAATACCATACATATCCTCTTTGGCTTGCTACCATTTTCCTGTTTTGGACAGATTAACTCATCAAATAACTAAGTACACATTAACTGTATTGACTGTCAGGTGAATAACTTATCAATTATATATACCTAGCTCAGATTGCATTATCAATAAAGAAACCAAGACCTATTAAAATCAACTCTTAAACTATTTCAATGCTACGTGCTGTTTGGTATTCTCAGACTGTGCATTAAATCTATGACAAATTACTTGTTCCTTCATTTCCAAAAGATGCTTTATTAGGAAAAGTGCTTCCAGTTGGAGGCAGTGGAAGTTTCCACCATTCTGCTATCCATCAAAGCCTGACAAGCAGTTCTTCAGCTGAATGAGCCTTGGTTCGCAGATTTTTAGGATACCATAATTGTTGCTGCTGTCTTAATTTCTCAGAAATTGTCTTTATATCTTGTCACATTCCCTGCCCACATCTTTCTTCTTACCAGCTTTCTAAGCATAAGAAAAGAAATATTTAAGCAGTCAATGATTTTCCAGGCAAAAGACCATGTAAATCATACCTAGACCTCCTAAACCTTTGCACTAAAATTTGACCGTGTTTCTATCCACATGCTCAATTAGAGACATAAGGTTGTAAAGATTTTCCTAAACCTTAAGACACAAATTCTAATACCTGATCTCCTAACCCTCTGCAAGGACTTGTGGTAGAAGAAATGCCAAGGGGCTACAAAGCCATTGGTATTATTTATAATGTCTTCCATCAAACTACCAAAACTTTACTCAGGAAACAAGATATTTTGAAAGAAAGGAACAATATTTTTGGCAATAACAGGGAAGATAGATACTGCAGTGTTCTTGTAATGCTTTGTGGATTTGTAATCTTTTTTAGTAATTAGTGGTGCACTCATCAAGGTGGGAACCATAACCAAGGAACATGGTATTGCTTTCAGGAAGGAAGCGTTGCTGTCCCTGGATACATGGGAGAGATATCCTGAACAACAGCATCCATTCCTAAAAGGATTTCAACGATGTATTCCTCCCAGATTTTATATTTTAGGCTGCCACTGCTTTGTTTACAGCAAAGGATTGCAATTCTTCTGACTATATCATTTGTAATTGACCAATTTAAGAATAAAGCTGAACTACACAAAAAAAATGTTGTTTTTCCAAGCTTTGGGGGATTATTAAATGACCTTGTCAACTCCTGGAGGATGACAAAACCAACATTTTGCAGTTAAAGTGAGAGATTTTCCCTGTTGAAAATTGCCCATTGTTTTTATTATTGTAAGAACTGGTCCACTGAACTTAGCACAGCCTCTGAGGTCTCAGTGAGAATCCTATGATTAATGTGGTAGCCATTAATGTCAGTAGATTGAACAACTGAAATCTGATTATATTAAAGTGCTTCCCAAACATTAGGGTCACATTAACAGTTTATTGAAACAAGCTGATAAAATTTAAAATGGTCATCTAATTCCCTGGGGTTCCTAATTGTTGCATGATAAATCACTCTGTAGAGAAATCTATTACAATGTTCCAAATGAGAAAATGTAATTTACTGTACCATTAGTGGGGTGTTTGAAGCATATCAGTTCTTTCATAGGCGAGTTTTGCCAGAGTAAGTCAAAACTCTGTACATGGAGATACTGTTTTTTCTTTTAGGTCAAGATAATGTTCATGCATTGAGCAGTCTGAATTATGTAAGAAAAATGAAGCATTTTATGGAAACAAATCATCTGACAGTGACTTGCAAGTCTATTACTAAAGGTCCAGCATGAATGAGCATTCATCCGTGTTTATGGCATTACTCTACTTACAAGCACATTTTGCAGAGATTAAAAAGTTTTCATGACTCAATTATGCTAGCTTCTTAAGAAGAAAGAATGAGCTAGGTTACTCATGTCAGTGTCTGCAGGGTCAATGCCAGTCTTCATAGGTTTTTCTCCTGGTGTCAAAAACTTCCGCATAATCACCTTTGGGGTCAAAGCTGATCATTCCTGTTCGGTTTGCATCTTTCCCAAGGTCATGAAAAAAAAAGAAAGAAAAAAAGAAAAAAAGCATTCTAAGTAGAAGGAGGTTTCATAATCACGACTGACAAAGATAGGTAGGCAGATATCCCTTTGTCTCAAAAATAGGCATCAGACAGAAAAGCGAAATTGAGCCTTTCTAGAGACAAAGGCATTTGCCCACTGAACAGTGGAAGAGAGCTGCTGAGGGACTGGAGACCCACTGCTGGGCTAAGCAACCTCGCGTTTTCTTCATTCGCAATGGAGTAAAAATGGCCCATTCATGCACTAATCCAGACTCTTGCTTGAGATCACTCCAGTTCTGCATTCCCAACTACCATGCCATTATCTTGCAGCAAGAATGAAAAAAGGGTTTAGTTCTCAACAAAAATATTAGAGTAAACATAACCTCAGCTTCTCTCTTCCTCTCCTTTAACAAAACAGAACGCTGAAATTTTGTAAAAAGTAGTGATTGAATAGGATAAAATTCTGACACTTATACCTGGCATCATACCATCATACCAACAGATACCTAGATTTGTTTGGGTTTTTTTTGGAATGTGTCATTCTATCGGTGAAAAAATAATAATAATAATATTCATACTGGATATGAAAAGGAAATTTGTACATGTTCCACATCCAAAAAAGCCCATCCAGAACGTGGAGTTATGAGTACTGCTTTAAGATTTGTAGCATTTGGGAATCTCATTGACACAACAGAATTGTGTGTGCAAGGAGATGCACCAACACAGGACAGAAAGACATGTTTCAGTAAGTTTCAGAGGATAAAAGTATATATGGCAGATTGATGTGAGGAATTTAAAAGCAACACTCAAGGAAGCAGCAGTCTCAGCATTGTTTACTGCACATTTCACAGAAAAGGAGAATTCTAGACTGGCTGTGCAGAGAATAATAGGGTTCAGCTTTGTGGAAATCTGCTTTTCCCAGAGAAAGCACATCTGGAAGAGAAATTACTGCCACTGCTTTTGTTTTATGCAGTGCCTCGATGGTCAGAAAGGCCTCATGGGAGTCTCATGCGCCATTTGCCAGCCTTAGTGGTATGGAAGTCAGGTTGAAGAGGATTCAAAATTGTTTCTGAACAGAGTGAACTCTAGATTTTCAAAATAGAAGAGACAAGAAAAGAAACAGAGTTGCAGTTGAAGGGATGTCCTTCTTAAAATGGGAAAATATTTGTTTTTATAGAGAGAGAAAGGAGCAAGTTGAGATTAAACAAATGCAAGAAGTACCAGTGACTTTTGAGTCACTGTCTTGAGGAGGCACAAAGAGGATCAGGAAGAAGACTTTAAAAACATATTTAAACTGTGGAACTCATTTCTGCAAGACATTGTGGAGATAAAGAACGGGTGTTTTTTTCCAGAAAATGATCAGACTTTTAAGATAAGTTCATTAGTATCTATTAAACATCGCTTAGTAGAAGAAAAGCTTTTGACTTAAAGTCACTAAAAAAATGGTGGGTTTTATTTTCTTTTTCTTACCACCTGTTTTGCTTTCAGATACAAGGCATTAAGGTACGGGACTGTAAGCCATGAGCAAAAAAAGTGTCACTAAAAATAATGAACATGTTGATATTTAGGTGATGATGAAGAAAATATCAGAATTTCAGTGGCCTTTTGAAATGCCTGCACTGATTCTACCTGATCTTTCTGAGAGGATACAGCCTGCCCAAACTTTGAGTTGGGAATGATAGTATGAAGCACAGTTCCTTTTAAATGTCTCAGATCTTCTGATGACCTGATGGGGCACAGGGTTCTATCTGCTTTTCCGTAATTACTGAACCCATGTCTGAACCTGCATGAGATCCAAAACACTAGATTGGGGTGAATGGTGAGGAAGGTGGTTTTAGTTTGCTTTTAGCTCTCACATCTCTAGTCTGCCAGTAATAAGCAAGAAAACTTGTTAATCTCCCTACACAGAGTCTGATTTGCCCATGTTGGCAATTGGTTAGTGATTCTCCTTGTCCTTATCTCAACCCTTGAGCCTTTTCCCCCATCACATTTTCTCCCATTCTTCCTTTGAAGAGGGGAATTAAGGAAAAAGGTTGTGGTGGAGTGCAGCTGCCCATCAGGGTGAAACCAGAAAGTCATTTCCATTCATCTAATCTCCTATCAACTTGTTCCTTCCAGTGGATCAGTCATCTGGCCACACTGAAAAATGGAGAAGAAAGAATAGTACCAGGGGCAGTAAGTGGTGCTGTGTAATACATGATAGAAAAATGCACTTCTTTGGTTTGTTTTCTGAGATGAAGAGATGGCATTGAAAGGTGAAAGAAAATGTGTAGGAGATAAGATGAAGAATTGCACCTGAAGAAGAAAGCTAAGTTCAGTGAAGGAGGGAAAGGAGGAAAATCAAGGCGTATGAATCAGCATACTTCTGGTTCAGGATCAGTTGTGACTGAACTCATTTCAACATAGTTCTCATTCAGGTTAACATCAATTCATTATTCATTTTGTGAAGCCTGTGAGAGTTTGGATGAGTTTGGAAAATTAATCACTGAAAAATATAGAGAGAGGTGTGATACAAACTAGGATACATGGGAGGGTTTCTATCAGACAGAAGCTTATCCTATCTGTCTTCTCCCTTCTCTCTTCTCCCATCTCCCTTCTCCCCTTTTTGCACTGTTTTTGTCCATCTTCTCACATCTGACACATAGGATGGAGGATTTGGAAAGCAGCAGAACAGCACATGGGACAATCAACAGGTGCCATCCCCATACCAGCACCAGCTGTGGGAGAAGGGAAGAAAGAAGCGAGAAGTGAAAGTCTCTATTGAATGTGTCAATTTAGTGAATAGGAGGGCTTTCTCAGGTGCAAATTTTCCTCATACCTATACCACTGAACATAAAAAAGTTTCCTTTTTCTGGAAGCAGTACTGAAGGCACACATTGAGGCACAGTCTGGATGGTCCACTTGGAGGATCCTCCACCAGTTTGTCTTCTGCACAAAGAGGGTATGTGCATGGGACCGGTACCTTGACCAAACTCCTCACAGTTGAAGTCACAATGGACATGCAGTACCACAGTCATACAAGTCCCAGAAAATCAATCCCAATCAATCCCAAAAAATCCCGCATTCTTTGTGTCACACCAGCTGGTAACGTCGACCTAGACATAGTGTTCTCTCTTTTCCTTGTGTTATTCTATATCTGTCAAAAAACAGCACAGAGGGACAGAAAAACAAACAAACCAATGATAGAAGGGCTGAGCCCAAGCAGTTATCGATGGAAGTACCAACACAAAGCTCTCTGCCTGGAGTACAAGGCTGAAGATTCAGCCACCATCCCCATCATCTGAGTCCAGTTTTCTCTCCTATACAGAGTGAAAACAAGAAGGAAGAGGGAGGGGGAAAGGCTGAGGAGTTGCCTCATGTGGAGTTTTGGATGGATACTGGATTGTCATGCTGGTCCCCTAAAAAGCCATGCCTCTCAGTCCAAAATTACATTGCTGAGATTCGCATTATTCCAGCATAGCAGAGTATTCTAAAGAATAATAATAAATAAATAAATCGTGAAATAAGGTAAGAACAAATTAATAAATTAGCAGACATTTTCCTGACAGTGACTGATTTCCTAGTCCATGGGTTGTTAATTCAGGTTGTGCAGCTATTGGTTCGGGAGGCACAAAACTGTACATTGCTCACATGCTCTCTCTCCCCTTTTTTATTCTTCAGGAGCTGGCTGACTTTGAATTGAAGACTGCAGAGTCACAGTGGCTGTGGATGTGCCCCCACAGAGTTTTTTTAATACACTATTTTACTGGGAAAAGGTTCTTCAGATGTAACTTGTCTGTCAATTTTTCTCTAATTATTATTATTACTGCAATCTATGAATGATATCTATGAATTTCTGTGGATCTGTGATAACTATGGATTTCTAGGCTTTGGCATTAGAAATGTGAACATTGCCTAATGCGCAATTCAGCTCCTCTGAAGCTGCTGAAGGGTTCCATGCTGGTTTGCAGGGACTGCTTGCATACAACATATAAATTGGCCCTTTGAATGATTAGTAGAGTTTTTTTGTGGTACTCTTTGTGTGAAATTGCCTTCTTAGTTTTAGTAAAACCCAACTGAAGTCAATAGAACTACTGCAGAGATGAATTTGGACCCTTGTATTTTGTTTGTTCTTACAAAGAAAAAAGAAAATAAATTGCCTTCATGGAATAAGAAAACATACATGGTATTTACCTGAAAGCTCTCAAAAGCTTTTCATAAATGCACGTCGTATTTCCGTTCCTGTAAATGTGTATTTATTTTTTTACAAAAAACCTACTTATTAGTAGCACAGTTAAATAAATGTTTGGGATTTGTAGTAAGAGTTTCTTAGCTCAAGCATGATTTACCTTATTGGCTATAATGAATACCAGGGTAAGCGCATATTTTGCTGTAACTAAAAATGCATATTATTAATATTTTTATAATAGTTTACATTTATGTAGTGCTTTTCATCTCAAATACATTAGGGTATTATGTACATGAATAATTCCATTGAACTAGCATGAATAATCCATTGAAACCAATGGGACTATTCACACAAACAAGACTACTCACATGAATTAGAGCTATAGAATCTGGCCCTCATTCTATAATGTACTTTTTCTCCACAAAATTGACACCGTACATGTTAGTTTTAAATAAATTAATTGGAGAGGAGATGAAATTGCAAATGCTGCTCCTTCCAATATATTTTCAGAAATTATGAATTTATGAATAAGGGTAGGAGGCCAAATAATTTAATCTCTTTCCCTCTCCTTCTCTCTCTGGAGTATATTAACGTGATAGTTTAGTGCTGATTTAAAATGAAGATGTCCTTTATTAATGGCTTATCCCCAAACAACTTACTACAAATAAAGGGCTTAACCCTAGAAATTTTTACCTAAGGAAGCAATTTTTAATCACACCAAAAATCTTATTTCACTCACTGGGATAACTCACATGAGTTAGGATGCCAGGATCAAGTCACTCGACAGATGAACCAGTGATTAATGTAATTGATTACATTTTGATCTATATTAGTTAAACATTTTACACTGAAACAGTCATTCAAGGAATCAGATTTGGGTGACAAACTCTCGGTTCACAACAAAACTTGCCATTTCTGGATGGGGCTTTAAGCAACCTGATGTAGCTGTAGGTGTCCCTGTTCATTGTGGGGGAGTTGGACCAGATGACCTTTAAGGGTCCCTTCCAACTCAAATGATTCTATGATCTGCAGCTAGATGAGGAGCTCAGAGCCCCACCCAGCCTGACCTTGAATGTCTCCAGGGTACGGGGCATCCACCAAGTCTCTGGGTCTTGCAAATCTTGCAAAAAGCAAATATACCCTCAAAAGTATTTAAAATCTGTGTTTGAAGGTCACATTTAAAAATGGGGCAAAGGATTTTTCAAGAAAATCTTTAAGAAAGTATATTTAATACTCTGTTTTCCTAAATACTTATTTCAAGTACTTCAGATTCACTATGCTTTTAATACTAATGTCATACTTAAAATAAATCACAATGTGTACTTCCTGTGATCTTTTCAGAACGCAATAAAACAGATTGTTTTTAATGGCTGTTCCAGCAATGAAAAATATCTGTGTTAGGTGCAAACAACAAATTGATGCTTTTTCAATTCCTTTTAATGGCATGAGGATCTTTGCAACATGCTGTGAAAAATATTCTCTTAATGATAGGCCTGTGGCACAACTTAAGGAGTCATCAAGAAATAAATGCTCTGCTGTCTGGCTGGCAGCTTGGTGTCCCTTAATTGAAGTATTATAAGATTCTGTGCAGAGTAAAGCCTCCAGGGTTTTGTAGCTAAATGGCACGGACACCTCTGATGAGACATGCAGATGAAGATGTGTCAATACAATCTTCACCAATTTGCTGTAATACCAGAGACTGATTAATTTTATAACCACGGGTGCTTCTATTAGCTAACCTAAGGAATGATTTAGACTTTATTAAGTGACTTATTTCTATCTTTTTTCGAGTGACTTCTCCAGCATACTTTATCTCCAAGTGCTAGACAGCATCACTTTTTCTAATAAGGATTCTAAATTTATTATTGAAGGAGAGGTCATGATTGTGACAGTTATGTGCAGCTTAGTGGGGGTGAATCTTTGCGACTTGGCAACTCAACTGTACTTAAGTTGATTTCTCAAAAAATTAAGTGGCTTCATATCCTATGCAACCGAGATGGCAGCTCCTCTATACATTTTTAATGTACAAAAAGGGAAATCGAAGCAACTAAATCAAAAGTATGTGGCTGTATATTTTTATATGTTTTTTTCTGCTGGTCTATAAAACTCTTTTAATATTTTATAATAATTGCTTATGGACAACGAACATAATTTGATTACTCATAATCAACTAATAATTTATATTTTAGGACTTTCTTCAATAAAACATAGACTACCACGTGGACAATGCATTTCATGCTTGCTCTGCACAGTGCTGGTTGTGCAGTCATGCTGCACTTTCTCCCAGTGAACCCAAAATGACTCTTGTACATTCTGGACACAGCAGACAGTTTGGAAAATGGTCTTTCTTGTCTGAGTAGAAAAAACGCAAATTGATCGCTGTCATCAGTTTTCTTACCCTTTCAGCAAGAAGACTGATGACCATTTTTTTTCCATTGCAAATGCCAGCATGCCTCCCATTGCGGAAACTGCGTGTTCCACATTGTACCCTACTGCTGCCTCCTGACGTGGGACTGCATCCTTAATGCTGAAGGCAAATATTTTGCTACTGAGTGGAGACAAGTCTCCCTCCTCGTGGATGTGAAAATATTACGTACGAAGAGCACTGGAGACAGACCAACCCTGTCATTTTTTTAATATTTTTTTATTTTTAAGCTAACCAGCTCACATATAAACTCATAAAAAATAGGCTGTTCACTAAAGCCAAATCCACACATCACAAATTACAGCCATCAGCATGGATGTGGAATAAACTACTTCCAGACCGTGGGGCAAAGTTGTACTTACACACAAATGGCAGAGAAAACATTTATTCTTCACTTACCAAGGTCACAGGATCTGGATGCAATATAATTCAGACTTGTGCTTGTTTACTTAAAATTTTAAATTCTGATTCTGGGATGGATTTTTACTGCATGAACTCATCTACTGCATGTTAGGAGAGCTGCACATACAATCTGAGATTTACATTTTTTTTTTCCTACTAGCAGAAATGTGAACATGGGAGGGTGTTTCTTTGGATAAGGTCTTCTTTCTCCTTTTCCCTCTCCCCTACTTCTGTGTGTATTATTTTTTTGTGATTCGACATTTTTATATATTCATTTCTCATTTGTGGCTGAATTCACAAACATAGTTAAATTTGTTTGTTTTCAAATTGGTCTCATTACTTGTTTCATACAGTTTCTGTTCCTTGGCCAACTGATAAAATTATGATATAGCAATAAATAGTCCTTCAGTACTGAACAAAAAATTCCACTTGTTCTTATGCACGTGTGCATATATGTGACTCCGTCTAATAGCAAGATTCTCAAGAAACATAATACTTTCATACTCCGTCAGGTCAGACTACAAAGTTTATGGGAATCCCTGCTTTGTGACTTGTCTGAAGGTCAAATTATTGCCTCTGGTAAGCTCCACATACATTTTTCTAATGTATCTGGTGCTAGCCATGTATCAGTGACTGTCTATTCTTGCATGACAGTTTAAAAGCTTCTCTCTTTTGACACATTCAGAGAACTCAGTCTCCAACTTGCCTGTGAAGAACAGAAAAGCAACAACCCTTTAAAATTCAAGCAAACACTGCTGATCGCTTTTTTTGTCATATTTACTTTGCTTTTCTGCTCTTTTCTACATACACAATCTTCATCTTTTTCCCTTTCTCAAGTAGGCTTACCACCATCCCGATAATTTCAGAGTTCAAGCTGACTTGGAGCTGGAGCAGCGTGTGAGATCTGGCAAGGCTGTTGGCCCGCTACATCTAGACTGCTTCTCCCAGTGTTTCAGGGAATACATTTGTTCCTCTTGCAAAAATGAAGCATGGTGCCACTGATCGAGGTTGCATTTTTGTTAAAGTGAGGCCGAGGGCAGCTGAGAAAAATATACTGGAGCATTTACTGAAGATCCTTTCCCCTATGCTGGAACTGGCAGCATGGAGACACTGGACAAGGGAGACACGGCTAAGTAATGTCTTAAAAAAGTATATTTATGTATGTATGTCTGTGCGTGTTTGCATTTACACATTCATCCTCACAAGTACACCTTTAAAAAGAATTATGTATGGATAGATCACTTTCTGAATTAAAGCACAGGCTTGTAATTCATGCAGTGCCACTAGCCCACTGCCCTTGGCATCCTCATAGTGAGACAGGAAGGAGAGCTAAGCTCAGATAGGCTCAGTGGCACCATATTAGCCACCATATAACCCCTGGAACGGTGCTGCACCTAGTGCTGATTGAATCACTGAGCACGATTGATTTCAGCTTTCTAGAGAAGCCATTCATAGAGCCCACAGTGTATAAAAGAGCTTCTATTCTCCTTGAAAATGATTTAATATAAATAACTAAAATAAATGCCAGTGGGAGATCTGCGAACTTATTAAGAAGAGGGAGACCTCTTGATGTGTTGCACGTAGACTGAATGTGCACACATAGAGATTTGAATAATGATACGTGTATTTTCAGTCCAAGTCTGGCACAGCTGCAGAATGGACCTCAGAGCGAGTGCAAATACACCGGACAGATTACGTAATGTGCATCTGCATAGGGGAACCCAGACCACAGACACACCATGCAGGTTAATCCTCCTCCAGAGACTGCTAAAGCTGGAGAAGGCATGCTCATAAAGATGGCCTGCATCCCTTGGCTCTCCCCAGAGACCCGTTCATGCCAGAACTGCCGAGGTGTGGTTGTGTCCTTAGGGGCAACCAGAACTGGGGAGCAATTTCTGCCCACCTTAAAGAAAGGTCCCATTTCTCCCAAGGAGGGACTCTGCACCTTCTTCCATTTCTGTCCCCATAGGGCAGAGGAAGGTGACAGCTGTGCAGCCTCCGCTCCACGTCCCCGCGAGCTGTGTGTCTGTGCAGCAGGAGGAAACAAAGAGCCACCGCTCTGCAGAGAAGCAGAGATTTTTCCCAGCATTTCCCTGTCTTTACATAGCCTTGTTTGTTTGTGCTTTGTGGAGGCGAGGCATGGAAAACGCAATACCATACCAGATCCAGGAACTTCAAGTTAACATGCAAACTCTGATTCATAATGTGCCACAGGCAATAAAATCTCTCAATCACCTCTGATAGTCTCTAGATCAGGCACATACTGAGACCTATCAAAATCCACAATTACATATGTGCACACACACAGTGTTCACACAGTTCACGCCCCTATGCACGGCTTTAAATTTTCAAGATAACCTAACGTAATACTAAAACACAGAGCGCCATTGCTCCGTGTGCTTTTGAAAATCTCCCCTAAAAATGGGCATGATTTTTTATATTGCATGTTTTTAAGGCACGACAACCATCGAAAGAGCTATTTAGTATGTTACATGGTTTAATAAAAATAACTCGTCTGGCAATGTCTGAAAGCTTTTGCAGCTGCAGGGGTACTTCTTGGAAATAAATTTGTGTTTACACAGGTGCAGCCATATTTAACAAAATTTTTATATGCAATGCAAACAGCTGCCTGTCTGTTTTCTTTGGCAGAACTCTTTCCAACTGAAACAATTTGTATCAAACATCTCTCTCCGCGATACCTGTATAAACAATAGATAGAATTCTTGTAAAAGGGAAAGGTTTGCAGTAACATGTCTTAGATAAACCGGGAAGTAGAAGCAGCCTGATTAAAAAAGCTTGGACCTTCATGAAATATTTTACATTTGGGAAGATGTCGGCAAGCCACTGAGGAATTCTTAAGCGCTCAGTAGGATAACTCAGAGGGTTTCATCAAGTTACAGTCAAACTGAAGGATTCCATGACTAGTAAAGGATGCTTGGGAAACTGTATACTTGGCTTAACAACAGTACAGTAAATACTGAGGTACACTGTATGATTCAACTTTTGCCATACTTTTGTATAGAACGAAGTCTTTGCCAAAATATTTAGCCTTAAATCAATTATTGTTATTTTACTTTACTATATTTTTTTGTTTTTGTTTTCTTTTTTTTCCACTGTAAATAATTTCTTCCCATTCAGAAAACTCTCTGTAACTTATGAGAGCCCTAGTAACCCCGTGTTATTCCAATTCTTTGCAAATATTCATGCTTTTTAAAGGCTGCCTTATCACTAGCTTTCGTACCTTCAGTCAAGATTCAGTAGACGAAATGAAACGTGTGTAGGTATTGAATGGCAGTACAGAATTTGGGTTTCAAAGACACTTTCCTCAGTCTTCCCTGCTCCAAACCAAAATAACAGATAGGCAAGAAAGATTTCTCCACTTAATTCATCTTGATGTTCTTACTATTCCACTATTTTTTCAGGAACAGTCAGTTTCATTTGCAGCAAAAGAAATGTTTGTGTTAGTATTTATTTCTATTGCTTCAAATTGCATTAAAAGAATATTTTACACATACACAAAACACAGCTTTAATTTAATTTAATTAATAATTTTCTGTCCACAGAGGAAGTGCTAACTCTCCAACATTATATTCTTGCAAGTGACTTTTCTTTCTTCTATAAGCAGGCTCTATTGTGTGCAGTATATTTGATCAGTCTTTCTGCTTCATCAGAGAGTAGAGAGGGTGACAGTGTTCCTTGTATCCTCTCTACAATAGAAATCAAGTTTCTAGTTCAAGACTTTAATAAATAATATTTTTATATAACTCTACAGACTTGAACAGGGGATCCAATAAATGACCCTTTCTTAACCATAGGCAAGGCATTTTCATCTCTATCCATAAGATATATTCACATATATGTAGGTCTCTCTGAAAGTAATGCCTCATATTTATTTCCATGGAAACTACAACAGATACAAAGAGCACAATAACACTGTTCGATAGAGCAAATCCTCAGCTACAAAATACTATTTTTCAACACAGCCACCACCGCTAGCTATGCCTTTTTTCCAGCATTGAACAAGAGTCTGCATGCCATGCTTGTAAAAATATGCACTAGCAGAGGTGACCCACTGTTGCTGTCACCACCACTGAAACTCTGCCTCCACTGCCTGACTGTGCTCACATCCACTGTTTGGTCTCCATAAACATTCAGCAAGTGTCAGTGAATGTCAGTGGGTGCAATTTTTTCGGCATGGAAGAATTCAATTTGACATCTTTCCTCCATACACACTTCCATGTCAGATGCCATTGTGTCAGACTGCCCCTCTGCTGCTGTCAGATGGCAACAAAAGGTAATGGAATATTGGTGGGAAGGCTCAGCTGCTACTGCCATGCCACCACCATCCACATTTGATATCATGGGCCAACATCATAATACAGGAGGCATTACTTTCGGAGCAGCCCATATGTATGTATCCCCTTACAGAATGACACACCACACTGCTGCTGATTGGAATTGTGGATGCAAAGAAAGGGTTCCGTGATTGTGCAATTTCTACACTTTCTGAATTGTTTTGTCTTTCTGCTTGAACTTTGTTTTGATGAGTTGAGAACCCAAAGGATGTGTTAAGAAAGTTGTGCTCTATATATAAATGCTGCTTTATCTTTTTATGTCTGCATTAGCTGCTAGAAGCAATTAGAAAATGAAATTTCTTTGTGGGCATTTAGGTTCTCTTTCCCATCTAAATGGCATTTAAAGAACTAACTACAACGTGATTATTTGTTTCTAAGTTTAAGAGACATGCTTCTATCATCAGGCATGCCTGCACATTTGGTAATTGTGTAAGCTCTGTGGTTTCCGTAGGAATAGATTTACTGAGTGAATGAGGACTACACATACCCCTTAAGCTCTTAAATTTTCGGAGTGAAAGATTTTGCTCTGGTGCTTTTAGCTGAACTGTACCCTAGGCTAAATTAGGAACACTACTCACTGACAGCCAAGGAGTTGGAAAATCCAGTATGTATGTTTGTGATAATAATCTTTTTCCTAATAAATGGACAATTAGATACAAGAGGATATTACACTGAAGTGAAATTAAAAACATTAATAAAAAAGAGATGGAGAAATTTTTGACTCAATGGAGAAAATTTATTTACACATTAACGTGCGACCCTGTGCTATGATCTCACCAGACATTACAACAGATACAGATCAGAGCCTGAGACAGTGAGCCAAAAGTGCTGAAAATGGCACCCCTTTATTTCAGAAAGTACCAACCAGCATTTCTCAGCACTGCTGGAAATGCTTTCTTCAGGACCATGATGCCTTTATGAACAACCAATCCCAATATCTCAGTCAGATTCTAACTTTCTTTCCACCAAAATGCCCTGTTAAAATGCACAACCACCATCTCCCTGTTCATCCCCAGAATAAAAAATATCTACCAGAACGTGTAATGGTACAAAGTCTATGAATGCTTGAAGAACCTCCTGGGCAAAATGTGTTTTACAGACACAATTATTATTATTTGCATAAGCAACCTCTTCATGTAAGTTATTTTAAATAAAACATGTCTAAACCACTGTGATAAGATTCATATTCTTTCTGTTATTTGAATATGGCCTCTTTGTGTGATACAGCCCAGGCGTGTTTTGTGACACTAAAAGACGAACTGAAATGCTACAGAAGCTGAATGTGTAGTCCTGGATCTGCCTATGAAGATTCATCAAACTGAAGATATATTTCAAAGGGATAGTCAACCTGTAGTTTGAGCCATGCAAAGTTCTCTGAGGAAATCATATTTTTAACATTGGTACATCTGATGAAGACTTACTACTGAGATCCTCCCAGAAAAGCAATTCTAGAGCAACCACCATGAAAGTAAAGAACAAGAATGCAACAACAGTAGTAATACTGACGGCAAGTTTAACGAGGCTGAGAGAAAATGGAGATAACACTAAAATCAGACATTAATATTAAAAAGATGAGAGTAAAGCTATCTCAAACCTACCAGATAACAATCTTAAAGATGAACATGAGCACAACTATGTGGCTTAATTTCATTCTCTGGTATAAGTTGTATTTTGAGCTATGTCTGGAGAACAGAAAACCAAACTGTCCTACAGTGAGCGACTGATCAGGTGGCCTTGTTCCTTCCTTTGTCATTAGCTTATAAATCACTCTTCTTTTCTTTCATGCTTTCCTCTGCCTCTCCTTGAAGCTCTCCAACATTAATTTAGGTTTGCTGCTATGTGACCATCCTGAGAAACTCAGTGCATGCCAGTGCATCAGCATCTAGAGCAGACAGTGTCGGCAGGGCAGCTTGGCTTGCATTCATAGATGTGTGTTTCCTTTACCACTAAATTGTTCACCCTACACCACTCTGATCCAGCAAGTAATAGCATTGTTCATTTACTGACACAAGCAAGCATTGTTACCCCTGGTACCTGAAGATAAATTTAAGTTATGGGGAATAAATTCTCCCAAGACAGCATGGTGAAGCAGCGGTAAAAATATGTTATTGCATCACTCAGATTAATCAAATACACAGAAAAATTAGGTTGCTTTTGATTACGCTAGCTGAAATAAATTATCATATAGATAATAGGAAATAAAATGTATCAAGGACTGTTTTTTAGCTTTCAAAGCAATTGGCACATCTCATATCCATATGATTAAATTTAATTCATATCTTCGCCTATTCCCCAAAAAGAAAACAAACATGGTCTTGTCCTACATAAACTCTGCTGGGAACAATCTTAGTCCTGCTCGGTCTCTCTTGGCATACCAAGGTAAAATCTACCACTTTTTTATTAAACATCTCTGGATTTTTTGGAGGGTGAGAATAAAGATTCCTATTCAGTACATGGCAAGTGAAGCTTGTGATTAAAAAGAGCACTTTGTCTTAGGACTTGACTCAGAAGTCCCTTGAAGCAAGTAAAACCTGTGATAGAAAAGAAAATCTTTTTGCAAAACAATATGGTCTCATCGGCCAAGTGATTCTTGAACTAGTGAGAAATGTGCCATCTTTGATCTCCAGAAGGATAATTTATTTGGTTTTTGTTTTGTTTTCAGCTGGGATGGAATTCTTTTCTTCAGACTGTCTGACAGAATGCTATGTTTTGGTTCTAGGAGGAAAACAATGCTGATAACACACCGATGTTTATAGTTGCTGCTACGCAGTGCTGTACAGAGCCAAGGCCATTCTCAGCGAAGGGCCCAAGGAGCTGGGAGGGAATAGAATGAGGACAGCTGACTTAAACTGGACAAAAGGATATTCCATGTCATATGACATCATGTGAAAGGAGTTTTGAAGGGGATGAGAGTTTATCTGGCTCTCTTCCACTGCTTGGAGGGTGAGCTGGGCATCGGTCAGGGGGCAGTGAGCAATTGCTTGCACATCACTTGTTATATTCATTCACATATATACATATGTAGTCATAACTATTATTCTTTTCCTTTTCTCTATCTTAGTAAATAGTCTTATCTCAACCCACAAGTTCTATTTTGTTTTTTTTTTTCCCAATTCTCTCCCATCCCACTGGGCAGTGGGGGGTGAGCCAACAACTGTGTAGTGCTGAGCCACCTGCTGAGTTGAACCTCAACAGTCATTTTAGAGCCCAATGTGGGGCCCAAAGTACTGAGATAAGAGCAGAACTGACCGGACTGTGTTAACACAGGGTGTTTTGGTAGTTTGATAATTGCTGGTCACTATGTTGATTTTTTCTCTATTTATGGAGCTCTTTGGGAGTCTTCTCATGAAACAATATTGTATAGCACCTTGCTGTTTATTTTCCCAGCTGCATTGTCTTTCATCTCGGGGGGTTGGATTAAGATTTTTATTTTGCTATGACATGTGGCCTTGGCTTATATCATGATAAAATTGGCAGCCAAGAAACAAATGTTTTGTGTATATTCAGCATCGCAGTCATTTTTGGGCTTTGAAAGCCATATTGTTGATACAATTAGTAATTACACTCTTTGCTTTGTCTCAGGAGCCCAGCTATGGAGGAGACAGGGCAGGGCACTTCCCAGCAGTTCCTCAGCTTCCTTCTCACTTTTCCTTCTTTCCCTAGAGCTTGAGAGCTAGTTACAATAGCTCTTGAGAATTTTGAATATCCATTGGATGTTCAAACCAGCGTGCTCCTATTGCTATGTGTTGTGAATGTGTTTCAGGTTACGCTTAAGATTAAACAATTATTTAAGAATATCACCCAGAGATCTTTCCCGAGTCAGGGTAGTTCTGAGTGGCAGGGAGTGTGGGATGGTATGGCCAGGTGCCCAGAGCAGTGGGCACCCCCAGTGGTTTGGAACTTCACCTCTGAACAACTGCAGAATCCTGAAAAACTACTAGAATATTTGGGAAAGGTCTGCTGTCTCCCTGGCAATCCTAAAGAGGCACAAATCACTGCAGTGTACTGGGGCCTCACCTGTTTATGCCTACCGAGCTCTGTTCAACACCACTCAGCATCCACAAGGGGAAGAGAATACCTTTGTATCTGATGACAATGCAATGGACCCTCCAACTCATGTGACAGACCCTGCAGCAGCTCCAAATCCTGCATCAAAACACCCTCTTGGTGCCCCTGCCCAGGCCTCATAGTGCTGCTGCTGCTGTGCCCATGCCAGACCCACCACTCTCCACCACCACCACCCACCCACTCCACACAGCGGCGGCTGCGCCATCCTGTGCTGTAGAAAAAACAAAGTTTCTAGGGGACATCTGACCAATTTTTTCCTTACTCTGGATGGAGTTACAGGGGTGCACAGCAAGCACAGACTTCTTAGTACTGTCATCACATGACTTTAGAAAACAAGCCTGTAACCGCAGCTCTAAGTCCCCGCTGCCGCTGTCTTTTATTATGTAACCAAAGTTATAATATTATGGCGTCCTCGCTCTGCCTGTGATCACAACGCCACTTCATTGTTCTGGTTTTTTCTGTTTGAAACAGATGTTTAAAAACATTTGAATAAGATATTTCAGTTTGTAGACTTCTTGTCATCATCCTGCAAATTTACAAGAGTCAGCAATGTAAACATGTACTTGACAAACTCCAGCAGCTTGTAGATTTCAGAGTTCATCCACTCATTTCAGTGAGGCAGATGTTTCATTTTAATACTCCTCATACTATAGATTCGGATTATGTCTTTTCTTTCTTTTTCTCTCTTTCTTTCTTTTTTTAATTTTTTTTTTTTTTTTTTTTTTTTTGGAAAAGGGAATAAACCTGACATGCTACTAATGTCATTTCACACTGCGAGCCAGATGGCGAAAAATGCAAAGGCTGCAACTCTGTTTATGTATGGGGAAAAAAGGAATTTTGTTCCTGAAAGACTTTCCGCTCAATCATTTGTTACTTTAAACTAAACACTAGATGATGAATAAAGTAGAACTATCTGAACTTCAAAAAGGTCCTTGAGATTAAGTGCTTAACAATGTAATGCATCTGGAGGAAGAGTATTCCTGCTCACTGCACTGGAAAGATGTTGGGAATGTTTTCACATTGCGGCTGCCTAAATGCAGGGTGCTTCGAGACAACATTTGGCAGTCCCTTGGAAATCTGGGGAGACACAAATCATCTTTCCATCTCTTTTTATGTTTTTACCAAAAGAGGACACTTGAGCAGAGGAACTTCAAACTGTCTGTGCTATAATAGCCTGTTTCATCTGTCATTTCAAAGCATTCAGTCATCAGGAGCTTTGCAAAACATCTGCAAAGACACTGAACATTATTCCAGGTAATATTTCAGTTCAGACTGTGAAACTTACTTAAAAAGGGGAAAAGGGGGTATAATTTCTACCTCTTCCCTGCTCCCCAGCAGACTTGAATTCGTAATCACAGAATTCATCTAAAATTGTTGATTCTATATGATTCTAAGACAAAGGCTGAGAAAACTCTGTGCTCACATTTGTTTAGTCATAAAACAAGTATTTCAGAGCAGGAGAAGTTTCAGTTTGGGAATCAAACTGTTTTGCTTTGTTTTTTTTGTTTGTTCTTTGTTTTTTTTCACTCAGTTTTGTAGTATGTTATGTTTATGTAGGATGTTATGTTCCAGACACCTTGTTTTGCTGTGTAGGTTGGTGGGATGGTGTTTTCCATGAAGTACCATCACTTCTCAATGGTTGCACTAGATGATCTTAGTAGTTTTTTCCAACCTTAATGATTCTTTGATTCTCAAGTATAGAAGTGGTTCTTATGCATCGGTGGAGATGCGTGAGTTTGCCAGACTTAACCCTCAGACAGTGGTGGGAACAGAAGGGAAGCAAGCTACAATTCCCCGTAGGAGTGCACCACAGAATCACAAAATCTCAAAATCACAGAATCACAGGGGCTGGAAGGGACCTCATGAGATCATTGAGTCCAACCCCTCTGCTAAAGCAGGAACCATACAATAGGTCCCACAGTACGCATCCAGCCAGGTCTTGAATATCCCCATAGAAGGAGACTCCACAACCTCTCTGGGCATCCTGTTCCAGTGCTCTGTCACCCTTACCACAAAGAAGTTCTTCTGCATTTTAGTATGGAACCTCCTATGTTCAAATTTTAGACCATTACTCCTTGTCCTATTGCTACGCACCACTGAGAAGAGCCTAGCCTCATCCATTTGCCTCCCACCTCCCTTTAGATATTTAAAAACATTTATCAGATCTCCTCTCAGTCTTCTCCAGAAGACCCAGGTTACTCAGCCTTTCCTCATACAGGAGATGCTTCAGGCCCTTTATCATCCTTGTGTCGCACTGCTGGACTCCTAGGAGATCCCTGTCTTTTTTGAACTGGGGAGCAGGGTACAGGGGAAGGATAACCTCCCTCGACCTGCTGGCCATGCTCTTTTTAATGTACCCCATCATCATATTCAACTCTAAAACTTCGCATTTGAAATAAATTATCTCAGGTCCTGAGTTTTTACTTTTTTATTAAAAGGTGTCTAATTGCTCTTTTGTTTTGGTAGTGTTATTTTCATGGGAATTTGCTAGTTGCAGTAATTCCAAACTAAAGAAGTGAGCAACTTTCAAAACTATGAGAAAATACTTTGTTCCCCTGTTTCATGATGCTTTATTTTCAGGAGTTTTCCCGTGATCATGTCATCACAGCCCTTCTCATGTCTGACACCAGACTGTGTCTGGAAGAAGAAACTCCTAGGCAGCTTTTCTTAAATGAGTTATGTCACATTTATAGAGAAAGGGATTATCTATGTAAAGAAGGGGAACAACCTTTTGAGATGAAAATTTTCTGGATGAACCTAGGAAAAACTCAAATAGAAGAGCATTGACCATCCTGTGACCTCACAAAATTGCTTCCTTCACTCTTGGCTGCACACAGTGATGATATATCACAGCACACATGAGAATCTGCCCAGATTTTTTAGTATATCAGACCTTAGTTAAGACTGGAAGGCAAAGAAAAGGAAATGCATGGGCTGCATCTTTCCCAGAAACATTTCCTGGTGCTAAGTGCTACCACGCAAATATTCTCCAGCATCAAAGTGATCAGGAATAAGAAATGAAAAAATATATATATTTAAAAGAAGTTATCAGCAGTATTTTTGATTGTTCTACTGAGTACAAAGGTAGCACTGAAGGAAATTATTAAAAACATTTGTCAAAGCCAGGTAAAAAAAAATGCAATAATAATGAAACAACATCAGGTGTCTGTGGACAAGGTTTAAATTTAAGGTATTATCAAATAAAATAAATTGTTCCTATCATGAATAGAGTGCTGAAGGTTGTGGTCATAACAACAAAGCACTTCTATTGTTTAAAGCAATCTTTCTGTCCAAATATGAATATCTAAGAGATATGAAGTTAAAACCTAACTTTAATGCTTCTTATGTCTTTATGTCACCCAAAATGCATCTTAAATTTTAAAATTACAATGCAGACCAGGATTAGATGAGTACTGAATGCTCTCTGATTGAACTTCTTCAATTGCCTGAACTGAAGTCTATGCCTTCCCCATGCATTTTTGAATCTTAGCCAAACTTAAATTCAAAAAAGGGTCTTACTTATCATTTTAGACACAACTGAGCTTTTCATGTGAGGAACAGACCTCAGAAGTGCTCCAGCATTCATACTGCTAGAAATTTCTGAAGAAAAAAATTAACACGAAAGCTTTCTTCTCTTTCTAACTACCAAATCCTAATATAGGCTCTAATGTTGTTACAGCTTCCAGTCTACACCCAAATTGCAGTCTACATCTAAACAAGAGCCAAGTGCTTGCTGAATCAAATTTGGCTAAAAATTTTGAAGTCTGAAGTATCTTGGAATTAACCTACTATCAGTCTTGCATCAATATTTTCCATTGTCTATCGAATCTGAAATTTAAGTATTTTCATATATAAAGACTCAATTACAGAAACAATACTCTGCAGTATGACTAGGAAGGTCTTATAAAATCTCTCTGTGTTACTTAATTAAAAGATAGTAGGCAGAAGGGATAATAGGTTGTTTCTCAAATTTTAATGAATTTTATCATCGTAATGATGATTACCAAATGTCTATATTTGCAAAAGAACAGCAGTTCATAAATATCAAATTTGTGCTATTATTAACATGCAGAATGTGCCAGTTTTTATCAATATAGGAATCTGGTAATTATCACTACAGCTATTCATTAAAATTAAGTAACTACATAAGGAATAGAAATGCTACTTATTTTTTAACATCCAAAGAGCGGAAATGTCTACCTATTATCCTTTTCTGGCATCTGACACTGTGACAACGGAAGAGAAGGTTGTCACAGTATAATAGTCCCCAGCTGCTGGGTGGATGTGAGCTGAAGCTGAAGCATTTAACAAAAAAATACACCAAGAAAACTCGGAGACATCAATCTCAGGGCAACTCTGTTAAAATGATGGCATTTATATTCTGGCAAAAAGAGACGGAAATGCTTGTTCTGATAGGTGTGGTTATGACACTGGCTCATGGGCCGCTTCCAGAAATGCACATAGTAGGGCCAACAGCAACGAGTGTGAGAGGCTGGAGAGATGGGGTTCACCCACCATGAGCTTTCCCCAGTTTCACCATCATTGCTTTGGGAAAAATGAATGGTATGTTGAGAAGCAACCAGGAGGAGATCTGTCAGCCACACGGGCTGAGTGTCTGAGGCTCTGCAAGGAAGCCCACCCATACAGCACACTTGTACTGCCAAGCCAATGAGTAGGGCACTCCTCCAGGAGGACAACTTTGAATCCACAGGCTGTACTCTCTCCAAGCCAAATGATACCTGAGTCATGGGACAGGGCTGGAAGGATCTATCATGATGTTTACACAGATATTTTCACTGACCAGCAAATCTCAATTGACTTGAACACTAAAGATTTTGAGACATCTTCAAAGTCGGTGAAAGAGGAGGTTGAAAGAATGCACTTTTAAAAGGCAAATACCAGTTACCTCTGTTTCAAAAAGGTCTTTCTGCTCTTCTGGCATTGTGTTATACATCTTCAGCCTCACTCACTGCCCCCTCCTGTGTAAAATTTACACAAGCACTGAAAGATTGTGGAATACCCAAGGAAATCATTTTTCAGTCGATTGAGTTCTTAATGGAAAAACCTCCCTGAATGCTATCTTACAAATTAGAAGATCCCCTGCTTTCTAAATAGTTCAATTGAAATCAGCTTTTGTATTTATCCTTCAGGTCATTCAGGCTCAAATGTTGTTAGCTCTGAGTCAAAAAGTCAGATTTTTAAAGGGAAAATGTCAAGTCCTTTTAGGCTTCGACTGACCTTTTAAACCAGATTAGGGATTTGAAGCATTACACATGGATTTCTACATTTTATATCAGAGTATTTAACAAATGATCAAATGCAACTCCCAAGAATACTATTTTTACAAGCTTGACATTTCAGGCCTTAAAGGATGTTGCTGGTCTTTCTTTTACATAAAATTACCCTGGAGAAATTCAGCCTGTTTTCTGCTCTTCCATTTCACTTTCATAGGAAGTGAAGTTCTGTGGATTTTATTTCGTACTGTTGTTCTCTCTCTGGCATTGGAAGCAGCAAAATATCATGATGAAATCCTTGATATATGCTCAAAGTGATTGCTACAATAAATTCACTCAGTGGGTGTCATATGTGGTTAGAATAGAACCAGTGTAGTCATGGATGCCAACAGGGCCCTAGGAACTGATCTGACCTTACGTTCGTGCCTGGAATGACAGATAATGCCATGAAAAAATGTACTAAATATGTCTAGGAGAAGATACTGGAAAACCTCTTTTGGTTCCAAGGCTTCCCACACACAGGTGGGACAAACAAGATGATAGGAGGCATAATGAGATCATGGATGCATGAGATGACACTCATAAGGTGGAAAAGCAACCATGGGGCATTGTCCTGAGCCTGCAGAAACAGCAGTAGCAATAGGAGGAGTTCAATTCTTAGCTACTGGGGACAGTAACAAATCTCTGACAAGTCTTACATCTAAAGACCTGGATAATCAGAACCATTTGGGATATCTATAAGATTATGCTTATGGAGAAGATAGAGACAGTGTAAATTTCTGTCCTACAAACTGTCAGGAGAGGCAGATCCTAATTCAGACATATTGTGTCAGAGGGCTCAGTTCTGCCTCTTACTGATCAGCCTCTCTCCTCTCTTCCGAGGCTGCCTTCTTACTGCTAATCATGATGCTGGAGTTAGCAGCTGGACCATTTCTCTGATCGTAACTGGTGAGAGACTTGCAAATGATTTCACATAGACTAAATACGCATCAGATAGGAATGAGTTTTCACCCTGTGACTCCAAGGTTGAAAGTCTGTACTACCAGAGCAACCAGTTTCAGTCTGCAGTGGGCGTGTGGTTTGTCATTTTGACAGGTCTTATTTTCATACCAGATTAAGACCTGCAGGTTCCCAGACAAGTTTTCCTGGTAATTCCAATATCATCTCTGAAGTTACTCTTATTATGAAGTGTAGAGGCCATCTCATGGGTTTACATATAGCCCCTGTTTGGGTTCCCTCCAGTGATTCGACTCCAGTAAAGACAAACACAGCACAACATTCTGCAACACATTGCAGTCCAAAGGGATGGAAGCACAAGAGGTTGTTACCAGTCAAGTATTCTCCATCCTTTGATAAACAAAAGGATTTAAAAGAATAATGTTTTAGAAGAAGACTGGAAATTGCCTTGAAGTTGAAGCCTTGTGTTGGTAGCATTTAACACAAGTGTTTTTGTATTTTCTTTGCCTAGCAGGCAGTTACTGTATCTACACATTTATGTAGCTTTGTAAAATAGAATTTCGAAGTTTCAGTTACATAAGCTACTGTTGTGTTGGAAGGCACTGAAGTGGTAAGTTTTGTTATATCCAGAAATCATGCTGATTTTGAGTCACTTCTGGTAGTAGCCAACAATAAAGTAAACACTGTTCCTTGTATAGAGCAAGTGTATACCTTTGTATGCTTTAATACTTCCTGCGTCATGACACTAATACTGTCAATATAAGATCAGGATAATTCATTTTTTCTCAAATCCTACATCTGAAGGAAAAAATATAAAAGCAACAATCAGCAACTCTGTGCCTGGGATACAACATAGTCTGAAGATAAGGCATCAGGACTGGTTGAAGCAATTATTTACAGTCCTTAACGTTAGTTTTGCTGATGATTTAACTATTTTCTGCTCTCCTTCTGGGCTGGTTTAGAAGGAATTATAAGTTATTCAAAACAATATTTATAACACAGAAATAAATGTTTGTTTCTTATAGCCAGATGTAGAAAGTCATGACAACATGTAATGATAAAATTACCAAAGACATCTGACAGATGTCATCCTTCTGATGCGATTCTTTTTCTTTAAGTAAAATAAGCAGCTATACAGCTGTTTTAAAATTTTGTCAGTCTTTATCAAAATCATTTACCTATCACCATATATTTGTATCTTGTAATGAAAAATACCTGCAGTATGACAAGAAGATGAGGTTAATCAGAAGCAAATCAGCATGATAGTTTTCCATTACTGGAACTCAAACAGGCTTGTCAACAAAGGATGACACAGAATAACAATGCTGCTGCCATTGTACAAACAGCCATTCACAAAACAAAGATTACTGAGATGTTTTTTCTTATTATTTGGCAATATTATATCAAGAAAATTAGGCTATTCTTTTAAAACTCAGGAAGTTAAGCCCTTTTGAAATGACATGTTCTTCTCAAAGCTTTTACTTTGGTCAAGTTTGTCTCCTTTCCTGCCACATGAAAGAGTTTTTCACTGCAGTAGTCATTATTAAACAGAATTAAGATTCTGGGAATTTCTGCCAGAAACACTGGGATTCACCATGTACTTCGGTGTTAGTGAGGAGCAGTTCACTCCTGATACAAAAGTTGTATTTCCTTATGTTGCAGATTTTATAGGATAGATCATATAGTCATTTGTATTTCTTTGGAAGCAATTATACATGGAGCCTTGTTGGACTCTCTGTCTGACTAGAGACACTTTTGTTTATGCCAGTCAGCTCCATGCATTACCAGTCAGATGTTCATGTGAGATATGCTGCAGTGCTCACAAGATAAGACTCCCAAAGAAAAGGATATTGCCCCCATAAGTCTCATTCACAGTGCTCTGGACTTCCTTTCTTTATTAACCAGATATGGAAGGAAACACCACCACACAACTGAAATAGCTAATTACTACTGATAACTTAATGGATACAGCATCTCACCTTATCCACAATCTGGGCAGCACGTTGTCCCTTCATATCAGGGGACAGGAGTCAGTGAATTTTGCGGAACCTAAAGAGCATCATATTTTTGGAGTTAACAACCAACAAGACAATCAGTTGGAAATACTAAGACTGGAACAGAGAAGGAAGTTTAATAATGTTAAACACCCTACAATTTTGGAGATTGTTGTTTCTCGCTTTTAAAAATGGCAAAACCTTCAGCTCTTGTTTCAGAGAATCCATCTTCTCTCTTAAGCATGCTGCAGGAATAGTTTTAACAAGTTGCTCCAGGAACAGCCTAACTAATGAGAAACTCAGCTAGCTTTCTGAATGTGCATCTGAACTGAACTGGCAGAGCTACTGGTAAACAGTAACCAGTCCTGCCTGCCCCATGCAGCTAAGTGTGACACAGGGATCTCTGAACTGGTGCAAAATATGATGGTGGGCCTGGCGCTGTGTTAGTGGGGCCTAGGCAATCTTAGGATGATATTTCTGCGTTGGGATCTCAGCTGACACCTGTACAAACTGTTCAGTAGCAGCATGGACCACCTTGCTTGGGTGTCTCTAACACAGTCCCCTGTGGAGGCAGGATTTTAAGGTAGCCAAAAGAGAGTGAGATAAGGTACAAAGTTAGAATGATTTCCTTTTCTAACCCAGAGGACATTCCTAGAGCTGTACATCAGCAGAAAGGCCATAATGATATTTTCAGAAGGACATGGTTCCCTCACTTCCATTTAATATGTACCTTTACTAGACTAAACTAGCCAGAACAGGAAGATCTGGCAGCACTTCTCCCACATTCAGTGCTGTTTTCCCACCACATCGACTCATTTATTTCACCATTCTGTGCGTATTCTCCGCCTTCCACTTCGCTCCTTCTCCCCAGTCACCCACTTTTCCCCTCCTTTGTGTTAAAGCAGCCTAGTTTTTCCCCTAAACTCTTTCTTGGGTTGTACACTCCAGTTGGCAACTCAATGGTCCAGGTCAATGCAGAACTCTTCCCAGTATCCATGGGCTTAGGCATAAAGCCTTTTGTTTGTCTGAGAACAACTTCCCTTGCCCTTGACTTGCAGGAAAAAAAGCTTTTCTTTTCTAACTATTACTTTACATTTATATCGGTTCTATCTTCTCAGAGTACCCTAAAGCACTTTACATACTCTATGCAGGAATCAGTGGAGGGTGACTATATCAGGGCTCTCTTGTTATTTCTGTATTTTTAGTTACAGCACTCTGTGTCATGGAAGCTGACTTGGTGACTGACAAGGTTAATTCTGCTTTGCCAAATTCATTCCAGTAGAAAAGCCATGAGTAAAGTAGAGTTTAAGTGTATAGCATTTTAGAGGGAATATCAAGCACACTTCCTACACTGTTTTAATCTTTCTCTAAGGGAATATATGAGAAGCATCATTGATAGGAGAGAATTATGTAAATACATAATTTAGATTACTCCAGAGTACTTCATTATAATACCTAGAAAGAATGGAAAGCACAAGTCTTTTTGGAACTCTGTGTCAGGGCATCAGAACCATCCTTAGACAATGAAACAAATCAACCATTTTAGCAGTCAAGTGGTTTCAGGTGTTTCAAGTTTCAGGTGTTGTACATCAGAATAGTGTAAAATGTGTGAGTAAGAATAAACTGTTTTATATTTCCAAGGGCGTGCCTCTATTATATTTCAGCAATTGAATAAAAAAGCAAACATAAGTTCTGCAAAATGAGATTCTGCTAGCGTTGCTTACTGGGAAAACATATGTTGGTATAACAGTCAACTTACAGGAACAAAATATAGTCATATATTTTAAGGCTTTACAGCCTCGCAACAATAGTGATTTCTACACTCACATCAGAACAGGGGAGGAAGCATGAGCATATTTAAGCTTTAAGAGACCAATACTTCACAACATTCAATGCAGATAGAAATATGGCATTTCATATTAACAAACAAATTCCTTTTTGGCTTAATAAAAGAAATACGATGTATTCTGAAGGTGACTTTTGGAAGTATAGAACACAACTGATAGTAGTGCTATTACATGCGGAAAGTGTTAGAGAGCAACTACAGGATATGGCAGTGAATATTTGCACAGTACATTCACCATGTGTTCCAAGCAGTCCCACTGATTTAAAATGACTTTGTAAAAGGACTTGCGTTTTAACCAACCCACTACATTTTCTTTATCACGGAATCACAGAACTGTGGGATTTAGAAGGGATCTCTGGCGATCATCTAGCCCAAACCCCCTCTCTCCTACTATTTTCATTTTTTCTTGAAATGAGGAGCCCAGAACTGGGCTCAATAATCCAGAAATGACATCACAGGGCAGAGTAGAGGGTGAGGATCACCTCCACTGACCTGCTGGCCACGTTCTTTTTAATGCAGTACAGGATACCAGTGGTCGCACAGCCTTCTGGTGTGTCTACTCCTCCCAGCTTAATATCATCAGCAAACTTGATGAGAGCACATTCTATCCCCTCATCCAAGTCATTGATGAAGATGTTGAACAAGAATGGACGCAGTACCAACCCCTGGGGAACACTGCCAGTTACAGGCCTCCAACCAGGCTCTGAGCAACTAACCACAACCCTCCAAGCTCTGCCAGTCAGCTCAATCTACCTCAATGTTGGCTTGTCCATCCCACGCTTCCTAAGCTTACTTTTGAGAATGTTATGGGAGACAGTGACAAAAGCCTTGCTGAAGTCAAGGTAGACAACATCCACTGCTCTCCCCTTATCTGCTTAGTCATGATATCAGAGAAAACTATCAGAATGGTTAAGCATGATTACCCCTTGGTGAATCCATGGTCAGTACTCCTGATAAAACTCTTCTACTTGCTCGACAATGACTTCTTTAGCATAGTCCATGCCACTGTCCTCAGACTCCCCTATTCCTGGTCAGGGTGTAAGACCTCCTCGTACCCACTTCCACTCATTTGCCTCTAGCTAGAGAATTACAGAACAGCTCCAGATCCAAACTGCCATTCACATTACTGACAGTGGAAGGGGTGCTGCCCACAGCATTTTTCAGTGATCTGGACAAAACTAAATGCCTCAGAAGTAGAAACTTTAGGAAGGTCACTCTGTCAGTGTGTCTCTGTCATTTCAGCCAAAGTTCTTCCAAAATGCCTCTTGCTGATTCCATGCTGAATCAAAACTTCTCTAGGCTGGAGTTGCTTTAAAATGCAGCCTACATTTATAGTGAATGTTGTGGACTTGTTGACTGCAGCGTTCCCAGGAATTCTGAAGGAACTCATTTTGAGCAAGCCTGTGCCAGCAGGTCCCTAGACTTGTGGAAACCAGTATGTCTTGATGCCTGGTTCTACCCCTAAAGTACAGCACCTCCATAGCAGAAATCAGGATAGCAGGAAATCATGCAGTTCAGTGCATCATTCTTTGTTATCATAAAAGACTGTTCCTTGAGGTGCATTGCATGGCTCTGATATTTTAGGGGAGGTCACTGAGTCTGGCCTACTGGCTTCTGCCTACAGTTATGCTCGGCTGAACAAACATGATGATGATTGCAAGTTCACTGAGCCCTGTACCTCAGATACCCAAGAATAATCACTGAATTTGGAAGGAAAAATGATCACATACTCTTCCCTGTTAGTTACACGTTCCTGTTCCCACCAGCCTGCACCTAAAAATCCCTTTTATAAAGCCTTATTCCCTGTGCAAATGAGAAATCAAGGTGGTGGATGGAATACCTCTGACCATCTGTCATCATCTCCTGATGGCAAACCATTTGTGCTTGTCTAGAATTAAAAGTAATTCTTACTCTTCATAAATGGTTCCTATGTTCCAAAATAGACCATCATTAAAAAAAATAAATATGTATTATAGGTTCTAATTAGTGGATTACTAGAAAGGAAATGAAAACAGCGTATATTTATGCAATCTCATAATTTTCTCTATGCTTGTAAGGGGATCATTATACAATAGTTTGCGTGTATGATATGGATTACTACACAGTTCGTTCTTTCTGGTTTATCTAATGTTCCATACATGCTCCAGCATCTCAAATAACACTGTCAGGGATAGATAAGCTCATGGTCATGAATTCTGATAACTGTTTTTCTGAATCTGAGCTTCTTTCTGACTTATATATTCCTATTCTGCTAAAGCATTTCAATAAGAACCCCTAATGATGTTCAATAATAATAATGCGAAGCTCCTTTTCTATGTCACTCACTTGAATGATTGCAATAAAGAGAAAAAAGAAGTATATGCCTTCATGGCATGGGCAACTCTTTTAAGTATTCACAAGTACACTGATTTTGATTTTGCTAAGTTTCCTCAAGGCAATTCAACAAAGATTTTTCAAAGGCAATGCTTTACTATTCTTCAAAAAACAACAAAATTGACTGGATAAATGAAGCAGTGTCTGCCTTTAACCAGTTTAAAGAGCTTTCATTATCTTGCTGTGTTCAGATTGAACAAAGCCCTTCTTTGTAAAGATGAATATATAGAATTATAAAGTTGGACCTGACCTTTAGCAACACAAGAACCTCCAACACTGTTTGTCCATGTTCAATTCCCACAGCGAGAACTGAATATGAAAATGGAAAGGAAATTCAGGCACCAAGAAGCCCTTCAGGCAACAGCATTGTCATTCAGAAGGTGAACAATGTCTGATTCAGATTTTCATAAGACTTAAGAATCTCAAAAACCTCCAAAGAGCCCTGATCCAGTACCAAATTCAAGGGTCATTTTTCTTCTTTAGGTTCGATTTCACACTAACTGTTGCCCTAATCCAATCACAGCAGCCTGAGGCCCAGAAAGCACCTTTCAACAGCTTGGAACTGTGTTATGATTCTTCCATTTTGTCACTGTCTCCATGATCCATAATGCAATGTCCTGTATTAAGGCCAGTTCACACCAAGATCTGTTTTCATAGAGTCACAGAATATCCTGAGTTGAAAGGGACCTACAAGGATCACTGAATCCAACTCCTGGCTCCACATAGGACCACCCAAAATTCAATCCATGTCTGAGAGCGCTGTCCAAACGCTCCCTGAACTCCGGCACTCGGGGCCGTGCCCACTGCCCTGGGCAGCCTGTTCTATGCCCACCGCCCTCTGGTGCAGAACCTGCCCCTAACCCCCACCCGCCCCTCCCCTGACGCAGCTCCATGCCGTTCCCTCGGGCCCTGTCGCTGTCACAGAGAGCAGAGCTCAGCGCTGCCCCTCCGCTCCTTGTGAGGAGCTGCAGCCGCGATGAGGTCTCCCCTCAGCTCCTCTGCTCTGAGCTGCACAAACACAGGGACCTCAGCCACTCCACGTACATCTTCTCCTCTAGACCTTCACCATCTTCGTAGCCCTCCTCTGGCTGTTCTTTAATAGTTTTATGTCATTCTCCTACTGTTGTGCCTAGAACTTCCCAGAGTACTCAAGTTGACGCTGTGCCAGCACAGAGCAGAGGGGGAAATTTTCAATTGAAACCAAACGTGCCAAGGATAATTCTGGTCTTCATTCAATATTTTCAATCAAAAATGGGCTTGCATTCTTCAAAAACTAATTTTAAACTTTGGACAAATAACCTCAGGGAATTCCTAAAGTGATGCTGCAGTTCTCTGGGAAGCAGTCACCTTGGGCACTTACATGAGCACCTATCTCCTCAAGTTACATTTTCAGACTTCACAGAGTGTGGGCCAGTGCTGTTGATCACAGAGCTTGTGTTGCACCTTCTTCCTAGCAGGCAGAGATGAAGATGAGTCAGCCCACGGCTCCAGCCCTTCGTAGGACACTGTTTGCTCCTACATGGGAAGTGCACATCTCTTCAAATATCATGGGAGAAGCTGAGGGACCCTGTAGGACACAGAGTGACTAAGAATAAGGAGCACCTCCTCCAGGCAGCAACCTACTCCTTGTCCTGTGCTGAAGAGCTCCTGGGAAAGTAGGAAATAAAAGCAAAAGGTCATGAGTGTTCTACATGCACAGGACATTGGGTCCTTCCCAAGGGATGTGCCACTTTGTGCCATTTTGCATCAAATGAAGGTGCATGGCCCACCCAGTGGGGAAGGTTGGGAACACCTTCCACAGCAGGGCCACAGCTGTGGGTCCACAGCAGGCATTAGGGAAACATTTGGACTTCAAGTGCTGCAATCACTTGCCTTCACAACACAATTTCAGATCCTTGCCCCTCACCTTCAATTACTTTCATGTAGCTTTGCCCCTCTTGTGTCCTTGCCCAAGCAGGAAGGCTCCTGTGCTTTCCCTTGATGCCCATGGGAGCTGCCATTGTGGAGCCCCAGCCCCAGCCCAGTTTCCTGATGGCACAGGGCCACCAACTCCCTGTGGGTGGGGAAACTTTGCTGTACTGCTGTCTCTGGCTGATTGGCTCACTGAGACCTGATACTCTCCAGGACTCTCTACGCAAACAGCCACAAAACTTAGGGGGACAGAAAGGGCCTGGGGGTGAAGCACTTACTCTATTGAAGTAAGAGGCAAAACTCCCTTTGACCTCAGCAGGGTCAGAGTTTTCCCCTGTAGCTTTAATTAGCTTGCATTGTCGTAATTGTCTTGTGTCTCTCTACATGTGGAATGTAAAGTATGGTATGTTCAGTAGTGGTGTATACATAAATGATTTAAAAGGATATTAAAGCAGAGGAGTGCATTTAAATGGAATGAAGTTACAGGAGTGGGCTTGTTTAAATACTGCCTACTTCATGCTTCATGATGAAACAGAAATCTGTGAAGCCCGTGTAATTTAACAAAACAAAACAGCTCCCCAGAAAACCCCTACCTGGGAACCACTGGGAAAAATGTCAGAGAAAAATGATCTGACAGAAAATCACCTATCTATCACTCAGAGAGTGCCTATACAGATTTTCCAGTTTGAAGAAGGATGAGATGGCTGCCCTGCTGGGGAGAGGAAGAAAGGAAAACCTCAGCTGTCTGCAAAAGGGAAGAGTGCCTGTCTACAGGATGCTTGGCATGCTGGAGCACAGGGGGCAATGGGGACACGTGTCAAGGTGTCACTTGTTGTGCATGGTGGCCAGAGAGCCCAGGTTGGAATCTGACTGATATTTTGACAGGAGGCGGTGTGTGAAGTGTTCTATGCAAATGGTGTGCCTGGGATAATGAATAGGATAATTTTTTCCTCTTCTGAGAGTTTCAATGGAAAGGACACCTGGATTTCACAGAAAAGCCCCCACAGAGGAATTAAAAAAATGTTTTATTCATTCATGATGCAGACTCTGTCTTATGTGCAGATTTTATCATTTCATTGTCTCTGCTATCTCAAAGAAGAACAAACAGCTGGGTCCTCACTAGATGCCTCCATAGAGGATTTATTTTATTTCATTATTTTCTCTCTCTCTCCTTTTTTTTTTTTTTTTTTTCCTAAGGGAAAATGCTAACCTATTTGTATGGGAAAGAACCAGGCAATGCTTCATATTCCCAATTTCTTACCCATGCTAAGGGAAGGATCAGTCCAGCTTTGGAGAGTGCAATAGTGAGAGCCACATCCTTTTCTGATACATTGAGGTCCTTCCTCATCTCTTAAGTCTTCCAAGTGCTGGAATGAGGAGCGGTGAGGACCAAACACTGCCCTCAGAAGGCGGCACGTGGTGTGTACAGGGCTTCAGTTCAGACAGTTCATTGTTCAGGATGTGTCACTGCTGTGTGTTCAGCCATGGCTTGTGTGTCACAGCTCCATGGAAGATAACTGAAGTGAATTACCTCATCTTTCTTTAGCCTCTACCATAACTTCAGTCTTTGGAAATTTGCTTTTAGATATTCCTTTGAGGTGGGATGATATCAGGCACACTTTAATTAGTAAAAGTCTGTGAAGCACAGTTGGATTTGCTTCTCCAGTTGCATGGGGTCATTCTGCTCTGTGCTTCAGTTGCACAGGTTTGATCTGGATTTCATTTACACTAACAAATTTAAATGTCCTAATGTTCTGTACATCATAAATTTAATACTAACAATTTGATTAATTTGTACTGTATTTCTAATTGCTTACATGATAGCTGTGAGAACACAAAATATAAATCAGTGTGCTCCATATTCTCTAAAGGGAAGGAAAAGTTCTTTCTCCTTTGTTATTACTATACCTATATTCTTTGGTAATGCTGTTTAGAAATGAAATTTAAAGTTTTCAGTTATAATTTTCTCTAGATTTTACATTGTGACTCTTTACTTTTAGGAAACTCTGGGGAGACAGCATGTCTCTATCAAGAGAATCCCCTACATAAGGGAATTAAAAAAAACAACTTGTAATGAAATATGCTAGCAATTGTATAAAAATACATTGTGTGGGACTTTTGCCTGTGGCAGTATGTACGCACATGAATGACAGCGTTGTGTGAGACAGAGCATTGTGTTGTTCAGTGCCAGTGTATAAAGCTACACTCATTTTGCATAAATATTTGACTGCTTTCTGGGATGTCTGAGATTTTTTTTTTAAGTAATGTTCCGTTTTTCTTTCTCTACATCAACTCCTTGGATGTGCGTGGCTGTCACAATTGGGAAATGTTCATGTGTCACTTCAGTAAATCTGAAATTGGGGAAGGGGAAAAGAGGGAAGGCAAAATGGATAGCTTGAAAATCAACAAAATATTACCTATTTTTTCTGTATCAACTATGCGATAACAACAACACAAAACATGATTTCAGGCAGGAACTTCTTTAAATTTTTATTTATTTTGGCTTTTCAATGATCCACATACTTGTGGACAACCTGTACACCTCTATGGAGATGTCTAGAGATAAGATGTCAGCTGAGGATGTGGTGCAGGTGTATGTACATACACGTTTGTGTTCAGTGTTTCAATCACACATAGACTTATGCAATAAAGTGTTTTCAATATTTTGATGCCTCAAAACAGTTGTTTTCTATGCAGTTCATGTGATGATGAGAATAAGGCCCACAGACTGACCTGAATTTTTTATTTGAATCCACTGTTCTGCAGCCTACCAAAAATACATACATTTAATAAGCAGGAAGGTTACTTCTGCAGTATGAGAGATGACACCCTGGAAACAAGGGGGCTCAGAATAGCATTCAAGGGTAGGAAAGAACAAGAAATTCAACATGAACTTCCAATGCAATGCCATGAGGAAGATAGTTTCTGCTTTGTAAATAGGGCCAAAGAGGTGATATCAGCACACTGGAAAGATTAACAGTGGGACAGTGTGTTCAGGTTCCATGCTCATAGTTTTAACTTAGAAATTTGTAATTTGAAAAAAAAAAAAAAAACTTTATGCAAAGGCTAGAGAAAATGCATTACAAATAAATGTGACTCATTCCGATTCTTTAACTTAGTAAAATGTAGACTGAGAGATGGCTTGACTGCAGTAGAGAAATTATTGGAGGGTAAATTGCAAAGAACTGTAAAGTCTCCCTTAATCCAACAGAAAATTATAGCTAAAGTCAAGATAAACATTATAGATAATGCAAATGAAATAGCATTTAACAGTGTAAATGATCAAACTATCTGGGCAAATTTTCCATCTCATGGACACTGAGTCAACACTGGCTGCTTGGAAGATGCTGGCTACCATCTGAAAATTACATTTTATGTCATAAATGGTGGTCAGCCCTCTGAATAAGGGTAACTGAGTAAGTGATAACAGAACATGTTGTATAGGAGAGCCAGTGAGATAAGCTGGTAAGCTCAAAGGAAGCTTTTGCAAGGATGGATCAGGAGTCCTCCATGTGCTCCTATTTTGCTGCTTTTACTGCCTGTTTTGTTCACTTGGGAGTTCCAGAGGTCAGCTCTGACACTTCCCATAGACATCAGTGTAACCAAAACTGAAGGGAAGGCAAGAAGGAAGAGCAGCTCAAAGCATCACCCAGTAACAAGTTGGCAAACTGAGTTATCAAGTGTGCTATCACTCCAGGGCAACCGCACAAGTGCAAATGGCTTTTCAGCCCTTGGTATCTCATGGAGACCATTCCCAAGGGTTTCTCTGACTCACCAAACACCCAGTAAGTCTAACTCATCTCATTTGTCCTGGTTCATTTTTATGTGTGCTATCAGGCACAAGGAAACACTGCAGATGACTTACCTCTACTAATTACAACTAATTAGTAATTTTTCTTTTACACAGTGCCTGTGGCCTGAACTACAGAACTGAGAGATTGATACCCACGTCTTCTGACTGTATAATTCCATTCCAGTTCGAAAAAGCCAAAATTCAAAAGCAAGTGCAAATCTACCTCACAGTATGTCCAATTCACAAAACAAAACCAAACCAATAAAACCCTTCAAAAAAAAACTTGACAAATTCCATTATAGTGTAATGTGCTGTTGAAAGAAATTCAAGAAACACATCACAGATGGGAGAAAGGCTGAGATCATGAACAAGCCACAGAACATGAAGGTATTTTTTCCATGTGCTATGTGAAGAAACAGGATCGACAGAGGGCTCAAGGAGTCAGTCTAATTTGAGTCTGTGAGATTGGCAAGTCTTGAATCATGCTCTGCAATTCTATGGCCACAGCAGGAGCAGCTTATGCCTTCTGCATCTGCTACGCTGCCATTCTCCAGTCTGCAAGTTTGACACTCATCTGCTGTAAAAAAAATTAATACTTGGGTCTCTCCAGGGCAGGAACCACCCAAAATGGCCACCCCTTGAGGCCAAGCCCAGGTTTTTGATGTATGAACAGTCTGAGTATGCTCTGCTGATCTCCTCTGTGATATATCACACCCTAGCACTAATCAGCCCTGCTCTCAGTCAAGCAGTTTTTCTTAAATGCAGAATGACTCAAGCAAGCAAGATGTAGTAAAAGAGAAAGGCAGTGATTGCCCCTTTGTTCAAATAAACCCAGGAACAATGAAATTCTCTATTCTTCCATGGCACTAAAGTAACCTCTTTGGCAGAAGATACAGTTGGAGTGACAGAAATGTCTACCATGGCCAACACTCGTCTCACCTGCAAGGTGGCAATGGACAGCACCACATCTCACTGAAGACTGAAGCCTACTGGCAATGTGTTCTGCCTCGCCTTGCCTCCTGAGAGGTGGGAGGTATCCATTCCTCTTTCCTAGGCTGCTCTCTAGGAACAGACTGAAGCAGCCAACAGGGCATTGCAAAAATCCTCATGAACAGCCAGCCGTCTATGACTTGATATCCCATTAAAACAAATCAGAGCACAGTGGTGAACCACATCTCCTCTGACTCTCTTTCCCCAGAGGGTTGCAAACATCCAACTTCAGGATGCAAGAGCCTGGCCTTAGGCCAATTACGTCTGTAGCTGGTAAATTAGGAGGCAAAGTTAGACTCAAACTGGGGCCAAATCTGTAGCACAAGCTATTCCAACAAGCCTTGATGGCTGTAGACCTCCTCAGAGCAATTCCCACCGGGTTGTAAGTCTTTCTGCATGGTTCCCCATCCAAAAAAAGACTAATATCTTAATAATGGCAAGAGCCACTCGTAAGGTTCACCTGCATTACACAGACTGCATTTCTTAAAAGGAAGAAGTAAAATTTTTATATTTCTGTGTAGCAAGTATGAAAATCATTATGTATTGACTGGTTCCATCAGGTAGCTCTGACCACAAGCAGAACTTAACCATGCAAAATACGCTATACAAACACATGAGACAAAATTTTCATAACTTTACCAAGCCAGACTGGCTGAGATTAGGAGGCAAAACAAGGGGGGAGAGAGGTCAAGGCATGTGGTTCAAGGTCAGTGGTTAGGTCTGGGCAGACAGTTGTCTTACATTGTCTCTCCGAACAGATTAAGTAGGTCTGTGAGAGTGTCCATATTTGTTAACATCAGATGTTTTCATTACATTTTCACTGAATTTTCCTTGGCAGGCATTCTTCATGTTACTGAATTCTAGCCACATTTTTTGAAAGAGTGATTTAGTTGCTGTAGGTTAATAGATGTGTTTTTTACTGTCACAGAGAAAGCCGCTATTTTCAGTACTTTAAAAAACTTGCATTCTGGTGAGGGAGCTGAAACAGCTGAAAAAACGTGCCCAAGTTACTGCACATGGTCAATGGAAAAATCAACAGATGACAGAAGTTAAAACATGTTGCAATAAAGTGCAATCAGCTTTTACAGTTTATCCTGGGGATTCATTCACACAGAGTTAACCCTATGTGAAGGGAAATCTGGTATGTTTTCCCTATTGCAAAAGACTCAGTAACAGAATTTGTCAACTGTCCCCATGCTAATTCCTCATTCCACGTCAGTGCGCTGAACAATGCTGAACATGTTTTGCAGTTAGTGATCTCATAGTTTGCCTTCTATTATTATATATATTATTATTATTATTATATTATATTATTATATTATTATATTATTATATTATTATATAGTTTGCCATCATATTTAAAGAGGAAAAAATAATAGTAAGTAGAAAAAAAAATATAGAGAGGGGACAAGGTTTTTTTTTTTTTCTTCAGAGCTTGTAAGCAAATAAATACCATTGAAAATTCATTGTTTTATTCTTGAAAAAGAATCAGCAGCTTTTTCACCCATTTGTATGAAACATTTTCAAAAGCAGATATATATTTTCCTTACATCCACATGAGCACCCAGAGCAGTTCGAGAGGTTTTTTCAAGAAAATGTTTTGTGACAGAAAAGCAGTTTCTGCAGAATCAAAATTTCCACAGGGAAAATTTATCAAGTTTCTTTTCTTTGGGGAAAACAGAATTTAAATATTTAGTTCTGAAATATGCTTTGAAGTGTGTGAATTACCTCCAAGCTGAACATTCCAGCTTCTTGCATCTATAAATAACCAGCGTGTCTCTCAGTCATGCATATTGGTGATGCCAGCAAGCAGTCCGGGGCACAAATGCTTCATTCCTGAAGGGCACAGAAAGGCATCCATTCTCACTTCACTGTGTTTCAAACATTACCAAATGCAATTATCAATCCTCTGAGAGACTGTGCAGAGGGGAAAGCATTTTACATTTTGTATTTTCAGACAGAAGTGGTAATAGCTGGGAGTGTGAAACAATTTGGTAGCGTTTAATCCCACGGCACTCCCCTGTCTGTGAGGTTTCTTGTTACATTGCTCCAGTACTTTGTCCCAGAAAGTGATGACCAGTGCAGCACCCAGTGACAGGCCAGTACAATTCCACATTTCTATGGCAGTCATTGGCAAGTTGCTAAACTAGCCAGGGGAAATTAAAATCTTTTGGACCTGAAAAGTGAATTTACTGAACATAAACTCTTGCCTAATCATTTATTGTAATGCTATTTTCATTATTTGCTATCGCCTATTATTTATTTATTAAGTACATGCTAAGATTATATGTTATATTCATTATTTTGTCTATCAATGGCTTTTTTGTAATCTGAATGGTCTGAATCTCCATGGCAAGGAAGATGACAAAAACATATGCAATAATACAAATACAAAGGTTTCTATTAGGTCTAAATTATAAATTATTGTAAGGAAATAATATGAGTATTCTTACATTAATACCATGGCTGGAAGGTAGGTAAGTGGAAATTTTACTGTTAGGGCCTGAAAATCAAAGGTTAAGACAGTACTCCTTGTGGTCCTACTGGTCACCTGGTGTCCTCACTCTTACTTCTCCCGTCCTGAAAAGCCAAAGGCAAAACCAAAAAACATCAGCATTCATATATTTTTGGAAATAAGATTTCAGTGAGTGTCACAGGAGTACAGAATTGTATGTGTGATTGGCATTGTTCAGCATCCCACATGTGACAATGAAGGTGAAACGACCTCTGCAAATGACGCCTGCAAATCTCTGTTCTCCAGAATTCTCATCTAAAACCCTAAAACTAGTGACTACATTCAAACCAATGTCTGAGACTTTATATTGTTCCAGAAGCAGTGTGTCAGGACAACACAAGAGATGTTATCATTGGAGAATGAAGTGGCTGTGGTAGCTGTGTTATCTGTTTTTTCCATATTCACACTATCTCAGGCAATATGAAGAGAAAGCTCATATAGGGCTCAACCCCAATGCTCAAGGAAACATTGATTTATGCCCTTATAATTCTCCATTCTGTTTTCAACCTCCTAATAGAACATTAAATTCAATGTTCCATTAGGAGAACAATTCAAGTCTTTGTTGTGTGTTACTTGACTTACCTATCACAAAACACAGTTAGTCTACACTTCTTTTAATGAGAAGGAGGACAAGCCCTGGCTGATTTTGGTTTGTCTTTCTGGAAGAGAACTGGAAATACTGCAGATTAAGGAAGGACAAAGCTGAACGGATTTCCATGGGGTCTGTTATGATGACCGGCAGAGAGAGAGACAACAGGAGGCAGGTCTGGGCAAGGCATAGCTACAGCAGGGCAGGGGCTGACATGGGGTCCTGAGCCATGTCTGCGGGTGAGGAGAAGACACAGGGGAGGGCCAGAAGGGGCTGTTGATGTCCCTGGGGTCCCTTGGCTGGCAGTCACCCTTATCTTCATCTTAATGACTGTGAAGGATACTGGCAGTGAAGAAAAGGCTCCCAGAGTGTGAGGGAACAGCAAGACGTTCAGAAAACTTAGAATGCTCAGTGAGATGCAGTTCTGGAAAAGAAGCTGTCCTTTCATGGAGCTCTTCATACTTGTAAAACCCACCTCCGGCCAAAGGCAGCAGGCACGTTAATAGAATGATAGTCGCTGTGTAAAGGCTTCATAAAGGGAATGTTTTAAAATAAGTAAATAGATTTCCCCACTGACATTGAAAAAAAAAAAAAAAGAAAGAAAAAGAAAAGCAGCTCCAAAGGTGTTAGCTTTGCAGGAAATCCTGTCTCACTTGGGTGGATATAGAGAGCCCGAAAAACAGCAGAACTGTTAGGTAGCAGAGGTGAGAGAAAGAGGGTTACATACACACCTCACAAAGGGACACTATTCACCCATATGTAGGCAGACTGCTCTCACAGAAGGCTGCACTCTGTAACAGAGATGTATAAAATCTCTGTATGAAGTGCTCTTTCTACAGCTGTCTTTGAGACAAGCTACAGTGCGCCCCCGTTGCTAGACAGATGCGAATCCTGCGTTAGCAGTGTATCCAAACCTGCCTCATCAAAGCTTTCTGCCATCACAGTAACCACCACTGGAAAAAAAACCAAAAAAAAACCAAAAAAAAACAAAACAAAAAAAAAAAAAACGGAAAAATAACAAAATAACACCTGAGAGAAATAAATGAATCTTAAATCTGGTCTTGAGAAACAGCAGACCTGGGCTCTGTGAAACAGAGGGCGAGAAACTAGTTCCAGATAATGAGACTACTTTTCCTGAAGTTGTCCTGTGCTGAGACGCAGGTGTGGATTTCCAAGGGCCCGGCAAGCAGGGTGCACTTTGACACCACCCTCACTTACAGATCACACCAGATGGTGAGCTGGCAGTTGCACAGTTGCAAACTCATCCCATGTGCATTCACCCCCAACCAGATGCACACATCAAGTCTTGTCTCTTTAGATTCTGTATCTGCCAAGTTGAAATGCAATACAGCATTCAAAGAAGGGTGGGCCTTATAGGTCAAAATTAACCCAGAATTAATCATGCCAAAGACCAAAGCTTTGCAGAAGTCCGCGTTATGCCCTGTGCTAGCTCTGTGGACATGGATTCACACTTAGTGAGTGCCAGGGTTAGGGACAAAGAACTTCACCTGTTTAATTTGGACCAACTGTTAAAACAAATCCTGGGCTGGAACATCTCGAGGTGAGACAGCAAGGTGAAACTTGGCTTTGCTCTGTGTGGGACTCCAATGGCTTAGAGAGCAGGAAGGGAAAGGTGGCATAGCAGTGACCCAGAGCACTTCTTCAGTTCCATATTCCCCTTTGACTGCTATTTTGGATTAAAACTCGTATGATGCAAGACAGCACTTCATGAATAAATGCTCACTGACTTTTTCATGGACAGCCAGATGAGTTTTTGGGGCCAGCTTTTATCTGTCATCAATCAGTATACTGAGCTCAGTGGTGGAGTGTAATAAAGCAGTTCATCAGAATATGATTTGCAATAAGGTGAAAGTTTTTAGATTCAGAAGTCTGTCTGAGCATGTGTGATGTTTCTTCCTACTGTCCATAATGAAAACCAAATGCAACAGTGAATTTCTGCCCTAAGTAATCAAATCAGTAGAGCTACATCTTCTTTTATCCTCAGCAACCACTGAATGCTACTTTGTAATATATGCTTTGTAGTATTTTACACTATTTTTTTTTTTTTTCATTTTGGTTTAGTAGACAGAACTCTTAAAAGATTTTTGCACAGCTAACAGATAGCTGGTGCCTGTTTTCTGCTGCATGGATAAGCTCTGCCTCCTGTGTGACAATGAGTTATTCTCACTGCAGAGATTGTCAATATTCTAGAAAAGCAAGGCACTGGACCATATCCAAGCACTCAGAAACCTCAGTGATAACAAAGAATTTGTACAAAGGGAAGGAGAAGTACAGTTCTGTGCCATCTGTATATCACTGGCTTTTAAATCCAGTTCACTTAGTAGCTGGATGCATGTAGACGTTGAAAGGAACTAGAAAAATAATGGGTCTTTGTCTAGTTGAAGAGTTACTTTGGATTCATGCCACCTGTCAGACTTGACACAAGGTCAACAGTGCCACACTCGGCAAAGATATTAAGGAGAATAAGAAGGGATTTCTCCCTTGTATCCGTTGACAGTAACAGCCCTTCTGTGCCAGTCATCCATCAGTGCCAGTAAGACAGATTCAGCTCCCTGCCCTGGCCTGTGTCTGCACCGCCTGTGACCCTAGATTAACATGAATAAGCGTGTAAGTGGGTTCTCTATGAGGTTGCTTGAGAATACGAAGTTTGGCGGTAGCTCACAGACGAGCTGAAACAATGTATTCAGGATAGACTGCTGAGAAGAAAAAAAATTGGTGTTGGGTACCACCACAAATATGGAGATTCCTTCTCATTAACTATTTTTGCCTGGTTGATAAAGCAGAATATACAATGATAACATGAGTATGAGTCCCCAAGTCTTTGGCTCCTTGCTTTGTGGGTGTAGTGTTAGAATAAATTAGGAAGCTGTCTAATTTGCTAGAGCCTGGGAATCCCCGCAGTGGTGCAGGGACCACCAAGCTGCAGGACAAAGAGGGAAATCTCCATGGAGAACTGTGACACAGACACATGAACACAGGAGACCTCTGTAACACCTGTCAGCAAAATACTTGTATGAAAGACCTATGCAAACTAGTTACCTGTTGTAATTCACACTGAGCCCCAAAAGAGGCATACAGGAGAGTGTTATGAGATTGCTCGCAGGTTACTGCTTGTAATAATTGTTCCTGTGGTTCTTTCTTACCATAGCATCCTCTCTAACCTCGATTGCATTGTGTCACCATTAACACAGAACAACAAATAAATGTTTTACCAAATTCTGTAAAGCACTGATGAGACAGCGCACACCATTCACAGAGTGAAAGATTTTCCTGAACAAAAATATATTGTCTTCATATTAAGAGATTGGATAGCATGTGTAAAAGTAATAGATCTGTAGGATCACCTTGCCCTGGTGACCAACAATCCAAGTCAGCCTGGTCTGTGTTTTGATGTTAGGCTACAGTAGATGGAACAATGTTCAGGCAAACTGCTAAGAATTGGCCAACAGCAATGTCTTACCATCTGCGATTCTATGACTGCACAATGAAACTAAACCAGAGCAATGTCAGTGAAACTGTGGAGGGGTAGAAGATATGGAATCATAGAACAGAATCATTAAGGTTGGGAAAGAATGCTAGGATCATGTAGTCCAACCATCAACCCATCAACACACTAAATTATGTCACTCAGGACCACATCTACCCTCTTCATGAAATCCCCCAGGGATGGTGCCTCCACCACCTCCCAGGGCAGCCTCTTCTAGCTCCCTTAGGCCTTTAGTTATAGTTGATAGGAGAACCATAAACTCAGTGCAGGGAACCCTATGTACAACAGAACGCTCCCCCAGATTTCAAGTGCAGTTTTTTAATGCTCTATTTGACATGTCACAGGATCAAATAATATTAATTTCAAGTCATCTAGCAAAGTGTCTACATCTCGTGCAATTACACTGAGAGTGATGGAAATAGGAATACATTAAAATGACCAGATTTTAATATATTGCTTTGGATAACAACACACGTGCCCATTTTCTCTGAATTTAACTTAGCTGAAGGAATCATTCCTATCCCCAAATTAAATATTCACATCCATTATTATTCTCGGACTAGGGACAATAATTTAAATTAATATCAAGATGCATTTTTAAAAATCATCAATCTGCCATCTTAACTACATTATTTTGTACCTTCAGGCACTTGTTGTAGTTTTTATGAACATGATTCAAATAAATTGGCTCTTTTTCCTTGGTGGCTTCTTTAATTACTTTGTTATTATCCAAGGAACTGGTTTAATTTAAATGAACACAGTGTTCCTGCTACTACTACCCAGAGAAAACACAGACTCAGAACATGCTGTTTTGTAGTTACAGTGTATGACTCCGCATGTGGATGCCAAAACTAGCCTGGTTGTACCCATTTACCTGTCTTCAGTGATTCAAGAGGCTCCTACCAGCCCAGCCTAATCACTTGTCCCAAACACCTTCTTATGAGTCTTTCCAGATAAAGAGCAAAAGTAATTAGGCAATTATATTAAAGAACACTATTACAGAATATTTATTTCATGCTTAGAATACACAGTTACTTCATCTTACCTAGGGCAATGTTCTTTTACCAAATATTTTTGTATTTTTTAATCACAGAAATGTGTGTAACAAATAAATATAAGAAATTAACAGTGTTTGCCCTGTTATGTCTGTATATTCCCGTTACAATAATACAGGTCAGTAACCCAGTTCTGAACATAGGTGTAAGATTCCTCCTCCCCCTCCTTTTGGTGTCTTTCCAACTAAAGTACATAATAAAATACATAAGAGGGTGTTTAAAAAAAAAATACAAGCAAACATTGGTACTTCATAAAATATTTAAAGACCTTACAAAAACGAAAAACTGTATTTCATTTCCTGAAATAGCAATAGTTTCAAACTCCATCTATTTCTCTTAAACCAAACCCATATGTGTTTGAGGCAGTTTTAATCTGTGGAAATACTTTATTTCTGGCTGGCCTGCATGAGTGAGCATTAAGTATGAAGCAACCAGTATGGCAGGTCAGGATATTGAGGAGAAATTTTTGCATCTCAAAAAGCAAATTGTTTAAATCTGAGCAATTTCAGCATGTTTTCCCCTGTGATTAACATGAGCTGCATGACAATATTTTAGAGTGATGGCCTAGGTAGCAAGCGTATTCTGATTTTTCTGCATGTTTTAATGATGACAAGTCCTCCCCCTACCTCACAGCTGCCATTTTGTGTTCCTTTCTTTACAAAGGATGTATGTGTGGTGGTTTGTATACAGCAGCATCCCCGTATGGGGACGTGGGGACCAAATGATGGCCCAGATCCCTTACTTTTGTCCTTCTCTGATAATTTTCTTAGTATCAAGAGGAGCTCTCAGTGGCATGTGAGTGCTTGCTTCCGCACGGAGGAGCACAGACACCTTGAGAAGTCATTTACAGAAAGGTGAAAGGCATCCTCCTGATTTCACACCACTCTTATACAGACAGAAATGATGCTCCAAACGCACCCCAGAGGAGAGATGGGCCCCGCAGCTCGCTGTACATGGGCTGTGCTTGCTGTGGATGACAGCCCTGCTTGGGCCCAATGTTTCTCCATCATTCAACGCAATTTCTGTTGCCCTTACTCGATTAATATTGTCATCACGAAATCAGAGGCAGAGGCAAGCACAAGAAAGACAATGTATGTGATTATTTTCTTTTTTAATGTGATCTCTGATGAGCATAAGGTTTATATTTGCTTAATTAGGACTTCACTATAAACATTAATGACCCTTAGGCCAACCTGATTTGTTTGAGAAACGTAATAAATTATCTGCCAGAACAGTTTGATCCCTGTGTAGAAGTCTTGCTCCAGCTGGAGCCTGCCTGCATCCCCAAGCTTCCCATCAGTTCATCTCACACGTCTTTACTGCACCACAATTCCTCTTGCAGCAGCCTCAGACATGTCAGCTAGAAAAGATATAAAAAGTCTCATCTTTCCCTTTCAGACGGATGCTCTGCTGCCCACCGCAGCGCTGTGTTCAGAACAATCATTGCTTCTTGTGACGACCAGGAACGTGTCAGGATCCTGAAAGAAATAATTAGATGCCAACTTTGGATAATAGAGTATTTAAAAATCAATTAGCCTTAATGGGAATACTTCGCAAGTTTTCTCATGATTCTGCCATTTGACACAATGTGTTGAAGTGTGTCTCACAGACAAGTAATAGCCCAGTATCTCACGGGAAAGTGAAGCCTCCCCCTTGATGTACTATGAGTGCATTTTGCTGCTTCTGGAGTCCATTCATTTCTTGCCATCCCAGCATCAATGAACTTCCTAGCTGCTGTCAGCGCGCTTAGTGCACATGTCAAGCCAGCACTGTGCTGGCCCTGACATGAAACAAACTGGCAGCAATCAAGATATTACCTCGAGCTGGTAAGAAAGAAAAATAACAGGAGCCTGTAAGGAGCAATAGCTGAAACGCTTTCTTTATCGACTACCCCAGGTTTCCTGTAATCTCACGGACATAACTTAATTAATCTGCTACAGATGATGGCATGAAAAATGTTGAGAAGAAATAAGCTATATCTTCTGCTTCACACTCCACAGAAATGCCATTTTAGAGCTGAGATTTGGGGGGCATGCTCTACTTTCTCATTATCGGGGCCTGCCTGGGAGCCCTTCGTGCCTTTGCTGTAAGTGCCTCTTTGCAGATCTTTAGTCCCTGGGGAGCAGGCTGCAGACGGGGCACTGCTGGTCTGTTTGGCACCTTGAACACTTTGTGGATTTGTTTTTTTCCTCACTGCTTTCCCCTTGATGACCCAAAGCTGTACAATGGTGCAGGCATCTGAGTGACCGTGTCCTTTCAAATACAGCTATACCCAGATCAGTTCAGACTGATCTGAGTGTAGGATTTACTTCCTTTCTACTCCTCCCTAAGTACCTAAATCATATGCACATTTCATTTCATTAACTCTAAGGAGTGGGAAGAAGCCAAAGAACCACAGACATGCTACTTCTTCCCATGGTCCAATGGGTTGGACCATGGCACTGAGATGCAAGCATACAAGATGAAGCAGACAGGATTAATTCCCCTTTTTTCTTGGCCAATTTTTCTCCAGGGAACCACTCAAGACCAATTTTTTTTTTTTTTTTTTCCAGGTAACCACTGACATCAGCATTGCTACCAAGTTCTTCTGGGCAGAATTTTGCTTAAGTCTTATTGTTGACACAATCTCAGCTGCTATTCATGCAAATTCCTCATCCCCTCAAGATGGATTTTCAAGCCTTGTGTTTGGGAAACAACAGGGAGATAAGACACTTGGGTTTCAGAGCCCAGCCTAGAGCAGCTTTTGAGTTCCATCCCCAGTAGCACAGGACCAGTGGGGAAGATTAAGCTTGCCCACACCTTTTGCAGCACCCCATTGCCCACTCTTCTTGGGATGTGAGAAATCAAGAGTGCAGTATTTTATATAGCAGTTGCCTCCAGTGTCTCAGGTCCGTGCTGTAAATGCTGGATCATGGACAGATGGGGATAAAGAAGAGAGGGCATGGTGGGCATGGTGGGCATGGTGGACATGGTCAGTGCAGTGGGCATGGTAGTGATGGGTGGATGGCTGAACTAGATGATCTTAGTGGTCTTTTCCAGCCATAATGATTCTAAGATTCTAAGAGCCCCAGCCCTGCCTTTTCCTCATTTTTTTTCATCTGCAGTGCTTTTTCCCCCACAAATCCATAGCAAACAAACAAACAGCTATTGTATTCCTGCCTAAACCTACACGGTGTTTTGCTGATGTTTCTCAAAAGGCTTTTCATGTGGAAACCTCTTTGAAGCATTTTAAACATTTCAGAAATTAAACAGAATGGCTACTCAAATAATAGGCAAACATTTGTCTGTTATATGTCCTATTAGCGGAAAGATACTGCATGGATAAAGGAATCATAAAGAAATATTTAAAACGCTTCATAAGCTAAATAAACGGAAACTCATATATAAATCAAAAATAGCATAAATCAAATTTTGTCTGTGGGGTGCCCTTTCAAGCATCAGAGCGTGGGAAGAGACTGCTGTGAAACATTAAAAAAAATAGCTCTATTTGCATCATTTCAGTGGCTCCAAACAAAACAGCCATCATTGCATGAGATGAATAAGGGATGCACTTTCCCCTGTCATTTTGCCTGGCACTTTCTGACATCAGCTCAAACTTTAAGCAGCACTCAGCCAATCCTGCAGCATTACTGCATTGCTTCGACCGTAAAATAAATAAATAAGAAAATGCACCCAGATGCAGCATCGTATCTGCTTAAACAGATTGTTCAGAGATCTCTCCTTCAAGTTAGTTTCTCAGGCTTTTTATATGGGTAGCCTTGAGCTCGTATATCTCCTTAAGTACCAACACTATGAATCACCTTGAAGAACTTTGAAGGAAAAAAATAAAAAATAAAAAATAAAAAAACCCAACTTTACAGATGTACTAAAAATGAAAAATGGAGTTCCTTCTGGCTTTCGCTGCCTGAGAACCATATCATCTTTTTCTTTTCCTCCTTCTTCTGGTTTATAGACTTAAGGAATAAACATTTCCCGGGGTTTGGCTGACAAATATTTGTATATGAAAACACCTGCATGATTAAACAGAACAACATGCTTATAACCTGTCCTTTACTCTGCTTAGAAATCAATTTTTTAGCAAATTTGCATAGTTATGATGACACGGTATCAAAGGAGCTCTAAGCACTTGTTTTATCTGCCTCTGTTTTCAAGTGCTTATCATTCAAGTATATTAAAAAATACTGCTTTGTGCTGTGCAACCTGCTAGCTGGAACCCCAAGAGAAGACTCAGGGACTACTTCTTCACATTCTTCACAGATTTGGATGGGAATATGTGGTACAGCAGTACTGCGTCCTCTGTTCCCCAGGTGTAACCACAGATAGATCACCTGAATGGATCATAGTAAGGAAGTAGGACTAAGGCTAAGACTCCTTCTTAGCTCCCCCCATCCTGCTGGGGGCTGTTTGGAAGGTTTATACAGGGCTGCTGTCATGAAGTTGCAATTAGAGGAGGCCAGCAGCAGAAGGGGGCTCCTGAGCCCACATCTACTCCCATGAAAACGGAGCTAAACATTCCTCCCTTGTTTTTCCACCTCTCTTTTGCTGGAGATATAGTAATAGGGGGAGGTTTGAGTCATTACCATCTATTGCAGTATAAAAACAAAGTTTCACATGGGGGTATATTCACTTTTTGAAGTGACTACCTTTAAACGAAGATTTTTATTTTGTATTCCACCATTGCAAAATAAAGAAAAATTAAAGAGGGCATACAAACTAACTGTACCAGTAGGAGAAAATGCCAAAGCTCTATTTTGCACCAGAACATGTTCAAATAGGGGGACATTTTCTGTTCTTTAGTTAAGAAGGAGTTAATTTTGGGATCTGCTTGTCTCCTTTCCCTCGCAGACACAGTAAGACTATAACGACTACAAGGGAAACAAAGGATGGCAATACAAGGGGGAAGGCATCCCGCCAGCGGTGGTGTTTGTTACTCTGGCTTCCTGTTCTAATTTGTTTTCATACAGGTTTTCCCCTTCATCAGCCCATCGCCTGCTTTGCTTCTGCTTCAAGCCGTGCCAGTCACACAAGGAGCTGTGCCAGCCTTGGACATCATTGCATTGCTGTGCAGAGCCAGGGTGACCCCACGGGATGCTGAGTGACACTGCAATACTCCCCAGGAGCTGTGACCAAAATTAGGCTCTGGAGATGCTGATGGAGACTGCCTTTTCCCCCCTGATCCTGCCATGCAGCAGCCCGAAGGAGGGGGGGGACACTTCACCTTCAGCACAGGATCTGGCATCAAATCAGCTCACGGGGATGGGATTCAGAGTGGGAACAGAATAAATTAATCCGAAAAGAGCTCTTGTGCCCAGGCCTATAGGCAGGCGAGGGAAGCTGTGCATTTATATGCAGTGTGGAGGGTTGGCGAGGACGCTCTCTGGGCTCAGAGCGCTCTCTTGGTTAGACTTCAACATGACAGACAGCCATCAGGTGCAGACACAGATGGGAGATGTAGGAATTCTTCCTAGAGAGGACCAAAATAGCTCCTGACATTCAGAGAGCCACACTGGAGCTGGACACTTCTCAGAGATAGAGTAAAAAGTACCACAGCTCAGTGTAAGGGGGTGGGGAAAGTGGAATAATTTTCATTTCCTTGAAAAAAGATCACAGCATCTCCTGACAAGAGGCATCTTCTCCAGGCTGGGAGCACCTGGAGCTAGCTCCCTGGTCACTCTCCTTCACTTCCATGTCTCCCTCTGGTGTGGTGTCCTTCCTGGCCTCCTCCCAGATCCCAGAGACACAGCTCAGGGCCAGAGGAGAAAGCTGGGAAGGGGCAGCTCTCCCCCAGCTGCAAGAAGGAAGGTGAGATGCTCTCCTCTGCAGTCTGCTTCTCCTGATGTCTGCAGCACAGGGTGCGGACACAGCTTCTCTGGAGACCAGCTGAGTCACTGGAAGGTTTGGTACCCCTTCATTCCACATCCAGGCTTGAGTGGTCCTCGTTGCTTCTGTTAGGGCACACCAATAACTGCTGCTGCCAGCCACAGAGCTACTTCACTGCTCCTCAGGTCATAGGAGCACATCACAAACCTCTGAAATTACATCCAAGTCAGTTATCCATAAAGTGGATGTTCAGGTTTGACATTAACAAAGTATAATGCTTGAGTAGCAGCATTGAACCCTGGTAAGGAATCTTCTAGCCCTTAGGTCATCCCAATCTATTTACCTTGTGAGCTTTTCTTTCCCTGGATATAAAGCTTCATCCATCCATTATTAGGCTGCCACTGCTCTTGCTCACTCTGTTTTGTGTGCCCATGGGAGCAAAGAGGAGGCAAAGGGCAATTTTAGGCTGTAATGACGAAAATGTTTAACAGTGTTCAGAAGCACTACAAATAAAAAGTTTAATGAAAGAATGGTGGGATTTTCACATAAAGCAAGTGGGGAAAATAAAACAAATGGAGTGACCAACATCGAACCAACTGCAAGCAATATAGAGTGATTTCTGTATTGCTTCTCACATTGCCAGCTTCTCGCTTATCCTTACAGGCACTTCTGAGGAATACCACTGAAATGAACCTTGGCTGTTATATTATGAGATGGGTATAACACAATACCCCAACTGGCACATACACTGCAAGCTTTTTTTCCAGCCCCAGTCCCAGCCCCAATCCCAACCCCAACGGACTCGTCAGCAGTTTCTATCATTAGCAACATAATCCCTCCTCTCTCCCACTCTCTCTTATTATGTTTACCCAGGGCTGCACCGATAATGAATAATTTACCAGTGTGGAGAAAGAGAAGTGTCACTACTGGAGTCTCAAGACTCATCACTCACAAACCTGTCACATGGTCAAGAGTCATCAGTGCCATTATTTGTGTGAAGAGAAATTAGCACTGATCTATTGCTGAGTCTCTTGCTCTAGCCACTGCAAATGGTGCCAGATTCTTAACAGAGCAGATTGTCTGTGCCACTGTAAATTGCTTATCTTGGTAAAGGGAAAAAAAAAAAAAAAAAAAAGAAAATTCTTATTATTCACTTTGCAGAGGACATCACACATCTATTAAGAAGTAAAGGGCTGGCACTGTAATGCAAAGGGCTTTTACCTTTCTCACACTCAAGAAGTGTTAAGATTTGCCTCTCAGCTAATAATAAAGAGCCATTCAACTCACAGTGAGGATTTCAAGCAAGGCTTCCAAAGGCATGCATTTTTTGCCAGAAGGAAATATGGCTTTCCATGTCATTGAATAAGTACGTGAATGCTCAGGTTTGAATATTAGGAAGGAAATGGAATGCCCTGTACTGTAATATGAACCATAAACAATGCACAGCCTGGAATAAAATGGTGTCATGAGTAAAAAATCACAGTGAGAACTATTGCGCTGTGAGGGGCTTCCTCCTATGAAAGAAAGGAAGAGATAAGCAATGTACTTGTGCTCGTTTCGGCAGGGACTTCCATCTATCAATCTGGGGACGTTAACGCTGTGACCGTCAGATGGTTTTTGGAACAGTCTTACTACGAAATCAGTAACAAAAGCAAAGCTGTGGTTGGCCTGCCTTATCCTCGCTGCCAAAGAGGTGACAGCTGAGCTTGGAACCAGGAGGTCCCCTGGTCCCTCAAAGAGCCCTTGGGGGCTCCCTTCCAAGGGCCCAGCTTTGGCTCCACCAGGGACCAACACCCATGGCTGGTAAGGTGAACTCTGAGCAGAGCCTACAGCAGAAAAAAAGGTGGTTCCCATTTCCAAAAGTTTGATTCGTCTTCTTCCTTTCTATCCCATTTCTCAAAACAAGTTTTCCAATTTTTTGCTAGCAAAATATCTACTGAAAACCAGTATGGCTTAGGGAGTCATGAGTGAAAAATCTAATGCTTTGCATCATCAGAAATGCTGGCCTAAATTCATTAGAAAACAAAATTTGGGAGAGGGAGCTTGTTTATTTTGGTAAGAAGAGCTCATAATTTGTTTAAGTATCTTGCTTCTCACTCCTAGGGGACCTGCAGGGAGTCAGGCCTCCAGCTGCGCTCCTAGCCCAGCAGCCTGCCTCAGAGGCTGCCATTGCCTTGCCTTAGCAGCAAAGCTCACCCAAATCACATTCTTGGGACACCCCAGCTATGGAAGCTCATGCAATCCCCAAAGCAGCAGACTGCATGAGAACCCTAGCAGTGCCTTGGGCTGAGTTAGGGTTTGCACTTCTGAGCCTCCAAGGGCATGAGGCATCCTCCCACCACTGGTTTACCTCTTCAGCTCTTGAAGATTACACTGTCTCCGCTGGATTGTGGGTTTGCTCTTGAGAAAATCATGGAAAAATGGGGTGGCTCAGAGAAGACTGCCTGGTCATAGCAAGAGAGATTCAGTCTGTGGAAGGGCTCCTTAGTGCTGAGGCTGAGTAACCCCAGTAGTGCACATTTCTTATGGAAATATCTGCATCTAGACATCACTGCAAAGCCCTAAAGAGCTTCTCAAACAGCAAAATAAGTCTGGGTTTAAAGTCCAAATGTCATTGGGCTTTCTTTTTTTTGTTTTGTAATTTATCTTTTTTTTTTTTTTTCAATTTAAAAGAAATAGCAGAATTTCGTACTATTCTCCAATAACTTGTGCAAACTCTTGGTGTTATCCTAAAGCTATTTTCTTGACAGAACTTCCTGAGTACTTTGCCAGTACATAACCTCTTTGCTGTCTTTGGACTGTTTATTACCCCAGGAGTGTAAAGAGGCAATTATTAAAAAAATAATTAGCAAATGAGCAGCCCAAGAGGCATCCAGGTTCCCTCTCCTTCTCAAACTCATTCTGCTACTTTAAATCATCTATTCCACAACAGCTTCAGTATGGCTTTGTGTCTGAACCAACACACACTGAAGAGCCTCCAAATCTCTACACTTGCTATGCCCAAGGCTGGCTCCCTTCTCCAAGGCCAAAGCTCCTATGACTCATTCCTTCCTTGCCAACAGAAATGACCTACTTTTCAGAAAAACATAGGCTTGTGAATGAGTTCTGGGACTGCAAGACCAGACATATGGGAGAAGATTGACCCCTGGTTATGTCCAGTTACGGAAGGAAAAGTTGAACACTTTGACAGAGCATCTCCTGGTGATGCAGAGGGTCAGCACACCATGTCCTCCCCCTGCTCCTCTTTACTTCTGCGCTGCAGATCACTCTTACTATTCCAACTCACTGGAACAAAGAGGTAGAAACCCCAATTAAAGTGTTTGAAGGGACTCTTTAGAAAGAAAATGTGTTTGAAGGTGTAAGAGGACTGTGTGACAGACATGCTGCTTTCAGATTTGGATTTTACTGCTGTGTTGCTCAGGAACCCCTGATGCTTTCTAGCTCCCTGAGCACATCTGTTGCTGGAAACATAACAGTGTTCACCTTGTTAAAAGCAACCTGTGTCACAAGGCGGCCAGGTGGAGCAGAGTGACTATGGAGACTCCAGAGAATATTTCCACCATGCCCTGCTCCCTGCAGCTCACAAGGTGAAGGAGAGGGCACCTCGGCCCCACGCCTGGACCAGCTACAAAGGCAGACTCGGTAAGTCGTGATTAACCACAGGAGGATTGGTCCCCACCTTCCACGAGGAGGGTGAAAAACTAAGCTGTGAAAGCACCTTACATCACTCCACTGGCAAACAAGGGCTTTCTTCATCTGGCCAGGCAGCATGTCAAACCCATGAAACCTGCTGATCATGGAAGGTCTACTCAGGCCTTAGTTTCCTCTGTGATTACCCAGTGTCTCCATCATCACAGTGATACTACCTGGCTAGGTGGTGTCACCCCTGGTGTCACTCAGCTTGCTGAGAACCTCCTGGGTGATGGAAAAGCAGGCAGGCACCAAAAAAAGGCATTCTGGTTTTCTCCAGATACATATTTTCTGCCAAGTATCTTTATTTTCTGCCAAGTATCTTTTCAATCACATGAATTTTACCTTCAAGTAAGAAGTTTATTACGACCTTTGCTCAGTGGAGCCAGTCTGAAAGATGAAAACTGTACAATATCACGTCTAATGATGTCAGCTCACATTTGGCTGTGAGCCTCCCCTGACTGAGTCATAGCAGGAGGGTTCAAAGTGAATACTAAATAGCATTAGCTTTAAGATGTAATGCTGGTAGGCTAATTCATCAGTAATTCAGAGAGAAGTGAATTTTCCTGACTTGGTGCTGCTTTATCTGTCCTCCAGTGAAAATGAAGCAAGATGCCTTTCTGGTATCTCAGATCAGAAACAAGCTTAGGATGATTTTCATTTAAGATCCCAGCTGCAGTATTTGCCTTAGCTATTTCTTAGCAGACACTTTACAACCTTGCACAGCATTGGGTATCAAATCTTAAAATATAGAATTCAAAATTACATATGAAGACTGCAGCCATCTTTAGCATGTTCATGGCAAGCTGCCCTATGTCAGACATGCATCCCAAAGCTTTGTTCTGCAACCCTAGGTGCTCCTAAAATAAATCAGCATATTGTTCTGTCACTCTTCTGATGCACTAAACACATACATGACCTCTCCAAAAAGCTGATAAAGTCCATTAGGATCACCTGAACAGATGTCACACTTCCGAATGCACTGCTCTCTTGAACCAGTGCAAGTCATTAATGGCTGGGTACCATGTATATTGATCTGGAAGTGATTCAGCACACAGTCCACTTCCTTGGCTAAATGCTCTCACGAGCAGAAAGCACTTCCAAAGCAGGTGATGCTCATTACTGCCTGTGTGGCACTGTTGTCCCACAGCACCTTGTGGTACATTTCCTACGCTGCTATGGGGCTGAGCAGAGCAGAGTGTTGTCAGTAGACATCCACAGCAGCAGCTCAAGCTGTTGGTCCATGGTGACAAGTATTGCACCACCAAAAGTGGCTAGGATCCCTCAGTGACTCAGTGATCCTCTGAAAATAAAGCCTGCTTCACCCAAAGGAGCCGTCTGGCTGAAGTGGTCTGCAGCATTTCTCTTTTGCTCATCTCGTGGTACTGTGATAAATCACAAGTGCTATGATGCACTAGTTAGTTTCACTGCAGATGGAACTCATTGCAAATACAGATTTAAATGGTTGCTTTGAAACTTCACCTTTTTTCCCCCCAGGTTTATTTACAGAGGCGTGTTTTACAACAAATGTCTGCTTACTCTCACACTTTAACATTTTCAATTAGCAGGGTCAAAGAGTTCCCCTCAGGAAGGTTTAAAACAACACTTTTCCCCCTTGGTTTCCATGTCTTACACCAGTTTCTGTGCCATGTACTGTGTAGCAGTATACCTCCCGCTTACTTTGTAATTCTAAATATCCATTCCCGATTCATGGCTGGGGCATGCAGCAGCAGCCAGATCACAGCACTTCCACGCTCGCCTTTTTATAAGAGCACAACAGTGTCCATTAAAAGAAATGAAATCTCTTGCTTGGGGAGAAACAAAAACACACAAACAAACACACAAAAACCCACAGCATCCCTACATCACAGTCTGCAGCTAAGTGAAGCTGTACAGACCCCAAGCCAAAATAACTGCAGTGTAGGGCGAGTGGAATAATGTGTGCTGTAACAACCAGGTTCCACCAGAATCACATTGCTACAGAGCCGTGCAAAAGGTGAGTTTGTCTGTGTTGGCAGTGAGGATTTGTAGAGGCTTATCTGGCTGAGATTTCTTATTTCGTTTAAAAAAAAAAGGAAAGTGGAAAACTCCTCTTTCCCTGTTGCTCTCCACCAAAACAGCAACAGCTGCACCCCTATGTACACTGTCTGCTGAGAGCACCACCTTTCTCTGAGCTATTTTTCTGTTAGCCATAATAAGTTATTGTCTGTGTTGACACTGTGTCTGCAGTGGCAGAAGTTGCCCCTTTTCCCTCTGCTGGCAGACCAAAGAGCTGAATTACGGATATGGCTAAAGGGTGAAAATAGATCCAAAGTGAAAGTAGTTATCTGAACTTCAGAGAATCAATAAGAGAATAAAAAAATTAATTCATACCATAGGTTAGAGAAAATATCTGAATTCTTTCATTCTGAAGACTTTACAGTTCTAAAGCTTATGAACTAACACGAGACAGCGTTGTGCTAGAAATTTAGTGAGCGTTCTTCCACTTAAATGAACAGAAGATGAATTAAAAATGATATTTCTTGGAAAATTATTTGTAATATTGCCAGTGAAAATTAAAACAAACATCAAGGTGCCCTGCTCTTGGCTCACACAGTCTATGATTTGTGAAATGGTTTTTAGATAATTTAACAGCCAAGAGTGGTTTAAAAGACAGACAGAGAAACTGCTGGTATATACACTAATTTATATTCTCTGCCTCAGACCTGGTAATCTGTTCCTGTTCCTGTGTGACAAGCACTGATGGGAATGCTTGTGACACAGTTTTAAACTATGCTGAAACAAAACTTGTGACATTATTATTCTCCCAACTATAAAAGATATTTACACAACACTATTCACTTTCCTTATTAAATATGTTTTGATATTATGGAAACAAAATGGGACTGTTCTAATGCTTTTAGAGACACAACTGTTTCTAACTCAAAATTTCACATTGAAAGTAGCTGCTTAAAATGAGTGGCAAACTATACAGTTTCCAACCCATGGCAGTTTTAATCCAGTGCTCCATCTCCGCTCAAGCAGAGGACATCTCAGTCTGTGCCAAATTCTGCTTTCTGATGGTTTCAGGGATGCATGGGGGGTAGCAGCCCAGGGTGAGCTTTATTCCGAAGGTTTCTTTGTCACAATCAAAACAAGCAAGCCATGCCAACTGAAGCATAAATTGAAGGAAATGTGGCACGATGTTTGCCAAATACTGATTCCACCCATCATGTTATATCCCTGGCCCACCATATCTGGGCAGGCCCTGTGGGACAGCATTACACTATTTCAGATGTGCCCAGACTCTGTTCTGAACAAAACTCATGCTTGCCATCTGAAATTTCATTTTATCACCAGTCCTCTAGGAGTCTCTTTGCCTGTGTCCCTGCACTATTCTCCACAGCAAGAATCTTCTGTTTGGATATAGCTTTTTTTTTCTCACAACTGGGGACCATCAAAACAAAAAGTAGTTCTTTTTCCCCTATAGGCATGTAGGAGCAAAGAGGTTATGCCTCCCCATTTTAATCCAACAGTGTAGGTATGGACAACAGAAGCACTTCCCTGTCTGTCTTTCTAAGAACTCCCATTCCTTTCTCAGGTGGGTTAGTAGGGCTAGACCCTGCAGCACACAGATGGAGAAACCCACAGTACCACCTGCATCATGTACAGCAAACTGCTTGTTCTGCATTTAGCTATGTTGATGGTAACAGCTTCTTTGCTCCCTTTTTCTATCCTTTCTCTTTGAGTCCCCACCTTGCCCCAAAAGAAGAAGTAAAGGAACTTGTCTCATTTGGTACAGACATTGATCACAGCACTGGCTCAACTCTGCTTGCCTCCTGCATCGCAGCTCCCATTATTCTGCCTTCAATCATTTACCTGGCACTACAGCAAGGAATAGCTTTTCTTGCAGGACATTTTCTTGAAAGTGGTAATGACCAAAAACATGTCAAGACACAGAAAATTCACAGTTTTAAATGTATTCTACTGATTAATTTTTACTTTACTTTTTTTCTTCTTTCATTCTCAGATCCCAGCTTGCTTCTTGAAGAGTCCATTAGCACCCAATATTTTCTCAGCTTGGCATCTCCAGCACTCATGTAAAATTTCACTCTTATTCTCAATAGAAAAAATAGATCTCTCAAAGACTGCAAATGCAAAACATTTTCTCTCTAGATTGGGAAATATGTGTGTATATATATATCTACATACATACATATATGTATATTTATATTTAAAAATTATATTTAATTCCCTTTTGAATCTTTCAACATCTTTTTTGAAACATAGACACATGTCCATCATAAAGTCAATACTGAAGCTGCTTCCCACTCTGTGATTCAGTGAGTACATTAGGTGTTTTGTAACAGCTTGGGATTTGGAACTCGCTTTGAACTGTTTATCTCTAGGAGCGCTACTACTTTTGGAGCCATTGCTTGCCAGATCCACTGCTGTGAAAGTCTGCCACCATTCTTATTCTCTGTTCATCTCTCTGCATTTGTCTGTATTGAAATGCATTTTCTTTAGCTTGACTAGTTTGCCAAGCTATATGTATTACTGTGTAAGTCTTCCTTGTTTATTTTTCTGTCCACTTTTGCATCAACCAGAAAGGTTACCAGCAATCACTTCACAAGTAGTAAGACAAGCAATGATCTTCAAAAAAATATACCTCCCGATTAGCAACAGTATAATATATGTTTCTACTTATTTTGTACTTGTTGATCATATGGATAAGGAATTGGCTGGATGGTCACACTCAGAGAGCTGCGGTCAATGGCTCAATGTCCAAGTGGAGACCAGTGATGAGTGGCATTCCTAAGGGATCAGTGCCTGGACCAGTGTTATTTAACATCTTTGTAGGTGACATGGACAGTGGGATCAAGTGCACCCTCATCAAGTTTGCAGACAACACCAAGTTGAGTGGTGCAGTTGACACGCTAGAGGGAAGGGATGCCATCCAGAGGGACCTGGACAGGCTTGAGAGGTGAGCCCATGCCAACCTCATGAAGTTCAACAAAGCCAAGTGCAAGGTTCTGCATCTGTGTCAGGGAAATCCCAAGCACAGTTACAGGCAGGGCGGAGAATGGCTTGAGGGCAGCCTTCAGGGAAAGGATTTGGGAATGTTGGTTGATAAAAGACTCAACATGTGCTGGCAATGCGCACTTGCAGGCCAGAAGGCCAACTGTATCCTGGGTTACATCAAGAGAAGCATGACCAGAAGGTTGAGGGAGATGATTCTGCCCCTCTATTCTGCTCTCATGAGACTCCACCTGGAGTACTGCATCCATTTCTGGGGCCCCCAACACAAGAAGGACATGGAGTGGTTGTAGTGGGTCCAGAGGAGGGCCACGAAGATGTCAGAGGGCTGGAACACCTCCCCTACAAGGACAGGCTGAGAGAGCTGGGGCTTTTCAGCCTGGAGGAGAGAAGCCTCCAGGGGGACCTTATAGCAGCCTTCCAGTACTTGAAGGAGCCTACAGGAAAGCTGGGGAAGGATTTTTTACAAGAGCAGATAGCAACAGGACAATGGGAAATGGCTTTAAACTGGAAGAGGGTAGATTTAGACTAGATATTAAGAAGAAATTCTTTATTGTGAGGGTGGTGACACACTGGAACAGGTTGCCCAACAAGGTTGTGGATGTCCCCTCCCTGGAAGCATTCAAGGCCAGGCTGGATGGGGCTGTGAGCAACCTGGTCTAGTGGGAAGTGTCCCTGCCTATAGCAGGGAGTTGGAACTAGATGATCTTAAAGGTCCCTTCCAACCCAAACCATTCTATGATTCTATGATCTGAACAGCACAAGATGACTAAAAATGATCCATAACATAACAGCTTCTACACCTGTGACTTCTGAAGACCTAACATCTTTGTATTTGTTCTCTTTTTCAATTAAAACACTACTCAATATTAAGATGATATCTCTAAAATTTATGTCTATTGTCAAGAAAAATCAATGCCTCAAAGAAATGAGAGATGAGGTGACAGAGAGCTGCTAGCCATAGAGACACACTGGTGGAGCCTAGTAATTTCTGTCTCATAGTACCAGGGATTTAAACATGGTATCTGTGTTTACATTCCGGTACTCTGGGTTGTTGGCAATAGTGTTAGAATGATTTTAGCCACTTAAACATTATTTCTCAGTGTTCTTAGCTTTGCTAAAAATAAATTTTTCCCCATCTTTGGCTTCCTTATTAAATCTGTACACTTCAAATCTTCTGAAGTAGTTTCTCCTTCTCTACTTACTGAATATTGATTTTTTTTTTTCTTTTTTATCTCTAGTTCTTGCTTTCCCTTCATCAGAGCCAGATGGACTTTATGCAAAGTTGTCTTGTTTCTTGGCTGAGAAATGGCAAACTTTCTGGTCCTCTGACAAGCTCCTCACAAAAAAACTCTCAGTTTTCATGTAGATCTTACTTCAGAGCCAGTTTCACACAGTATTATCTTTAACTTTGGGAAATCAGCCTTTTTGAAATGTGAGATATACTACTGATTAAGATTGTTGTCCATTTTACTATATTAAACCTACCGATGAAGTGAAATCTGGTACATCAGTGACCTCTGGTTGTAGTCCAGCAATTCATTTTATTCATTCTTAAATTCAAAATGGAGTTCTCCCATCGATTCAAAACAATAACAACAACAATATTACTTTCTTGTGTTAACAAATGCTCATCTGTAATTTGTGAGACCTTCTGAGATCTCCAGCATGCACATGTGTACATATTAGGTTATTCTCTTTCTGTGAAATGAACACTAAGATGTTGATTGTTTTAGTTGTGAACCTGGGGTGTGTAATGATGGATCCCAGACAATACCTTCTTTGAGCTTTGCTAGTTGAAGAATCAATTGATGCCCACTCAGTCTCCTGTGGATCAGTGCCCACTCAGCCAAGAGTGCAGCCCAACCTGCACAATTCAGCCAAGAGCATGGAGTGAAGGTGACAAGGACCTCCTCAGAGGAGCCAGGCACTTCTGACAACACTGACATTTTCTGTTTTCCAAAACCAACATCTTTAAGGTACTTGACTTTCCACTACCTTGTCACTTGTAAATAGATTTTAACATCTCTTCCAAGCCACTCACTCTAGAGACTTCAGTAATGGCAATTACATGCAATTTTTTCTCATCCATCAATATTTGATTTCCTCCTCACCTTATTTCCTACTATTGGCCTCCAAGTAACTGAGAAATGTCTTTGTTCATTGTTTTTAGCACAGTAGTTCAGTTTGCTCACAACAGGTGGAGTTGGAGTTTGTGGATCTTGTATCCCCTCATGGTGCTGGTTTACCTCACTGTTGGTTTCAGATCCCAAGCCCACATTAGCTGTGACAAAATCATAAGCAGAAGCAGACAGGCAATACTACTCCAACTCTCAACTACCTATACACCCACAGGCTGATCAGTGGCATTTTCCACTTTGCTGTCATTCACCCAAGCTCTTCTCCCATGTTCTCCACGACTTCTCATCTTTCTGTTGAAGGCCACCAGCAGCAGAACTTCCCAGCCACCAGAGCTTCATCACACTCCTGCCTTGGCTGAGCAGCTCAACCAGAGCCTCACATGCCACAGCACCAGTGGTTTGTCTGCCGCCATGCAGAGAAGCACTTCCTTCAGGCCATGCAGGTGCCACAACTGCAGAGGATCATCAGTGCACTCAGGAGAGTTCTACTGACTCTATTCCAGCCTCTGAGATACACAGATAGTAACTAGACCCCAGCTTTTAAACCATCTGAATAATAACAATTCTCTTTTTGGTGGAGTTTTACTCATATATGTACTTCCAGTATCTCCAACAACTTATTCTATTACTGTACATAGATATTTTTCCAGGAATAGAAGAGTAGACTGAATTTCTGATGCAATCAACACAAAATGCTAACATTTCAGGTCTTTTTTTAAACATCATAAAAGAAGAAAGAAGAGCAGCAAGCCCTTTTCTTCACCTTTTGCTGATTTCCTTCAAAAACAAACAAACAAACAAAAAAAACCAACATAGCTTAGTCAGACAACTGAACAAACACACTATGAATATTATTTCTCTTTGACCAGAACGTCTAATGAAAAGTGAATGGGAGGGCTTCAGTTCACCCCATGTAGCTGGCAAAAATTAAATGAAAACATGTTCAGCAAAATGGTTCCCTGGTATTCTTCTACCTCCTACCCTAAATGCAAGGGAGAACTTCCATCTTCTGTATACATCTCTGGGATTGCAACAGGCACCTATGCGGACATGAGTGCCTTTTACTTGAGATAATATTTAATTTAACATATATATTGCAGAAATACATTAAAATGGGTTAGAAATAACTAACAGGTCTTTTTTATCTTTTTCTCCCCACAAAATTATGATAGATTCTTTGTGGCCAGATATTTACCATTTATCAACTTTTTTGCCTATTTTATTTCTGGAACTAGGAGAATATTTCAAAATGCTTCCACCTAATTAGCTCACCTGAGAGAGGCATGCAGCGATGACAGAAATGCCCAAGTGATGCCCACACTACTCTCTCCCTTCTTTGGTGAATATTATTTAAACTCCAGTCTGATGTTCTCACTCTCTTCCTTTGAAACACCTGTGCTTGTGGGCTAAGAATAGGATCCCTATTCAGTGCTGTCACAAAGCAAAGTAGAACATCTGGGCTTATACATCCCTGCTACCTTCTGGCAAATGTTGTTCCACACATGCCCGTTTCACACTTTTGTCGTTCTAGCCTGCTGGGGGTTTTCTGGGAGATTTTCACTGGCTTGCTCGGGGACAGTGTGTTTGTCTGTAGGCACTGGAGGGGCAATTTTTAGTGGCTGATAACTAGACCAGAGAAGAGTGGTTCAGACTTGTTCCCAATATAACTTTGCTGACTCTAATGGGTTTTTACCAGGGATGAATTTGGCCCCATGTTGTTAGATGTGTGCATATTAGAAACAGAGTCATTTGCTACAAGGGAAACAGTCAACATCTTATTTGCATCCATGCATATCAACAATGCAATTAGGGCAAACTTCTTTGAGAATTGGATTCAGATGGTAATTAAAGAATTGTGTTATGAATTTTAATTTGGCATTAGTGAAGTAAATTATTCTGTATTGCTCTGTTCTCACAGTTTGGGCAGAATACATTACGCTTTGCTTACTGAGACCTTTGAATTAAAAAAAAAAAAAAAGATAGGGGAAAAAAAAAAAGAAAAAAAGAGCCCAGTCGCCTAGTCCCTGTGTCCTTAGAATCTAATTGTGTGGAAGAAAATGAGTTACATAAAACATTTGCCAGTGATTCAAAGTCAGACAGCAGGGAACATCATTCCTTTGATTCCCTCCAATAATTTGGGGACTAAGTTGGGAGGAATGGTGAGGAATCTCTTCTAAGCAGCAATAATTTTTAAGATCCATTAATACATATATTTTTAAGTACATAAAAATGGCTATTTTGCAAAGATAGGCGAGGCAGAGCCATTTCAAAAAATCAATGTCAGCATCTATCTATATCACTGATAATGATGTTTGGCCAGCAGACATGACCTTAGAAACTCTGGACATACTCACAAAATCCTACTGGATCCCTGGCATACGTGTACAAATGTATATGTATATATATATGACTGTATATGTTTGTTTATGTGCATTTATGTCCACAGTTTTAAAGTCTTACTTCCTACACAGCACAAACCCCAAGTTTTAGCTACTAACTCTTTGCACTGGTTTTGTGTCCAATAGCTATGTCCTGTCCTTCATGTCTCCATTTCTATACCAGTAAATGGCGCAGAGTTTTAAGGAAGGCTATTAAGGATAAGGACAATGATAATTCTGGCATAATTGTTGATCAAAAGAAACCTAGGTATATGTATGTAGGCAAAAAGGAAGCGTTGTTTGTGGTCAGAGTAGTATTTAATGGAACCACTGAAAGTGAACCTCCTCCTTAAAGACACTCTGCATGTCTGTGGTAAAAGACAGCCTTTGCTCACAGAATTTGCCCTCCAAGCAGACAAGACCAGCACAGAATGGGAAGGGGAGGATACTACTCCTCCAATGCTACACGGCATGTGAATGTCCTCTCTCCAGAAGTGTTCCCTTTGATCCAGGTCTCCAGGCTGCTGCGACAGCAGTGCCCAGGTGCTCTTAAGGATCAGCCTAGCTAAAAGCCCTGGTAGAGGTAAGAGGGAAAATCTATTGTATTCAACCCTTCCCTCCAGAAGACAAGTGAACAGTCAAACTCCATTAGGAATAGAGAGACTCAGCTCCCAGTCCCAGCCACAGCACTGCTCCCCAGCAAGATGCCAAGCAGGGTTCGTGCTATGGGTTTGGTGCTATGGGGCAGTCCCTCATGTCCTCCCCCTTCCATTACCATCCTTCAATGCTGTCTGTGTCCCTCTCACCAGACGCTTCCTATCCTCCTCTTGAGGTCTTGTAGTGGTGGAGACGCCATATTGCCTCTGTGCATCCTGTCCTAGAATTTCATTATCTTACTGTTAAAGTTCTTCTTTCTTCATGGTTGACCAAAACTTTTCTTGCAGCAATTTAAGTCAATCAGGCCTTGATTGACTACAGAGAAAAATCTTCGGGTCCATTTAAAGTTAATGAAGCCATGCCAATTTCTACCAGCTAAGGATATAAAACCAGTAGTAGGAAGTGTTTTAATTTTTGTCACACAGGAGAATTTTGGGTTTCTTAACTGGAAAATTTAGCAATTAAAATTCCAAGGCATCAGACTGTCATACAAAGGGCTGAGCTCCCCGTATTTCTCATTTAGACAGCTGAAGAGCCAGACATTTCACAAGGACTGGGTGCTCTCGTGAGAAGGAATTTCTCCATTATTTTCATTGTAGATTAAAATGTTTTAGTCTTAAATAATCTTTGGATGGGACCCTGACCTCATGTTTGTATAAATATGGACTTGTTCAGCTGAAGTCTCCGGAGCTATATAAAAATAACATCAGTGTGAGAGGATTCAGCCCAGAATATGTCAGTATATTCTTAGCCTCATGATATTGCCCAGCACCAGCACCTTCCTGGATGGCCCTGTGTGCTTCCAAGTGTCCTAACAGAGGTATTTGCAACTGCTGTTGGAGTGCTCAGATTTGTGCTACAGTACAAAACAGATGGTATCATCATGTAAAATAATATATCCAAAGGTACCGACTGTAATAAACCTCCCGGTACTTGTGTCTTTGAGGTAAGTTTGCTACAGATGTTAGCCAGAGGACATACTAAGCTTATTCAGTGGATGTCTTTAGGGAAGGTAGATGCTTCAGTCCTCAGAAAATATTCTTCCTGAGATTAATGGTTGTTTTCAGATATTATGTGTGGGTTCACCACGCTGCGTGGATGCCAGAGTGGGCGCTCCCTAATTTGCCATTGAGGTACAGTAAGAGCCCAGCAGGGATAACATCTTTTGTCAGCAGTGTGGTGCCATAAAAATGACAGCAGTGACAGTCAGCATCCAGCAGGCCCAGATGTCCAGGCCTAAATGCTACATAACATTAAAAAGTAACAACAACAACAACAACCCCATGTTATCCCTCCTCATTAACTTTTTAAAGCTCCTGCTCACTTTGTGGAATCACCATTCTACCACACTGTCAATAATATATGAAATGAAAAACTCCTGTCCACCCTGAGCTGAGAATAAAAGCAGACAGACTTACAGGAACTGCTCACTGCTATTTTTGGTTGTCCTGAATTCAAGAATAATAGTAATAATAAGGAAGAGCCAAGACACGAAAATTAAATTAAATCACACAAAAAAGTGGCCAAACATTTTAAAGAGGGTTGCAGTGAGAGAGAGGTGATATTTCCTCTTTGTTCCTTTCTTTTACTCCATGTCACCTGCTCTCTAGAGAGCTATAGACTAGAGAGAAAGCAGCACGTCTTTTCTTCACTTCCTTTTTAAAATGAATTTATTGCTCAAGAGAGACTCTTGCCTCTGCTACCCCTCAGCACCCATAACTGGGGGTAAATGCATATCCTCAATCCGTCCTCCCAACACCAGCAATCTCCTTGACCTGTTAACCACCCGACTGCCTGGCTCCGTTGAAACATCTGCCCAACAGGGACAGGGCAGGGCTTTGCCAGTTGTGGTCAGCACTCAGGGCTACACAAATGTTCCATCTTGTGTAATTAACACATTCATGTACAGAAAGGGTAATTGTGAAGGAATATATCATCTTCCAATGATTCCACTGTGCTTAAAGACAGAGGAGGCTAGCTGAAAGAGGGCAAGTGGCATTTTCAGTAGTAGACTTGCAAAAGTGACATGTTAAGCCATTGCAGCACGCTGCCTCTTACCAGTGTACCTCTTCCTGCTCCTGCAGCCACTGAATTGCCTTGCAGAGAGAGAAGCACTGACGGATTCACATACGGAGCATCTGCAAATCTAATCTGGGTACTACAGACCCAGAGAATCTTCCCAAAGTACTGCAGAACCCACCTGTGCTCCTGCTCATGTGGCCTGATTCACAGCCAGGGCAGAGACTGCCCTAGCTGGGAAATTCAGTATGGAATAGGCGCGGTGAGCAGCTTCCTCACCTTGTAGCAGCTCATCGCAAATTGGTGCAATCTGCATTTCCAGCTAGAGGAGTTTTTGAGCAGAATTAATTGCAGATGACTCCTAGCCTAGTTATAATCTAAAATACTGTTTTGTTTTGGCAGGAGAAAGGAGCTGCACTTTCTGCACAAAGCCAATGCCTATAAAACAGAAGAAAGCAAAGCATGATCAGTGTGGTGAGCAGGAGATAAAACAAGCTCCTTGGCACTGGGCAATGGCAGAAGAAGTCTGTTTCCTCCCTGATAGCTAGTCGAACATTGTTACCCCTAAGCTGGGCTGGTTCTCCTCCCACCAGGCTGTTCATATACCATCTGTCCATGCTGAAAATTATCAGGAGCATTATGTTTCGTCTTCACTTATTAAAAGGCTGAATGCAAACTTTCCAGAGCATACAGAGTGTTACAGCTTACTGCACAGGAAACTTTATACCATTATGTCTAGCTAGGCCCCTGAGTCTCTGTTTTAATGCCTGGAAATGAGACAAAGTATAGCCAAGAAAGGGTAAGAAAAATGTAAAACTTCAAAATCAGGATCCACAGGCTTTCGCAGTTTCCCTTGTTCTTTCACCTAAAACTAGAAACAGAACAAATTTATACTCCTGTTGCATTTTTAAACCAAGGGCAGGGTAACATCTTTCCCACAAGCGTTTTGCCTGCGCTGCCTCCGAGGTGTGGAAAAGCCTACAGAAGGAGTGCTGAGTGCCAGCATTTTTTCTTTTCCCTCAGGTTTCCCATCAGCTCTTCTTCACTAAAATGTGTACAGAAAGTCATCTTCAGATACTGCCTAGATAAGAGGAGAAATGCTGTTATTGCTATTAATATTTAAGAATGGTGAATATCTCCATGTGTTAAAACACTATTTCTACCCCCCGTGTTTGTTTCCCCTTGATGCTGGCAGTTAAGAGATTACTGCACTGACCAGTACTTTAGATATCGCTATGACCAAATTACAATAATAGAATCACAGAAGCACAGAATACCCCAAGTTGGAAGGGACCCACAAGGATCATTGAATCCAACTCCTGGCTCCACACAGGACACCCAAAATCCAAACGCTGTGCCGGACAGAGCTGTCCAAATGCTCCCTGATCTCCGGCACTCAGGGCCCTGCCCACTGCCCTGGGCAGCCTGTTCCATGCCCACCGCCCTCTGGTGCAGAACCTGTTCCTAACCCCCACCCGCCCCTCCCCTGACGCAGCTCTATGCCGTTCCCTCGGGCCCTGTCGGGCCACAGAGAGCAGAGCTCAGCGCTGCCCTTCCGCTCCCTGTGAGGAGCTGCAGCTGCCATGAGGCCTCCCCTCAGCCCCCTTTTCTCCAGAAAATTGGCTTTATTCAAGTAATGCATATGTGAGTCTAGATTCAGAATTCTGTAGGCTTAGAAACTCTATTCACCTCCTGGGTGGGAAAAGGGGAACATGGGAATGTCTCACTTGTGCTGGCAGAACAGGCAAAGAGCAAACACCGGAGAAAGGCTGAGATTCACAGCATTCAGACCACCCCTGGTATTTTTAGGAAGATATTTTATATTTCCAGAACCATCTCTAACTACAGGTTCATGTAACTGAACATAGGATATAAATTCAGCAAAATGTCCTTAGCGGCTCTTGAGCAACTTTAACAAGTGGGAATGGGTGAGCATCAGTTTATGGAAATCTGTTGTTAATCACTTAATTTTCAAATATCTGCTCTCACTTCTTTTAAATAATGCTTTGAAATATTCTCCTCCATGTGAAGTTGTTAATTATTTTTCAGAAGACCCAGTCCTATCCTTTAATGCATGCCACCCCCCCGTATTAGGAAAAAAACAGACCTATTTCAGAAGCCCAATGTAGCTTGTTCAGCAAGTATGTTTCTAGGGACTTCACAGAGGACTGATTTTCTTTGGTAAACATCTCAGTGGCTCCAATAAGGGTGAGTTAGAAGCCATACAGCAGCTTCTGGGGAAGCTCACTTTTCTCTGTACTGGCATTACAGAGGCAATAGCCTCACTGGTCAAACGTGGCCCACAAGAAGCTCATCTTCCCTAAAGCACTCAGTGCTCACATTACCATTCTCTGTTTATTCAATTTTTGCTTCGCACCCAGATCTGCCACAAAGTACACAAGCATATGTCTTTCTAAGCCAGTCCCTATTATTTTATAAAACCCAGCACAAAACATACACAAATTGATTGTGGTAGCTGTCAAGCCTGCAAGTGATTCAAGCGTGTTTGCCCTTTCCTTCACTGCATATTTGGGTGTTGTATAAATAGAACAAGAAATGTAAAATGCAGGTTAAGTCATTCAACACTTCTGTGTTTTTTTCCTTTTCTTTCTCCCCTCCCTCACCCCCCAATTTGTGCCCTATTCTGGCACCTTTTTTTTTTGAAGCCACTTTCTGTCTATCAGCTAGCACTGGAACAGTTACGGTTTTGTGAGACAAAACAATAGGTTCTGCCGTGCATTTTATCATCTTTGTCAAAATCAAGTATTGAATCAGAACCAGGATCCATCCAGGTTCTTCAAAAACCATACTAGACACATTCCTCATTAGGCATCTGTTTATTCCAAAACACAAACACACAGGGGATAGAATTAGATAACACTTTTCTGGCTTACTAAGTGGGTTAGACTTAGTAAATATGGTACTCGATTTTCAACTGATTCTACCATCTGTCAGCAAACTTAATGCTTTTAGCAGGGGTTTTTCTTTTGGTAATTTCTGGGATTTTTTCCCCTCTGTTCTTTTCATGAATATACATGCCGACAAAGTTTACAGGAAAAGTAATACAGAAAAATTAATTAATCCACAAAATATGAATAGTACGAGTTAGATTATAATCAGAAGGTACAAAAGACTTGTAAATTGCTATTAACAAGCAGCACAGGGAAAAAAAAAAACCCCACATTTCTCATGTGTGGAAAGAGCCTCCTATTTGTTACAGGTCCAAATCCTGGAGTCAGTATCAGGGTGAGAGCTGTGTGCCGTGTGTACAATGCAGCAGCAGCTGTGCACATGGACATAGACTGTTGTGAGAAGGACATAGAGCTGGGGCAAGGCAAACACCCAGAGAATTTGCTGACTGGGATCAGCTTCACTGAAGCCCAAACATAACATTTCTGTTGTGTTTTCATACTAAAAAAATAATAAATGGATATACCTCAGGCCCATTCTGATGCTAAGCAGGGACAGAACAAGAAAACAGCAATTTCAGTAGCTTGGTGTTGCAATCCTGTGTCTGTTGTAGTCCATCGCCTCCCAGACACCAGCGCTGTAAAAAACAAGTGCCATCCATTGACAGGTTTCTGGTAGACCTTCCAGATCAAAATCCTGGTGCTGTTATCCCAACAAGAAGCAGTTCAGAGCATCCCATTGATGTGCAGGTAGCACTGCATGGTGATGCCTGTTCTTGAAGCACAACCAGCTGCACTGGTCTGAAGCCCTGCTGAGCAGTATGGATGTGTTGTTTCTACCCCAGCAGCCTTGCATTACACAGGCACTGCTGTGTTGCTGTTTGAAGAGCTTGAAGCATTTTGATGCTTCACAGGAAAGCTTGTACTCTTTGGACAGAATGGGACCTTTTCATTATTTCCAGTGGGTTTCTAGTGGCAATTCTTGAATGCTTTCCTGGAAGAGAAATCCTCATCATTTTTTTCACTGCAAATTTCAAGCAAGGAAGGCATTTTTAGGAAAGTAAGCTTCTCATTTTATATGTCTTCCCCTTGCCCCATAATCCTAACCATTCGCACATCAGTAAGATCCAGAAAACAGAATGTACAGAAAGAATAAAAGTATGGCACCAAATATTGTATGTTTAGAGAAGGTACTGCTGTAACGAAAGAGTTACTTCACACTTGGAGGGTAAAAGGAGGATGAAGACACGGCCAGAGATGGGGTGGATTTAGATGCAGTTCTCTCCAAGATGTCTCCAATACATCCCTAGTGACACAAGGATGTTCCTCTCTTCTTCAGGAGTCTATAGCACCAGAACTACACGCACCACCATCCTTCTCATTTGCAAAAGGAGGTTGCTTTGAGGGAGAGAAAAGACAAAATGAGCTTGTGCTTCCCTTCCTAGTTTCAGCTTATCCCAGTATACTGGTTTTCAAACACTGTACTCTGCCCTTTGCGCATTCACAGTGTCAGGCAAAGTTTGTTCCCATAAACAAAACAGCCCTTTTACTCCAGGACTGAAATAAAGAAGAGGGCAAGGCATAAGTTAGCCACAGACAGCTTATGCAGAGGAGTCAGGCTGTTGCAATTTGGGAAGTGATTAATGGCAAGGAAATGGACTTGGAGAGAAAAATGGCAAATGCTCAGAGATCTTAATAGGCAGATGCATTGATATATCTGAGACATTATGCATAGTTGGAAGAGGCAAGCACAAAGCTTGAAACAATTGATAAAGTGTGCAATGAACAAAAGTACAAAAAATAATCAGGAATGAGATGAAGGCTAGCACCAGGTATAAAACATCAATACAGGGGAGGACTGGGAAGATTATAGAAATGATTGTGAAAAATGATAAGAAAAGGGAAGGTGAAGAATGAAAAGATAAATGGGAAGATGTGTTTTGAATAGTAAAGGAAGAAGAGAAAGCACAAGAGGTGGAGGGATGAGAGGAGTAATACATTGGCAGAAAAGGCTGACACTGTAAAAAATAAAATGTATTCTTTATTCCTATGTTCAAAAATGTGATGCAGAAATAATCAGATATTTATTTTCTACAAGAAGGAGAAAATACACCACATTAAGTTAAAGCAGCATCTAAGAGGAAGTCAAAGAAAAGAGGAGATCAGAATGTTTAAATTATTGGTCAACAACAAAGACTCATGCCCTATTCAGAAAAAAAGGAAGAAAGATAAACTCAGATATATTAGCACATGTACATAAAAAATCTCTTCACAACAGGAGAAAATATCAATGAAATAGAAGGTATCAAATTTAATACCTGTACTTTTAAAAAGGGATTTTATCTGACATTCCTTTTATTCAAAACAACACTAGGAAAGGTAGTTGGGTGAAGATAAAATTGGATGAAAGTGCTGTCGGAGAAAATATTAGGGAAAACATGCAAGAGAGAGCTATAGTGACAGTTCTTGTTTCAGTTACAGCAAGCATCATAGACTCACTAAAAGCAGGAGACTGTGAATTTCCCAGCAGGATGTCGTGGCCAAAAGACCTAACATGAACCTTTCATGGATGAACAGGGAAGTAGAAAGTGATGGTATGGATATTAATTTACCTATGTAGTCAGCGGAGGCAAGAGCATTACTGCAATAAACTGTATGCTTACTCTGCCTGCACTCATAAAGGACAGTAGGAGTCAGGAGAGGGCTTAGATCTCAGGAATAAGGATGCCGTGAGAAGTGAGGGACCTTCACTGGGGTGAGGGACTTACACTGGAAGGAGGGAGCAACCTACTCAAAACATGAACGAACTTTCCATACTCTGCAGGGAAGAAATTCTGAGAGCATAAAGTAGTTAAATCTTGCACATGGAAACAGAGCAGGCTGCAGTGTCTAGAGGCTGACATCAGTCAAATTCAACTGGATTCAAACAGCAAATTCCAAAGTGGGCATTTTTCACAGCAGTAGTAATTAGCAACCAGAAATATATGACAAATGGCTGCAGATAACTCTTCACGGCTTGAATAAAAGACTGGAAGCCTTTCTAAAAGACTTAGGAAGGGGTAGTCTACACTGACATAAGAAATGCTGGATAAAATTGTATCGTTTGGGTCATGTCGAGCATCAAATAAGATGTCCCTTCTGGTGTAAAAATGTATAAATCTATGAAATGCCAGTCAAATTCTGAAAGAGTCAACAAGCTTACCACCTGGCATCTGCTGACAGGAAAAGGAGCAGTGTTTGTAATACAGTTCCCTGAAAAAATGTTTGATGTGATTATTCTAGCAGGGAATATAGAAAGAATATTGGATTTCAGAGTGAATTAATGGGAAAGGGTATTATCAGAGAGCCACAAGCTTTATTATTAGGGCCAAGGTTTGTTGTGTTTATTTATTAAAAGACGGTTTAGTCAGGCAGTGGTATTTGTTGATGATACCAGGCTTGGAGAGGCAGTCAATAACAACACAGAGTGGATTACAGTTGAAGCTGGTGCTGATACACTACAGGCAGGGAGTGAGATAGACAGATCAGTGTCTTGTAATTGATTGCAAAGAAATTTAAAGACATGAAGAGCTAAAATGGAAGAAGAATCCTCAGCAGGCATAGAAGAAAGGGAAAAAAGAGGTTAAGATAGAGCCATAAGTTAAACTCGAAGCACTTTGACTGTTTTTAGCAGTTATTAACAAAAATGTAGAAAAGTGTAAGTAGCCCTGAGAGACATCTTTGAAAGGCATTTCAGTGAGATCATGTCATAAGTTCTGAACACAGGTACAAAATCTGTAGCCTCATTAACAACAAAAATATAACAGCATCTAGTTATGCATGCAGAAGAAATTTAGTCCAATTGGATTTAACGAATGGGAAGAAAGTGCCTAAGGATTGGTGAGATCCAAGGTTTCTGTTAAATGCTGTTGGATAGAGCTGGGGTGTATTCACAGCCTTATTACAATGACAGGAATGTTAATGCAGAATGCTTTGTGATAGCTTCTCTCATTGAATGGCTGGTGTAACATTCTTGTGAACGTGTTTCATTAAATGGCAGAGTCAGGCCCACAGAATACCAACAAATGGAAAATACACTTTGTAATATTTAGCACAACCAGATCAATTTTACTGCTAGAAGAGTTTGCAGAGATCGTAATCTGTTTGCCACAGACTTCCTGGCTGCTTCACCTTTTTCATTCAGTGTTCCTTAGCATCAACATTCAGTGGTCAAAAGCTGGCTGTAATAGTAGTCTGATAGTGGAGGGTAGTCCAATGATTCTTCAAGAGTTCAATGATGTAATGGACCCATATGAAATGTTTCTTAAAAAAATGAGTATATTGTCGAAGATGAGAGATGAACATATCTAAGAAAATGTTTTCCTCAGAAAACAAACTACATGCTAGAGGCCAGCAGTTAAACCAGAATGTAAGTTAGCACCAAGCTCTGTTCCGTGGGTAATCCATTAGTGAAACCAGCTCCAAGAAGAAACATTCCCATGCAAAAAGGGAAAGGCTGGTGTCTGTATTGCAGGTTTGCCTGCAGGAAGGAGATCTCCTCTCAAGGTGCGCTGTGCAGCCAGCAGGCATTGGCATGGCCTCATGGGAGCCGTGGGTGATTGCTCACAGTGCTTTGGGCTTCACTGTGGTGATATGGAGCTCAGGTCCTGCTCAGTCTGGCCAGGCTCCTTCTGCACATGAATGAATTTAACCCCTCATTGTTCTCCAACTCACAGATCTTGCTGGTGTTTTTTTTCCTACTAAACACGTTCTTTATTCTTGTTCAAATTATTTATCCCAATACACCTAAACTTTTGCTCAGACCCCTGCTGAGTTCCTGAAAGATAATGAACTAACTGATTTCTGGGTAATTTATGCATAAATTTATATAGTGAGCTGTAGTTTAATCAAACTGCTTTGCCTTGTGTAGTATAATAGCAATATCTAATGAAAACATATGAAGTATGTGTTTCATAATTACCTCAGACAGCTCATTTCGATTTGCTTCCTATTTAAATCCCCAAATTCCTATCTTCTTGCATTGTAAACACTTTCCTTCCTATCTCATCAATCTGAGTTATGTAAATGATGTGGGGGGTGGGGGTACAATTAAATTTTTCCCTCAGTGTTATCAAAGGCCCTATTCTCTCAGAAACATCTGACTTGGGTGCACAAAAATACCCTGTTTTATTAGTCTGAAAAACAAAGTTAACGCTAAATCACAAATACTGGTAAACACCAGTAGAGCGGTATTGCTGGACTCAGGACATACGCATTGCTAGATTAATTATTCAGAAGACACAGACATCAAAAATCCACTGTTCTGATACTATACCAGAGATAGTTAATAAGAAATATGTACAGCACTGTGGACTCTACTCTCAACATCAGTAAATCAGAAGTAACCGCTTTGAAGCCACTGTAGATACAGCAAGGCATTTGTGTACCAGAGAATCCAGCACTGCTTTCTGATGTCTCAGACATCTGTTTTTTCATAGCATAGGGGGAAAATAAAATGAAAATCTAATATAAAATTAGGTTTTGTAAACTTTTCTAGTAAAGTTCTCATGGAACCATAGGATGATTTGGGTTGGAAGGGACCTTAAAGGTCATCTAGTTCCAACCCCCTGCCATGGGGGTTCAACCCATGTCCCTGTGCCAGGGCCTCACTGACCTCTGAGCAAAAAATTTCATCCTAACATCTAATCTAAATATCCCTTCTTTTAGTTTAAAGCATTCCCGCTTGTTCTATTGCTTTCTGCATGTGTAAAAAGTCGATCCCCCTCCTGCTTATAAGGTCCCTTCAAATACTGGAAGGCTCAGCAAGGTCTCCCCACAGTCTTCTCTTCTCCAGGCTGATCAAGCCCAGTTCCCTCAACCTTTCTTCATAGGAGAGGTGCTCCAGCCCTCTGATCATCTTCATACCCTTCCTCAGGACCCACTCCAACAGCTCCACATTTTCTTGTGTGGGGGGCCCCAGGCCTGGACGCAGTACTCCAGATGAGGCCTCAAAAGGCATAGTAGAGGGAAACAGTGCCCTCCCTCTCGCTGCTGGCCACCCTTCTTTTGATGGAGCCCAGGATACAGTTGGCCTTCTGGGCTGAACAACCCCAGCAGCCTCATTCTTTCCTCACAGGAGAGGTGCTCCAGCCCAATACAATATTTCAAAATCTTAACATCCCCCAGCAGAGATGCAGATATGTTTTTGTTGCATCCAACAAAAGTGAACTTGAAGATATGTGTGACGGCATTAATGCAACTAGGGAAAGGGCAAAGGAAAAGATATTTGTGCTGATGCCAAATCAAAACAGAAAGAAATTGGGAGTAGCTGACAATCTGTCATCCATCTAGTGTTCCTGCTTTGAGAAACTATACTTTCCTGGAATTAATTCCAGGCATTTACTGTTTAAGTGTCAGCTTGCTGGTTTTTTTTTTGTTTGTTTGTTTATCCCAAAGAGTACAAGTCATAAATACACAATCATGAAATGTAGTTACCTCTCTGACAAAACTGCAAGAAAATAGTACAAAGCGATATGCTACAAAAGCAGCAGATGAAGCGCCCAACCCTGAGCACTGCGATAAGCTCCATGCAGTTGACGTCTTTCAGCAGTTCTGTTTGCTGCACAAAGAACAAAGAGTGCTGGAGCAGCTTCTCTGCAAGTGCAAAGTGAGATCCATTCACACCTGCTGAAGTCTGCCCCCTGCTATCCAGTCTAAGACAAATTATCTTACATTAGAAAAACAGCTGAATCAAAGAGCAAGAGTAATGTTTCTATATGAGAAATAGAGAAGGGATAAAGAAATTTGGGGTGTATGAGGTTTCAGTTCTGAACTGCAGAATTTTACAAATAACAATTGCCTCCTCCTCCTCCTGTCTGATTTCTTTAATTGTACCTTTTGCCCCCATGTTTTTTTACTGAATGCTGTATTACTGGTGGGTTATTTCCTTGTCTTGATCCAGTCTCCTTCCATCTCCTGCGGTCACTGTTTGTTCTTGCCAGGTCATGACATCACCATCCTTCATGTCACAAAATTGATCAACAGCTGCACTGCTTACACTGAAAAGAAATAAAGAAGGTGGTGGGGAAAAAAAGAAAAGACCTCTGTATTCAGTTCTTAGCAGTAATATATAAGCAATAAGCCACAGGGTTTTGCAGTGCTGGGAATAAGCAATTTATCAAGGAAAAATTAACAACAGTGTACAGCAAAACGCCTGTAAGGAGATTTTTATCAACTAAGTATCATCTAATTCTAAATTGGATGATTTTCTCTAAAAATTGCTTTACAATAAAATCCTGTGTTTTCCTCCTAGCAAACAGTTACTGCAGTGTCAACAGTTCCACTAGCTCAGTTTTCAAACTCTTCTGGAAGAAGTGTGGATGACAGGAGGAAAGTCCAATCCTCCAGCTGTGTTCCATGGACCAGCCACAGCAGAACCTGAGTATGACTGTGTTAAACCCATCAAGTGTGATAAAACTACAGGATCAAATCATTTATGTCTTGAATTTTGAGGTAAATAGTGATGAATCACAGATTGTAACTCACTGAGTGGCAGTGTGCAAGGATATGCATTGATTTGTGGCACAAGTTGCTCAGAGGCTGTGGAGTTCCCTCCTTAGAGATGTTCAGAAGCCATCTGGCCATGGGCCTGATCCCCCTGCTCTGGGTGTCCCTGCTGGAACAGTGGTGGGCCTGATGGCCCTTCCAACCTCAGTCATTCCCTCATGGGCCCTTAAGGAACATAGAAACCAAGATGCAGTCAGCAGACACATCTCGTGATGAAAAACTGGAAGATGCAATACATCCCTGTCATGAGGTGCTGATGATCTGCAGTAATTATCAAGCTACTGAGACACTTCCTAATGTGATATTCATGTCTTAAAATTTGGGTGTCTGCATCTTCATCTCACCTCTCCTCCTACCCTTCAACTTGTTCTACAACAACCATACAAGTGCAATATTTTCTTCAAGCTGGCAATTTTGCTTTCTTTGGAAAACAGCAAAAATGTCAGTGCCCAGAGAGGTCTTTCTGCTCAGGAACATGAAATTTAATTGAAACACTTGCCAGCTATCCCAGGGAAGATAATCTATAAAATAAAATAAAATAAAATAAAATAAAATAAAATAAAATAAAATAAAATAAAATAAAATAAAATAAAATAAAATGTAAAGGACAATACTGAAGGAGGAGGAGCAGTATGAAGATTGTCTCAAAGGAAGAAGCTGTGCAATGGTGTTGTCTGTTTTGTGTAGTGTATGCTTTAATGAAACAGAACTGCTGATTGCTGCTTGTCCTTCCCAAGACAGAAGTGATTACACAGCATACAAGGGTATGCAAAGGGCCACCTTCAGAGGAAGAGATACAAGAGGATCCGTAACCGTTAGGCCATGATTCCTTATATCCTGGAAGCAAATCTCATATTCCTGAGTTCCAGCATTTCTTAGTTGTTTAGAAAACGGGTGTGAAACTGTCTGGCAAAGAAGAGCCCATCTGTTAGGGCTTGTCATACCCAACAGCCCAACAGAGCAGATCCATATCCCCAGGACCAGCTGGAGGTGAGGCTGCACATGTATTCCCAAAAGGTTCGCATGCACATATTCACACAATACATATATATGCATAAATGCCCATGGTTGGCCACACAGAACAACACAGAAAACATAGCACTTGCAGACACAAGCAGCACCATGGCCTCATCCTGTTCCCATTTCTAGCCAATTAGAATAACACCTCTTTCATGGAAAATATATACACTTGTATACACACCATATGGATCCCTCCACTGGCTGACTCCAGACACTCTCTCTAACCCACAGCTGGCCATGGACCCCTCATCTCTTCATCTTAGACTAGACTCAAAGAACACAATGCCAGAACAGACTTGGCTTCAGTGGTTCCGGTGTTGAGGTAGACCACTAGTTTCACTGAGTGTGCAGACAGGATTGTGCTGTGTGCTGGATCATTTCCTAGGCCTGCCATTCAGCCCATGGCCCTTTCCAACACACTACTTCCAACCCCTGTGCTGAACATGCAGCTGGTATTTTACTTCAAGGTTTCTTCATAATGCTTATCATTCTTGAATCTAAATGGTTCAAAATCTTTGATAATTGTACCCATATAGCAATCTGATGATAGAGAGATGTGTAATTATCTCCTTTGACTAGTGGGGAACTCAAGCTTAAAGAGATTAAGATTAAAATAGTTTAGAAAAAAAAAGCCCATTAATTTTAGGTGGCCACTTTAGGATGTCTAGGAATTAATTTTTTAGAGTACTTAGCAAGAATGGCTGCATATATTCAGGAACTTCACTGTAGATATGTGCTTGTCATTTTTATGTAGAAACAGTAATCTAAATTAAGCACTTTCAGATAGAGGAATGTATAATTATTGGCCACCTGTGAAAGAACCGATCTGAGTGACTTTGCCCATCATCACCTGGGAATTTGGCAGAGGAATGAGGGAGAAAATCCAATTTCACAAGGTTTCTGTGAGCTGCCTTCCTGTGAAACTCTCACCTTTCACACGACATCCAGCCTCAAGCACTGAATGTATCCTAACAGCAGCCACAAAGAAAGTTAAGACCTTGCAAGCAAAAAGCCTTTTCTCTATATAGACATAACATGCAGGTTATGTTTAGTTCTGCATCCTGCCTTTCATGAAGTGAGCAAGCCAAGCGACCTCTGGAAGGTAGTAAGTGATTGTGTGAGTACAGACCATGTTGCTTCACAAGGTCTCTCTGGCTAGGACTTCATAGATAGCGAGCCATTCTCATCATGCCCATTTCCTAATGCCCACTCTCCAAATCCTCTTTCTTCAAGTTTTTTAACATTTGATTTTACAGACAAGTCTTCTAAACAGAATGTTTCCCCCTCATATAACACAATGTATATGTAGCACATGTAGCATCAAACATATGTAGCATCAAAACAAACCCTAGGAATCTCTTTTCAATTCAGAAATATGCCATTTCAAATACTGTTTTGTAGATGACAAATACTTTTTTTAATAACACTGATATTTATTCTGTATTCTTAGCTGAATTTTGCCTTTGATAAAAACCTTTGTTTTGCTGTCACCATTGGAAGGACTGCAAAATAGCTCATCACAACAAGCTCTGAGTGGGCATTCTGCTGCATTGCAAAATGGTGATCAGAAAATCATCTCATCAGCTGAAACTGTGTATTAAGTCTCTGGGCATTCCATTTGGTCATAAGCATTCCACTTTTTTCAAGGTTGCTTTCTGATGTTGGCTGAACCTATCATTTTATTTTTTTAATTTACATGCTTTCCAGATTGTAAAAATGGCAATATTAGTTTGGGTTTTTTGTTTGTTTGCTTTGGTTTTTTTTGTTTTTTATCATTCATTGGTAAGAACCTTACTGCCATGCAAGGCAGTTTCTAATTTCACTCATGAGATACCTGAGATCCAATCCACAGTGCCTGGTCCTGAGGAGGTGGCAAGGAGTGCTTTCCCTACTCTGACACAAATGCGTGTGTGTCCAAGCAAGGAAGCATGAGATGTTGGTGCTGCTTCTATATTGGTCAGCAAGAGCGACAATGCTCAGAGGAGCCACTGATGTCAAATAAAGCAGATAGCAATGGGGACTTTCATTAAGAAGCTGCATTGCCCTCAGTGCATCCTCAGCACAGAGATGAGTTCAGGTGGCACGAATTAGCCATAAAGGAGTTTACTTGAACAAAACAGGCACAACGACCATTTCTAGAAAATGAATAATATATACTTAGCATCATTACACACTGGATAACTCCCTCCCACAACAATAACACTGTCTACAGCATTTGCCATGTTTCGAATATGGGAAATGCCACTTAGAAGATAAACATGACAGCTTGGTAAATAGCCAAAGCAACTCTTACAAGTTATTCCTATCTCAAGTAATATTTTTGACCTGATTTGCACAGTGTGACTGAGGAAAATAAATATTTTATTTTGAAATTTTTCTGGGATAATAATGAAGTGATCTGAAACAGATCTGCAAGTGACAGTCTGTTAATTTAAAAGTATACCATTTGATAGGAAGCATCTTTTCCAATTAAGCAGCCATGACTGCCCCGTATTTTGAAAATACTGGTAAAACACACCAGTCTAGCTTTGTAGATCTGATAATTTTCTGAAATGAATAGCCAGCAATTATTTCACCCAGCTTTACAGATGCCTGCTTTGATCCTCTCAATTAGAGCCCATTGGTGAGGCTCAACAGCAGACTGGATGTCCATGTGTTGTACAAAGCACATGTCAGGGGATAGGGTGGGAACTTCCAACTAACTTACAGAAGAGTCTAAGAATTCCTCCCTCCTGGGATGAATGTCCTTGAAATGAAAATTTGTATTCTAGCCTAAAACCTTACTCTACAAAAGTGAAAAACCATACACACTAGTACAGTAATGTGTGGCCCAGAGTCATTTTTGTTTTCTCTGTGTGCACATATGTGTACAGACACACTTGGTATATCTCTAATGAACCTACATCCATACATGATTGTGTATTTCTATTTCCAGTAAATATTTAAGAAAGAATTAGTGAAAAAAGATATTTATTTCAGCTGTGATTTGATGCTTCCAAAGAAAGGAGAAAAAAAATAACACACAAAAAACCCAACACCAAACAATGACAACACAGAATAAGAGTGAAAAAAATTGATGGACTAGTCAAAACAACAAAAAGGAATGACTCGTTTCAAGATGTCTGTATGTATCATGACAATAATATCTAATTAGGTTAAGTGTTCTATTTAATAATTCACTGTGTAATGAGATAGAGTAACAGAGAGTAATGGGATTTGTCAAAGCCCAAGCCAGCGAAGTATAAAACATGTTAGATATTTAAAACACATTTAGAATAACAAGATCAATTGATTTAAAAGCCACTTATGATGTTGTGCTGTTGTGAACTGCCACATCCTTTGGGTTATCGGAAGAGAAAGCTGTTTACTTGACCTTTTAAAACTTTTTTTGCCAGTGACTTTCAGGAGGAGATTATCTCTGCACACTAGGCAAGATGCACAGAAGCAGGAAACTATGAAAGTTTGTATTCTTAAGCCTTTCTGATAAAGAAAAGAAAAAAGGAAAGAAAATATTCCTCCTTCTAAAATAGCCAGTACATAATCTCAGAAGTTCATTATAGCCTTGAGCACACTGGTTTGCATCCCAGATTAAAGGATTTTCAAAAGGAACTGTGATTGTCTTGTCACGGTTGAGCTAGATATTAGTTGGCTGAGCTGAGTATCAAATATGGGAAATTAGTTGCCATTAAAAGCTAGCTTCAGGCAGTTCATTTCTCATCAGCCAAGCTGTGTGAGCCTCCTGCTGTGGACAGTGAACATTAGCTTACTAAATACTTTTGCTAATCAGACACCGCATTGCTAACAGAGGTGCCTGAATTTAGAGGGGAGGAGTCGGACAACAGCAACTGAAAATCTGTCTGAGGTAAGATTAACTTCCTTTTTTTTTTTATCACAGGGGTTAACTTGCCTTTTTCTCCAGGCCTCCATTAAAAAAAAAGATAATCCCAAACGCTTCCTTGGTTTTGTTACTGATTTTTGAGCCAATCTTTTACTATTATTTTCAACCCTGGAAAAGCCACAGAGGAGAGAAATTGAGCCAAGGTAACTAGATAGCAGGAATCTGCTCTGTTGCCTGGTAGATGAAGGAAACTGCATTAGATGGGAGATGGAAAGGCAGTGGGAAGATCAGGCCAGGAGGTGCAGCATTTGGGAGCAATGGAAGGACTAAACTAAGAGTGGGCCTATCCCTCATAAGAAAAACAGTCATACTACAAAAATCTGCACTGTAGAGCAGGCACTTGTCTTCTAGGACAGGGTACAGATGAAGCAACAACAAACACCTCTCTTGCCACCCTAACTTTCACGCCAATCCAAAATCTATTTCTGCTTTGTTAATGCAGAAACATTAAACATGAAGAATTTTGAGGAATACTTTTTGGATTTCCATTGTCACGTCTGCCTGCTGTTTCTCGAGTTTTTCTGTGCAAACCTAATGGATGTTCTGAGATTCATCTTGAGAAACCTGCAGTAAGATTTGTCCCTCTAGCCAGGTCCCCAGTACTTTCTGATTTTAAGACATTCACATAGTTTGGCACCGACAGCAACCAAAACCACTAGGTGGTTTTGAAATCATAGGCTATTCTTTTTAATCTTTATAGGAAACATTGTTTACTGTGATTAAACCTGTGGAATTTCTCTTATGATTTCTTATGTTAGTGATATAACAGCTTAGAAAATTGCATTCTAGCAACAGTGATACGTATTTATACCAGCCACAACAGATTTTTATTTCAGTGCCAGTGTCACAGAAATAATAATGAGCAAGCGTATCCTCTGTATACAAAGCAATGTTTTCAGAAGCACTCCTACTTTACTCAACGGATTCTGTTAAGCCAAGAGCAGAGCACATATTGATGCAGATGGAAAAGGAACGCTACAAAGATAGTCAGCTCTTGACATGAGTTTGAAATGCCCACCTTCCAACTAACCAATCCCAAAGGTCTTTAGCCTTTCTGAAGAGCATTTAACATAAGATGCAAGAAGAGCACAGCCAATAAGTCAGAGCCCAGATCCTCACATATGTTCAGGATTTGTGCTCCTATTTTCTTTTTTCCTTCTCTTGAAATAATCCTTTTTTTTTTTTTTTCCCCCCCTCTATGGAGCAACAGCCTTTGCTGAAACAATACTAAACAAACAAAATGCTGCAGTTAGTATTGTGCCTTAGGTGACTGAAATGGTGACTCCACCTTGTCAGGACTATCATCTCTGAACTTATCCTGTAGGTAAGAACATCCACACTTTCTTTTATGTCTCCTTTTCTTCAAGACATAGATATGTAGATGCAAACCAAGCCCCAAAGATGAAACAGGTGGAAAAAGGCCTGCTTTTTGAGGGTAAAGAATGAAGGTGGTGCTGAACTCTTCTTCACTTTCAAAATTTTTCTGCCTCTAGGCAAGCCCAGAAGTGGATCTTTAAACACTGAATGATCTTTAACATCAAAATAAGAGGCAGGTAAAGGCCTTATTGAGCAAAAAAGTAAGACTCAGAATTAAAATTATGTGTATATAAATACGAATATTCATAGCCAGCACTGAGGAACACCCAGACAGAACAACCAGAAAAGGAAGCAATAAATGCCTGGCTGACCCCAAGTAACGGTCCGTTTGGCCAAGTGTTCTGCCCCAGCAGCAGCAGCAGGAGATGTCTGGCCCCAGCCTCTAATCCATTCTTAGCAGCCAATGGATTGCACATCACAGAAAGGGCATCTGTTGATTCCCCTTATTATCTGCTTATAGCTGTTTGTCCATGAGTTTGTCCATCTTTTCTTTAAACCATCTGAAGCTATCTGCCTCTCCACAAGCTTGCTCATGGCTGCCTTCTGTCTGTTTTGAGCTAATCTATTTCTAGTGTTACTGAGTATCTGCATGGCCGGTGGAAGAAATGACTGCTCTAACCTCATGTGGTATCATCATGATTTTTTGCTCCTGGAGGATCTTTCCACTCGTTAGCCTTTTCCTCCCTGAGAGTTTTAGCTACAGCCTCTCCTCATGAGGCTGATGCTTCCTCTCCCTAAGGAATGCAGTCTTCCCTGCACCTTCTCTGCTTTAGAAAGACTCCTAGAAATCACTGGAGCTCAGGTTTAGAAATTTTGGGGCATAAAACAAATTTGAAGGGATCATCACATTTTCGTGTTGTGTGTTCTCCAGTTATGCTGCTTTGCAGCTGCCACTTTTCAACCAGGTACAAACACATACAGCACCCTCTAGAGTTAGCCAGGTCCCCTCTGGCTCTCAAAAGGGTTTTAAACGTGACTCATTGATGGCTTTGGCATCTTCAGAAGGTTCTCCCTGGTTGAAAATGTATAAAAGCTAAAACTTTTCAGAGCATTTGGAATTCATGAGCTTTTTCATGCAGGTAGTTTAATTCAGTCTGTCCCTCTTCTTGTTTTTGCTTAGGTGACCATCTTCTCATCAGTTACATGGTAGGTTTAAAACATGTCCCATTTGTCTGCAGCAAGAAAGAGGTTCTTTCACCCTATGGAGAACTGCACTGTAAACACTGATTCCTTAAAAGTTACTGAATAAAATTTAAGGATACTAAAAACAAAATACCTAAACAGCAACTGTACTTCCAGTGTTTTAGCTGTTCTTTCATGGTTAGTCGGTACAAAACAAAATGTGGCCCGGTTACTCTGACTCATTACTTAACAGCTCTGCATACATTAATGATTGCACTTACTAAAAGCTTTAAATTGGTACTGGTTTGATGGAACCTGTCAAGCCTATAGTCATTGTTTCTGACAGTATTATATGTTTCAAGTTATTGTACCACTTAGTGCCTTGTTTCCTCGCGTAATAGTTTGATGTTGGAAAGGCTGTTTTGTTAAAGAAATTTTTACTGTATGGGCTCAAAAGAGGATTACAGCTTCTCTGGGTGAACTGATCACACAAGGGAGGGGAAGTAGGTCAATTCAGCTTCCCAATTCAGGGAAGGTGTTTTATCCTCTACATATGGTGAATGTAAATTTTATTGAAAGCCCTGAGTTAACTGCAGGCTCCTGTTGAAACTATACAAATAGTGTCATATGTGCCCTGGAAAGAGAGGCTTCATTGTTTGTCTTCTGGTAGCACTCTGTTTTCTGGAGCCTAGAAGACAATTACTTCCTTGCAAACACAGGCAGATTAAATAAGCCACATTTTGTCCTTTTTGCCATCTGCCCCTTGCTTACTTTATTTTAAGCTGCATGACTAAGCTTTACTATCTGACATGTGAAGGTGGGACATGCTGTTTTTCTGCTCAGCTCCTTGAGACTTGTAATGAATCCGAAGAAGCAGAACTGATCTGCAAGCGGGTGAGTCAGAAAATCAGTAACTGTACAATAATTACTTGCTGTGCCAAATAGCAGGACTTGAATTGTAACATAACAAAATCTCCTCAAGGAAAAGTTTTGTGATGGAGAAAAAAATATATATATTTCTTTATTCTAAAAAGAGCCAGTGAGCCTGTCTCTGCTCCTGATACAGCTATACCAGTGAAAGGGAGAGCAAAGGTTTAGCTGGTACTCACCAAAACCTATTTTGTGAACTACTTAGAGTAGTTGAGAAGGAAGAGAGGGAAATAGGAACTAATGGGAGGTTAATGATGAGCCCCTCATCACAGCAGGAAGGACTGCCATCTTGCCAGCGTGTGGAGCAAAGTCTTAAAGCCTCTCTCCAACCTTGGTCCAGCGGGGAGCCTCATCTTTTCTCTAAAATTGGACTGACAGTTACATAATAGCTGGAGCAACTGGTTTATTACAGCAGACTGAGTTTAAGGTAATCAGGGAATGGATACAAAACTGAATTAAAATCAGTTATTGAAGGGGAAGGTGAGATAATCATCTTTGTGCATTGGACTTCTGTTTCAATATCCCCTTATCATAGAATCACAGGATGGCTGAGGTTGGTAAGAACCTCTGAAAATTACCTGCACCAACCCCTGCTCCAGCATGGACACCCAGAGCAGATACCCAAAGCTCATGTCCAGGTGATTTTTGAAGATCCCCAAGGAGGAAACTCCACAACTTCTGGGCAACCTGCGCCAGTGCTCCAGGACCTGCACAGCACAGCAGTGCTGCCTAGTGTTCAGATGGAGCCTCCTGTGCTCTGGTTTGTGCCTATTGCCTCTTGTCCTGGCACTGGGCAATGCTGAAAGAGCATGGCTATATCCTCTTTGCACCCTCCCTTCAGGTATTTATGGTATTATTGGTAAGACAGCCCCTGATCTGAGACTTTTCAGCCTGGAGAACAGTCCCAACTCTCTTAGCCTTTCCTCATAGGATGGGTGCTCCACTCCCCTGGAGAAGAGAATGTTCTGGGCAGACTTTACAGATGCATGCCAGTACCTGAAGGGCCCTGCGATAAAATTGGAGAGGGACTTTTTACAAGGTCATGTAGTGATAGGACAAGGGACAATGGCTTTAAACTAAAAGAGGGGAGATTTTGATTATCTAAGAGGAAGAAGGTCTTCACTCAGAGGGAAGTGAGGCATTGGTCCAGGTTGCCCAGAGAAGCTGTGGATGCTTCATCACTGGAGGTGTTCAAGGCCAGATTGGGTGGGCCTTTGGGCAGCCTAGTCTAGTAGAAATTATCAATGTCCATGAGAGGGGAGTTGGAACAAGATGGCCTTTAAGGTCCCTTCAAGCGAAACCACTCTGTGATTCTGTGATTCTAAGATCACCAAGTCCAACTGTCAACCTGAGTTTCCAAGTTCCAGAACTAGACTGTGTCCCTTATTTCCACATCCACACATAACTTAAATATCTCTAGGAGTGGGGACTACATTACTTCCCTGGGCAGCCCATTCTAATGCTTGACCACCCACAAGAAAGGTCTTCCCAAATTCCAGTCTAAACTTTCCCTGGCACAATTTGAGTCCATTTCTTTGTCTCCTATCACTTGTCACCTGAAAAAAAACAGACTGACACTCTCCTCTCTGCAGCCTCAGGTGCTTGTAGAGAACTATGAGGTCCCCCCTCAGACTCCTTTTCTCTAACCACCAGTGATTAAAGAGTATTTCTTAGGATTCCATTTGGGTTGATCAATGAAATCACAAACAGATAAAGGACAGAGAAGAGACATGTACAAATAAAGACAAGAGACATGTACAAATAAAGACTCATGCTGCTTTTTGTAGTTACATAGAAGCTCAGAGTAGCCTGTCTGGGTTCATGCTGAACAGTGTAATCAGACAGTATCTTTGACATCTCCACTCTGCAGGCAGAGAGTCCTAGAGTGAGGCAGTGAGGTCAGGACCACTGGAGCCCAGAATAAGGGCACTCTCCAGCCCACCAGGTACTGCTGGCTTGCTTGCCGTACTGGGCTGAATTATTGACCTGAATAGCAACTTGAGAACTACAACTTTGTCCTGAGGGGAACATTGGCTTCTGTTAAAGGTCAGTTCAACCTTTGTATCTCTTCTTTAAAGAGCAAAACAGCCACAGGCAAATCTGGTTTTGTACCTTTCCAATCCAGTGCCCAGGTCGGCATGGCCAGGACAGCAGAGGGGATTCATCTGCCTTTGAGTGGGTACCACAACAGGACAGAGAGCATCCCCATCCCTGTAGAAGAGAGCACCCTGGAATCACGCCACTTGCACGATCTCTATTCCCCTCTTCACAGTGTGCATATATGTTTTCCTATCATGACTTTTAACTGTACATCTCAGGGGCTACGTTTTGTTGTAATCACACAAGAAGAAGGCTGGAGGATGGTGAGGAGGGTTAAGAAAGGCCTGCATCTGGTGGGCATGCAGTCCCTTTATGCACAGGAAAAAATCTACACTCAGCTGTCATGCTGGGAACTACGTCTTCAGAAGTTCCTTCCGTGGTCTTAAGGGGGTCAGACAGCTCCCCAGGGGTGAATCGAAGTTTAAGTGGACTGAAATGACCTTGGAGCTCTTTCCTTTGACTACAGGGGAACTACAGAGAAGCACGGTATGTATTTTAGATGCTTAAAAATAGACTGAATCCAGGCCTGTACCTGAAGAGTGATGATAGCTTAGTAGGTGAGCAGGAAAATCATAGTAGAGGAGATAGGCCTTTACATGCTTTCAGCCTTGAGCTCATCTGGATGCTCCATAAAGACAGAAAAGTACAGGATCCATGGTACATTTTTTCCATTCATTTTGGCACTGACTTAAATCCTTTACTCTTTGTGTACCCACTGACTCTGCAAACCAGTGCTATGCTTAATATACTAGGACACATCTCCAGGTATGCCTGTCTTAACATTAGAAATTGCTCTAGAAATGACAAGCACTGTTAAAATGACATTATTATTAAAAACAAGTTTAGGTACTGTCATATTGTAATATTGTCTTAACCTCATGCTTATCAGAGAAACACTATCCAGAACACTTCATAGGGAAGCTATTCAGAACAAGACTAGCAAAAGATCTTAAAGTTCTCTGTATTTTATTACCTTTTGATACTGGGAGATTTGTTTATATCTTGGAAGGCCAACAAGTTGCTCTGATGGTGCGTGGGATCCTGGAGCTTTGAGGTTTAACATCTCTCCCAGCCAACACAGATAAGAGCAATATGAGAAGACTCTGCTGTCACACGAGCAACCTAGAATAACAAAACCCAGGCAGAGCAAATATCGTTCCTGCCTTCGTTTGAAGTGCTGAAGAAGTGCAGGTCAGAGTTATAAACAGGGAAGGGAGGAAGGAAAAAAACATTTCTGTCATTCCTTCAGGAGTTGTTACTACTCAGATAAATGAGTAACTTGAAAGCTGTGAGCAATCTTTCTTTTGCCGAGGCACACTGGCTCTCACCATGTGGGTCAAAGACCTCTAATATCCAGCAGCAAAACAGGAATCCAGTGGGATTAGGTAAGGTAATTGTATTCAGATAATACTCTTACCTTCTCCCTCCCTTCCCTAATTTGTGATAGTCTGCTTTACAAAGCACCATCACAAACATGGTGGATGTGATGCAGTCTGATGGCCCCTGCTAATACAGAGCAAACCTCTCTCACTTTGTTTCCAAGTCCCAGACAAATCCACCCTATGTTTCCTTATTGTAGTATTTTTCCATTCTTATCCTCACTAGAAGGAAGAAAAGGCCAGTTGTAGTCCGCAGTATACTCTTTGCTGATAGATATGTGGCATAGCTACGCCTTTGTGCTATGCTGCTCTCTGTTAAGAGAAGTTACATATGGTGAGAAACCACCCTGACATCACTTTATGATTGGAAACTGCTCTGCTTATTGGATGTCACCCCCAGTTTGCCTCTGAAATCATTTTCCATGCTGGGATGGAAGCACTGGATTATATGAGCACACAGTTCCATAACGAATTGATCACTGAAGATGACAAAAAACAATGCAAAGTTTCCTACTGGCAAGTGTAGATAATTTTTTGTTTAAAACTCAGAAAGTTTTTTCATTGTCACCCTGCATTTATGAGTCTTCTCCCTACTGAGATATTGAGATGACAGTGATCCTTAATGACCAGGTTTCCAGTGCATCTTGGCAGGTAGGTTTCCCTTCACTATCCATTACCCCAGGATACTAACATCATCATGAAGTCTGGGAAATAGGTCCTGTGCTAGTAACTAAACAAATTTGGAGGCTGGCAGCCTTTACAGTTCAGCCTTCAGGATAGCAGGGTAGTGCTTACATAGCTGCTGTTCTAGTTTTGCAACTAAAACTATACTCTTCTGTATTCCTGAATGAATTGCTAAGCCAATGGGCTAATGGTCTCAACTCAATCAAAGTCAAGTGAAATTCCTTTCCAGCAACAAAATCATGAAGAACTATGCTTTCACAGTGTTCTATTCCATACTGAAGAACCATCCATCAACTCCTTGTTACATGCCTTTCCATAATGGCCCTTACCCTTCCCCCCCCCCTCCAATCCACCTGATACACTTGGAAGAATTTGCAGGGGAAGACAAGAGTCCTGGCTCTTACACAATCAATGCATTATTCCAAAACACTTTCAGTTTGAAAGTTTGAACCTCTCCCAATTACAGCTGTGGAGTATTGCATGGAGAGAAGGCACCAATAAGCTGGGCCAGACCATTTAGGTTTATAAAGGTCAATGCCATCACCTTGAATCCTACCTAGGAGACCACAGGGAATTGCTCTGGTTCATGGCACAGTGGTGTTATATGTTCCCTGCTTTGATTAGTGGGATAGCTCACGCTTTTAAATTCCCTCTAGGAATAGCTGCAAGTAGAACACATTGAAGTTGTCTGATCTCAAAGCATCATGGATAAGCAGAAGAGAATTCATGCCCAAAACAAAGAAAAAGTACAGAAACAGAAATGCAATTCTCAGCACAAATTACATCTCAGGCATTCAGCTTCTCAGTTACTACAGATCTCACCTAGATGACTTCAGTCCTTTAGATCCCCAAAACCTGACAGTAGATAAAACTTTTATAACAGTGATTAATAGTGCAGATATAATTCTGGATGACTTCTGTTTTGACCACAGTAACCTCACCAATGCCTGGGAGTTCATGAATTGGGTCATTTGTTCACACAAAATTCACCCTAATAGGAACATTCAGAGGTGCACCTTCCTTACACTGCAGACACTGTAATCCCATCTCCTAACTAACCTCTGCAGCCGCCCCATGTTTGTTTGAATAAGGAATAAAACAGAGTGAAGCTTTGAGCTGACCTCTTCACAGAGACCTTCAATTGGATAAATCTACTGACCTTTGAGCTTTTGCAGTATAAAAAAGCAGCAAAACCACTTCAAAGCAAGTTTCAGCTAGTGCTACAGAGAAACATCAGCTTGTCAAAAATATTTTAAGATTGGCTAAATCTGACATTTCTAGTAAAATCATGTTGGAAGTGTTTTACTCATGTTTTTACTTGATGTCATGCAGAGCTCCCCGATCAACAAAACTGAGGTAATTTCTGACCTCTGTCCAGATAAATAACTCCCCAATAATCTCTACCCTCAAACACAGAAAGAGATCTGATAACAACAGCTATTTCAATCACAACTATCAGCATTCAATAATGTGAGTGGAGATCTTGACATCAGACCACTTGTGTCCTTGCTTCCAACTATAGAGGCAGTGACAACCCCCTGCATCTCATTGCCAACAGGGAGCCAGGCCAACGTAAAAGCTGTGACATGAAAATCTCCAGGAAGAGTCAAAATGCAGACTTCACACCTTCATGTGGCTGTCCTCTTCCTAAAGAGGTAAGCTTGGTGCACAAATGTGAAAGATGGAGCTATTCAAATGGCAAAAGAGAGTATTCACAACAAGAAAAAATCAATTTCTCTTGCTAAATCCAATAATCTAGACTATTTGGTTCAAAAAATGTTTGTGCTGTGTTTGACTAAGCCCATATGCTTATACATCTCTTTTGTTTTCTTTTTTCTTTTATTTTGCCCACACATCTCTAAACTAAGACTTCACAACTTTGTTACTCCTTAGATGGTCACATTTTCTATGAGCATAAGATGCTCATGCCTGGAATTTTAGCTTCCTTCCTCCTGTGGCATCATTTATGACTCATCTATAAACCAGCATGAACAGCTGAGCAAAATTAGGGAAAAGGGCCTTTAGAAGAAATTGTGTCCATAGTGAGGGTGAAAAGATGTCCATACTAACCTACCAGGATTTCCATAGAGAATGTGATGACCACGCAGCCTCCTGATTCCTCCAGCTGACAGCCTTTAAGGTCACTTACACCTTTGCTGAATTTTACCCAAAGAGCAAGGTGTGATGGAAACAGGAACTTCAATTCTGCCAGCATATCAGGCATATCATGTAGCTAGTAAGAAAGTTAATGAAGTAGTACTCATATCATTCTATCATGCTACATGGAAATCTCTAGCACTGCAGGAATCTGAGGAATTCTCAGTATGAAATCAGCATGGTTAAGCAGCTGTTTCTCATGACAGTTTGACTAAGCCCAGTTTCATCTGGGCATTTAGTGAACTTGGGATTGGCTACGGATTGAATAAAACATTTTCCACCTAATTCTTCCTTGCATTCTTTTCTTTAGTAAACTTTTGGCATGGGCTGACATAAATAGAACAAGTGACACTGATGTGAACAAGAGAGCCCAGTACTAAATAAGATGAATTAAACTCCTTTTTATTTATTTCTCTCCATTTGTAAAATAACAGTTCATCAGTTCTCTACTCTTTTCTTACCTTTGCTATGGTATGAGACTTTGGAGAAAGTCTTGATAAATATATGCAAACTTCAGTCACATAACAAAATGCCTGATATCTAATTAATAGATATTTTAAAAAAATAAAAATCACATTGAATATAAATTCAGTATGCAAATTCAGTAACAGTTGCCTAATGCAGTTCCTCCTTAAAGTACTGAGGGACATGGTTAGTGGGCATGATGGTGATGAGTTAATGGTTGGACTAGGTGATCCTAGTAGTCTTCTGCAACCTTAATGATTCTATCTTTCTGTGATTAACCTAAATTAAGAGACAAGACTCATGCAGAAGGAAACTGGACAAAAATTCAAATAACGCTTCTGGAATGTGTTGGATTTGAATAAATATAGGAAGCCAAATGAGAACACAGAAACTGCCTGAAACATGAAAACTCGGTGTGCTGGAAAGAGAAAGAAAGTGCCAAGCCACCAGATCAGAGAAGAGAAGAACAGGATAATACAGAGATAATTTGGCTTTAATCCTAAATTAGAGACCTACAAATAGTGATGATCTGCATCACCAGGAGTTCCTTGCACTGAAGAAGGCAGAGGTGGACATGGATCATGGCAAATGTCACTTGAGTCCTCAAGCTAGAATTGATTCTGCTTTCTTACTACTAGAAATTTTTCTTTCTCTTTTCCCACAGCTTTACCTTCTACCACATTATCACCACTCCACACCTGAAGCAAAACTTCTGAGTAAAAATAAGGTTAAGACAAAGGCATCCTCTGTGTTGCCTGCTCAATAAATTAATCTCCAGGTCTACTATCCCAACCTGTTGAGCTCTCCCTGGAATTAATCCCTTATAATATTGCAAGCACCACAGTAGCACTCCAAAAAACAGATGGAACTTATAATATTCACAACAGATATTACAGGCATTCCCACATCCCTCACAGAGGGGATCAAAGAAAGAGTTGAAGGAGAAGGAGACTAAACAGCATGGGTAAACAACACATCCTTAGATCACGGAAATGGAAGGGAGGATATAAAAAGGTAGCAGATGGATGTTTGTTCTACCCATGAACAGCAGCATTCAGCCCAACTAAGGCACTATTTCTTTGCATTCAGGCCAAGGATTCACACTTCTCCACACAGTAAAGGATGGCAGCAGCAGGGGTGTAGGCAGGGGGAACTTACCATTTCTCAAAAATCAGGGTTAGCCTTTGAATTAATTAAGGCATCAGGCTCTGCTATCATCCTCCATCCTTATTACTATCCTTGGATTTCATGCTATATTTAAAATCATGCCATTTCAGAATCCTGCATGAATAAATATGAATGTCAAGACCTCTGTGCATCTCTTATGCACACAAGACAGTACAGTACATCATGTACTCACAGAATCTTATTAAATTTCTCTGAGACACATAATCCTGTGAACCTCATTCTGTAAACACAGGCAGCAGTTGTACTTCATTTCTCTCCTCTACCCTCTACAGCCTCCCCTTGACTACCTCCTCCCTTAGACTGTAGCTGAGAATTGAGCAGAAACTAAGCACCCACGTAAATATGTAACTAGTGTACCTGAAGACATGTATTAGGAAAGGAAAAAAGCCTGATCAAAGAGGAAAAATAGCGCAATGATCACTTGCCGGGTAATTAAAGAGATCTGCGTGTAAAAAAGAAATGCAGAAAAGTGAAAGCAGCATAAGTGGCCCTATTTGGTTTGAGTGGTTTGTATTCTTAGGGATCTTTTTCTGCATAATTATTTTATACATGCGATTAAAATTAAATGGCAAACTATTGCATTTGATTAATTACCCTTCACAGTTGGCCTGTCAGCAGCAGCAGCAACAGTTCGGAACAGTTCTGCCATCGAACGCCTCCCAGCTGCAGGTGCAGCACCAGACAAAAGTATCTTCACAGGTAAAAACAGAAGGCAGAGAAGCACTGAGACTTTGAAAGGAAAATGTTGCCCGTGCTAAGTTTTGCAACGTCTGTTCATGCCTCGAACATTTACATGGGTCTTTGCATTAAGACCCCCAGCAGTCTAAGTCCTAAGCAAGTAGGTTTTGGGACTTCGGTGATGAGTGAGAAGGCCTTCAAAGTGAGAGCATTCTGCCCCAGTTGACAGATACAGAGCAAACAGAGAAACAGTCATCTGGCTAAGCCTGTTTTATTATCAGCTCAAACCTGAGACTGACAGGGATTTAGGCCAAGTTTGGCTAGGCATTCAGCACGTGTGTAAACTTGAAGACAGGCATTGTCCTCTTATAACAAGTGACACTATCAGGCTGAAAGTAAGGTACACGCTCCAGCATCACAGAGAATGGGGAACGGGACCTCTCCGCCACAGCTACGCTTGATCCCACCACATGAACAAGGGCACCCACCTGCAGTCATGTGCAGAACATGAACTTTGATCTTTTAATGGGGATGATAAGAATTGGGATTATAACAGCCCAGAAGCAGATCTTGAAATTTCACAGCTCGGGCTGATCATTCTAATCGTTGTTGATTAATAATGAATATGGTACATTTGCATCCAAGAGGGATGGGAGAAAAAAGGCCTGTGCTTTTCCTGCAGGGTTGTATGATCTGTGCCCAGCCATATATGGCTCTTCCAGTACATGGCTGCAGGGTAAGGGAAATCAAGAGACATTCTTTTTATTAGTTAGCAGTAATGACCTTTTATTTTTGATTATTTGTGCATTAACAGCATGGAATGGAGATGTGCTATGTAGAGAAGTTATTATTTGCTAATTTGCAGCTTTTAAAATACACAGCACACTATCTATTATGTATCATGCATTACAATTACAACAACAGTTTAATTAATCACCAGCACCCTGTTTTGTATCAGTCTGCTGCTGAATTCTGGGTAATGGCGTTGTTTACCATTTAGCAAGTAGCAACATTTCACTCTGTTTCACTACATTAAACTGCTCAAATAAAGCAAACGGATATTGGAAAGAGTTGGCCATCTGCCTTTATTTTCTTTTACTTTTGTTAAGGAAAGGGAAAAAAAAAATAAACCCCACCACCGCCTCTGAAAGAGAACGAGCACAGCCATGAAACTGATAGTGACAAAAAACACCCTTTTTTATCAGGTCAAAATCTCCTCTAAATGCAGTTCTTATGAATGGTAAAAAGCTTGCTTTGTGGATTTGGAGTGGGTCTCAAGACCAGCAATGAAGTCTAATGATTATTTAATGGTGCCGCACTTGAAGCAGGATTATGTGAGACTCTCTCCCCCGTTAAGAGTTTGATGAATAGGTTTTGTGACAGCCATTTAGGAATAAACAAGAATTCATCAGTCTGCATAAGAAGAAGCCAGTTTATAGATTAAGTTTCTTGAGGTAATTCATGAGGTCAGTCCCATTTAGATGTAGACTATTAGGGCTCAGCTTTTGAGAGTGGCCATACAAGGGAGTTACTCCAAATGGACCCCGCTAATACAAAGCCCCCTTTCAGAAGGAAGCCTGAAATTTTTATGACCCTGCTGCTAGGAAGCACATCAACTTGTCACTGTGAAGATCTGCTGGGGCAAGACCTCATCACTCTATTAAAGAGCTCTGTGACCCTATTGATTTGAAGTATTTAAAGCAGGGGTGAAGTTCAAAGCAATTTCTTTTCTATACTATTACTCAGCCACTCTGTGTCTTGGCTCTAAAACATCTGCTGTCAGTTCCTCTCTGGTGTCTGACTCTGGAATCTGTCACTGGAGAACAGAGTAGTTTTATTTAGAATAAATTGGATTCCTTTTCAGTTTTCAGCATTTCGTATTGTGATCAATGGTTTACACTCCTTCATGTGCCAGGAGACTTAACTGCCACTGTATCCTTTCATGTCTCTTTAGAGCAGGACTCAGCCGGAGCCAGCTCCCAAGGCTCTGTAATCGAATCTTTCCATTCTAACAGGTAAGCAGCCACCAGTTTTTCTAATTGGCCAATCAATAAAAATAATAAACGTTCACTTCCCCCCCCCAAAAAAAAAAGAAAAAAAGAAAAAAGAAAGGAGAAGAATGAAAATCCCAGAGTGTCACTCTGGAAACAAAACCCTAACAGGATATTTATGCTTATTTGCTCGGAGAGAAAAAAAGATACCGAGTAAACAACTCCATTATTTTAAAATGTCAGTAGGTAAACCTGGTGGCTGGCTCTCAGAGGTGCTTGTTGAAACTCACACAGCCTCTTCCACCCTCCTGCAGAAGCTGCTGGCACCAGGGCACCTTCTCAGTGGATAATAACGCTCCAGATTGGGTGTATTTATTGCAGACACAGTTTCTGATGTGAAGACAGTTATTAAAGGCTGTACAGAGAACAAGATCAATATTCGGTTTGATGATGTCAGACAAAACGGGTAAGATAAAAGACTGAGGAATAGGATGGGAATGGTAATGAAACGGTTACAAAAATATTTAAGATAATGATGCATGGCAACCGAATGAAATTAGGTGGCGTTTTGTATGGGAGGAAATTATGTACAGGATCTATCTGTTATCTTCACCAAGGGAACTCACTTCTGATGTCATGACAAATGCATCTTCTCTCCGGAGCTGCTCTGTCAAGTCACTGTCGTGCTCCTGCCCTACCTGTACCATTAAGACACATTTCATCACATATTCTAACAAATAGCTTAATATAACCGAGATAACAGGGTTATATTTTAGCTGCTGGAAACACGGCTGTTGTTTTCAGTTGAGTTTGACTACAAATCTGTCCATAATGTATATTGTCATCATTTTATTAATACTATCGCTTCACACAAAGCAACTTTTAAAACCAAATGCGTTTCTGGGAGGAATGAATTGTGTTTATTGCAAGATGGCAACGGCACCGTTTATTCAGCAGTATCTTTAAGAATCTGGAAGTCTGAAGACAGATGTACCTATTGCTTGTCAATCAAAACACGCGTCCTTTGCAGCTTTGTATTTTCTTTAGTCAGCAAGGAAATCAAGCTGCTGCTGGCTGAGGTCAACAGTAAATGCGCCAGCAGAAGCCCTGCCTGAGAATTTTCAATCAAGAAGGCACTGCAGATTAGGCAGCAGATAATAGTTTGTGTTCTGCTCCTCCGAGGAAACGGGCGATAAACAAAATCCTGAACCATTCCTTCTATATCGCGCTTTAAAAAATGGGGCTGGTGGAACTCACTGGCAACAGAACACCATTACAAGCTGATATCATCTTGAGTTCATGCTGCTGAATATGTTGGCATTTACGGCACATTCTCCCAGGGCACATTTCAAAATGAAACTGAAACTTGATGGACCAACTGTACTCCATTAAAAAAAATTATAAAAAGGCTCTTTCTTTCTTTTCCCTGCAGCCTAAAGGAATGGTGAGTTTCAAAACACCGCTTTCTGCCATATAAATCTACATGTTGAAGGTCAGCACAAAGGCAACAAATCAAAGCTTTTTTTTTTCCTCATCTTTTATTTTAGATTATGAATGATGCAAAAATTTATAGAGCGTGCAAATTTATTACCGTGTTAATAGGCCCCCCTGTTTATATCCGGCAACATATGTTATATCCAGAGTCACTAGGAAGCAGCAGCATTTTTAGGGATGGAGGGGGAGGCAATTAAAGAATTAGGCCTAATTACCATGAAAAATCTCTGGAAGAAACATACAGAAATCTTTTGCATAATAAACACAAAAAGAACACGGAAATATTCTTTAACCTGACTGTTGTTATACGCTGTATTTCTAATCCACACTTTATAACCAAAAGGCAAGCACAGCTGTAGCTCCATAGCTCTCCGCATTTAATGAAATGAAAAGAAATAGGGAAAAAAATTGTGCCTGTATAGAAATTTTCTCTCTCTGAAGACATGGAAATAAGATGCCTGTGTATCTTATTTCTAAGAACCAATTGAACCAAGTTCCCACCAACAGGCAACCAGCACCTTGTTTAGTGCAGGCTTCAGCCCCAGCAGTGGGGCAGAACCTCTTTTCAGTCACCGCTAAAGGGACACAAGAAGAAAATGAGTAATGGATGCAGCAAAGACACCTGTGTTTCACCCAGAGAGGTATTCAGTGGCCCACTCAGGGGTCCCAGACAGCAGTTTGGTAGAGTTGGTAGGAAATGTCTTGCTCTAAGTATTTCATGCAGGTGTGAAAAAATGGACTTGTAAATGTTTAAGTTTTAGCAAACAAAGAAGCACGTAAGTCCAAACTTGGACATCTTAGACAAGGAAACTGAGATGTTGGGGAAAAATTAGATATCTCCTACCACTTTATTTGCTGTTCTTCTGAATGGGCCAGGCTCGCAGCTGACCTTCCTCCACAGCGTACTGTCCTCAAAAGAGGGGAAAATGTGAGATGCTGTAAGTGCAGAGTGAGCATACAAGCATGAGGAAGGCGAAGAGCTGACTGTGTAAGGCATCACAGAGAAATTTCATAATCAAAATCCTAGGAATTCCAATTTCCTCAGGGAAAGAAAACCAACAATTTTTCCTGAGGAAACACTATGACCTCCTCTATAATTTTCTCTTGCTATTACAAGATGGAAATAAGATGTGGGAAGCAAAGTGCCTTCCGACTGTAAGACCAATCACAAATACTGGGATTTTAGCATTGACTGCTATCACCAGAAAGCAGGCCTCTGCAAGATGCTTGCTTTAATAGGAAAAAATGGAAGGGAGAAACATGCCTAAGCTTTGCCGAAAGTACTAAGTAATTCACTAACTCTTTAAATACATAAATCATAGCTTGAATTTAGATTTGTTAAAGCTGCGTCTGAGATTGGGGTTCTGCCAGGGAAGAGTCTGGCCATGGGTCGTTGTTCGTCTAAAGTCAGATCTCAGCCCACCTCTTGGGCACACAGCTAGCTCCTGTGTTCGTAAATCCAACGAGGACTGATCATATCGGGGGGAGTTCATAGGACCAGGCTCTTAGGTTGTTTCATATCCTAAATATTGATCTCCCTTATCTGTGTGTTGCTGCATGTATGTTTGTCTTTAATCATTCTTCCTCTACAGGTGAGTTATCATTTTCCAATGCCTGCGTATTATGAGCTTTGCCACCAACAGAGATAATATCTCCCCATTCTAGGTTGTTTAGTGTGAATCTTTCCCATCCTGAAGTATTATTAATCATGTTGTCATCATTTAAATACATAATAATCAGCAACAATTATTTCTATTTTCACAAAACCTGTAAAATAATAAAAAGCAAAGCTGATATTAATTATTAATAAATATGAAGGGGACATGTGTCTTACTGAGACTGGATTTCTATTTTTCTTCTGTATTACAGTGTCATCTAGAGGTACTAAATAGGATGAGGGCATTGCTGTGACAAGTACTGCAGAAACTCCAGCTTCAGTTACCCAGCAGGACATGGAAGCAACAGGTAGGACAAATAAATAGAGCCAGAGCTAGAAACTAGGCTTCCTGATTCGGCTCCGTCCCCTACGTGGTGCAGAAGTGCAGCTTTGCAGGAGGAGGGCTCATACAGACCTGCCCCATTCTGTCTGTGCTCCTGTCCATCCATGTCAGCCCACTTGGGGGATGGAGGACCCTAAGTTGTTACCCTACTGGTAGCACTTCAGCACCGCTCTGTCTTCTCAGATCAGCAGTGTGCACTTGTCCTGTCCTTGTGGTGTCTTTTCCTCTCCCCGTTCTGCTCTGCAGGAACTGAGCTGTATGGAGGAGGAACTATTTCCTCATCATAGAGGTAGTGGCTTTCCTTATGGTTTCTTGCAGATCAGAACTTCATGCAATTGCACCAAGTGTTTATCTGTGCCTGTTTGTGCATGCGTTTCTCTCCTTTTCTATGCTATCAATTTCACATTCAGCTGCATTCAGTAGAGAGGCTGAGGCTTGGAGACATTGAATTTCTGAATGCTTTTGAAGAAGAAACATCACCCTAATACCTCCGCAGCAGGAGGCAGCCAAACTTCACCTTCAGCTCAGGCTCTACCAAGGAACATGTAAAGGATGAGCAAATCAGATAAAGGAGGGGAATGCAGGACCCTGGAGTGATGGAGGACTTAGGGATGCAGATTTTTAGGTAACCACCTCTTTCAGTCCCACTACTCACAGAGTGACTTGTTTTTGTGGAACCTGAATGATTGCACGTTATGTTCAAATGCAGCTGGACCCCTTATGAGTGATTGCTAATAATAATATACAAATGAACACAGATGAGAAATGCAGCCTCCATACTCCCTGAAGAGGACTCCTGCACAGGCCCACTCAAGTGCAGAAGCAGATGATGATGAAGAACCAGTGCAGATTGCCTTACCCTTTGGGGATGTCCAGCCTGAGTGTGATAAAGAAGGCAAATCCCAAGCTCTGCTTCTTTAATCAGGGAGGAAAGGGTGTGCAGACAGTTCTGCTGATGTGGAGCAAGGGTGCTCCAAGGTATCCCTGTGCAGCCTTAGCTTGTGGGACCCATCACCTGCTTAGAAACACGGCTGCCTTCAACCACAGGACAGAGAAAAAGTACCATTTCAAATATGCCCCATCTGTGGTTCCTATGTTTGGAAAGCACTGGTGCATCTGTAAAGAGCAGAGTGAGCTGCAGGAGCATTTGATCTTGTGTATTGATCTCCCTGCAGAAATGAGCCAACCTGCTGCCAACTTGCGCTGATCTGGACTCTGTGCTCTGTGATCGACAGCAAATTAGTGCACCAGAAAGGTCTGGGTTGTCCAAGCTGGATTTGTGCCATGAGAGTCACGGGCCAGACTTTGCAGCAAGGATTTGCAGGTGGTTTGTACTTCAGATTTACCATTTCCTTAATACTAGAGGATGGTGCCACAATCCTTCCTCTCTTTTGGAGAGATGCAGGGATGTTTGCACCACGTATTATCTTACTGAGAAAGGGGGTGAAAATCCACTAGCGTGGTAGTACAGATGAAAATATTATCACATTTGCTACACAACATTTCCATATGCATTCTGTTGTGGACAACAGATGGGGGAGTCACTGCCAATATGAGGAGGGCAGCAGAGAGATCTTTGAGATAATCTGGAAGAGAATTTGCAGAGAAGGCAAATGTACATCCTTCAGCTGGACAAGCTGTTAGAAGTCCTAACAAAGTTCCTCACATTTTCTCTCTCCAGCATATTTTTATAAGAAGGGAAAATTGAAGGGAAAAGAAAGACTCCTCTAATCCTTACAAGAGCATTACTTTATTGCACATTCATGATAACGTGATGATTTCTGTTTTCAAGAAATGAAATTCCATACGATGGGTTATTCTGAAAAATGTTGACAAATACAATCCTAATATAAACCTTAAAACAGTACACTTATTGGTGCAATGGCATATAGTATCTCAACTTTCTTGAAGTATTACGCTTACTACTATTTTTTGCACCTAGTATTCTATTAAAAAATAAAAAATGACCTCTTTTACCATCACTGCACCTATCTCTCTATATTTATTTGATGAGCATCACATGCCGCTGTCCAGAGAGCCTCTCCTCCATTTCCAAAGTCATCTCTCTCTATTGGCTTACATCATTTGCTCTTGGTGAGCTGTCTCCTTTGGAAAATTTGAACAACCTTTTCAAAACCACACATACGCTCTTTACCAGCTGCCTTTGTGAATGGAGCCTTTCCCAGGAAAATGTGACCTCACTTGGAAATGACACAAAACCATGTGTCTTTGGTTAGCACTGCAGAGCCTGAGCTGGTAAGACCTGCCTGCTGATATGGTGAAGACTTGCCCATGCCTGGCCTTCCTGATCTTGCAATCTTTTCTTTCTTTAACTTCGTCAGTTCCAGTTATACAACATATTCTTTTGAATCTCTGTGTTGTTTTCCATCCAGGTATCAGAGCAGCCAGGACAGGTGACAAGCCATGCTCAGGCTACCTTCTCTTTGTTCTCTGAACTCCTGTTTCTCTGCCTTTCTATTTGGGGATCATACTACTTCTCCAAATTACAGTTCTTGGCTGCTTCTATGATGCATTCTTGTGAGGAGTCGTGATCTGGGAAGATAAAACTTATCAAGGAATAGCATTTGCAGAGAAAGTAAATTTATTGCACCTCATCTGGAGAAGCTGTTAAAAGTCCTAACAAAGGATTTCATTTTTTCTCTAATATATTTTTTCAAGAAAGAACTGAAGGGAAAAGAAAGGGTATGGAATTGAACACCATATACTGCACATATTTGTGATGTAGAAGGGCTGCACCAAAAGTAATGCCTTCTATTGCATTATGTTAACCTACAACTCTGTTGGTGGCACGGCAGTAGGGGCTGAACCTTTCTGACAGTATTTGGTTACATGTTGTTGCTGTGTGACAAATGGCAGCAGAGGGGCAGTCTGAGCAGTAGAGCAGTTCCAAAGGAAAAAAACAAGGAGGAAGTGCCACTACGGAACATCATATGACAGCAATTAAGGAGGTGCCTGCTTTAAGCCCAGAAAAGGAGAATGAATATGGATGCATAACAATTTAGGTGATGCTAGATGTAGCTGATGATTTCCAGACTGAGGTTTTCACCCCATTAACAAATATAAAGCTTATCTATGAAATCATTTATATCAACTTCATAGTGAAAAATGCAAATTAAATTGGAGATTTGAACGGAAAGATCAATGGGGATATATAGAGAGGTATAGAATGGAGAAAAAATTAATCCCACATTACTGTTGTAAATGTAGTAACAACAAGAAGGACTGATGTAAAAACCTCCTGAACAAGCAAGACGCTAATCCTGCTGTTGGTTTTTTGCCTCTTTGCTCCTCTCTCTGAGCTTCTCATTCCCAAAGCACCTTCTGCTCTCACAGGTGCAGCATGCAGCCAAAAAGGCTTGCTGGTGGACCCACAGCTGGTGGTGTAATTTCATTATTGGAGTAGGTTCAATTCATTGTGTCTCGTTTCTGTTTACATGTTGTCTATAAATGAGACTCTGGAAGGTTCTAGATGGCTGTAGGGGTTTGCAAGATAATCATTTCAAATTAATGCTTGGCTTGGAGCTGATTTTCATGTACTTGAGAGAAAGTTTTTCATCCTTTGCATCTCATCTATTTTGTTTGCAGGGAGGCGCATGGAGGGTTTCTGTTGCCTGGCTGGATGAGCTTAATCCTTGGGTAGGCTACAGTCTTCCCTCAAAGTGTGTGTCTTTTTGAGACAAGGGTTTCTTTTTCATCAAAATCCTGGTCAAGAATATATGCAGAAGAACACAAAAGGATTGCAGTGACATTATTTTTACAAGTGTTGAGAATTTACAGCATTTCTACTCTCCTCTCCCAAAAGATGGTTTCATTAGGCTTCTGACACCCCCATCGCCATTGCACTGCCTCGCATTCTGAAGAAGCGTTAAAAGTGGTGACAGAGATGCACTGGGGACAGCAGACAAACTTTAAACTGGATTTTACACAGTGAGAAAGTGCATCTTACAGGGACAGTGCTCTTATGTAAATATTTGTAATGTTTATACAGCATCCGTTTCTGTAAGGGACCTGAATAATGGCAGAGGGTTAAATATTTAACTTGAATGTATTTATGAACCTTACCTAATGCTAAGACTATATTTAATCAGTGATAAAAATGTATTTTTAAACTTACTTTACTACAGTTGTTTTAACTTCTCTCTCTGCATGCTGATTCTCTTCTGAAATTCTTTGTTTCTGCTATTGCAGCTGGACCACAAACACGCTTCTAAAGCAAGTTGGCTTCATTTAACGCTCTTGGTGTGAATTGTATCTTGGATGATGTGAACTGGCTTATTTTTCACATTAAACTGGGCTGGAGGATGAGCTCCAGAAGAGCCACTAACAAGCTTTTCATATACGCAACCAGTGTGTTGTGTGATAGTGATAGGACAAGGGGAAATGGTTTTAAACTGAGACAGTAGAGGTTTAGGTTAGATATTAGGAGGAAGTTTTTCACAGAGGGTGGTGACACACTGGAACAGGTTGCCCAAGGAGGTTGTGGATGCCCCATCCCTGGAGGCATTCAAGGCCAGGCTGGATGTGGCACCGGGCAGCCTGGTCTAGTGATTGGCGACCGTGCACATAACAGGGGGGTTGAAACTGGATGATCCTTGGGGTCCTTTTCAACCCAGGCAATTCTATGGTTCTATGAACCAGACTGGAGCTGTTCTAAGGCAAAACACATGAGAGGCATATGGTAGACACAGGGTGACCACCTTATTTTCCTTTGGGCCACCCATGTCATTGAGGACAGAGCCCTGGGGCACAAGACCCCAAATCACTGCAGAAACATGTGAGTGAAGAGGTGAAAGAAAAAGAATTATGTGGTTGATGAGTCACGCTTGGATTCATTTTTCCCACCAGTGCTTCGCAGCAGCAGGTGATTGCGGCCTTCACTGCAGCTTGTTGCCTGGCCATGTCTCCTTACTGAGCACTACTCCAGCTGCAAGCCCCACTCGTGATGGACTCAGACCTTACAGAAGCATAGCTGAGAAGCACACTGATGGGATATATACTGTTTAAATTAATTGATATCTAATAGCGTTGCATATGATTGATTAGCCCCCGTGTCGTGCCTGAAGAGGACCACTACCACACAACAGTGGTGGGAAGACGCAGATGTGTCCAAATCATCCGCTGCTGAGTACAGGCAAGTTAACTTCCCTTAAGCGGGCTGCGGAAAACAGGCTCAGCCATTTGCAGGGGCTGGCCAATGTTTTACAGGTATACATTGATGTTTCTCACTAGTTGTTTTGTATTCTCAGCTCTCTGTCCTGGGAAGTCTGAGTTTATTAGACATCCATTATAATTGACACATTGTTGCAGTGGGGTGAATAGATGCATTAGACAGATGATCTTAATTGGCTTTCATCCAAAAGAATTAAAATAAAAAGACAGCTGAATTTCATTCACATTTTCAATTAGTAAAACTTCCTTTCATTATTATAATGCCTGCTGAAACAGCAGCCACATCAGGGTGACAAATCCCGTTATCATGCTTTCTGCAATTGTCTTCCAAAAAGACGTCTATTGAAAGCATTGTCTGAGCGTGTGTATAATGCTGACAATCAAGCTCGGCTCACAAAGCTGGGGGAGGGAGTCTGACTGTGATCTATAGAGAAATGCATTTCTTTCCCGTGCTGCTGGTTCTTCGGTGCTGTGTGCTTGTGTTGGGGCAATGTTCTCTGACAGACTATGCGTACTAACAAGATCAATCACTGAGCATTAGTGGAATTCTCATGCTTTCCACCTATTTTTCTTTCCTTTCTTTATTGAGCGTGATCCTCTGCAGGTGTTATTTGTTTGTCAGACTGTTACATAGCAAATGTGGAAATAATTTTTTTTTAGAGAGTAGATAACAGCTGAACTCATATTGCAGACAATGGTTACACACTGAAGTGCTAATTGAAAAGAATGTGAAAATAATTCTTGAGGCACAAGAGGAAGAAATAAATGGCTTATTGGGGACGGGAAGCAAACAAAGGGGCATTAGGGTGTGTTTTTTTTCTAAATCCTTTTTGAGCAGCTAACCAACATAATGCACTTGTAGTGGCACCTCAGCTTCGTCGCTTAGCCGACTCACCTATGTTAACCTACAAAACAGTTTTATTTATTTGTTCCATGTGCGACTGTGAAGGGAAACATGTGGATAACCAAGAAAATCAGTTCATCTGGGACTTGTGTTATCCAGTTTCCTTTCATTGAGTTATATGCCAAGAGCCAAATGTATTGCCTGAGGGCTGTTTTCCTTTTATTTCTTTAACTATTTACTTATTGAATTGTTCCAACTTACATAATTTCCTACATCATCTAACTTTTGACAGCCATGTTCTCTTATATCATCCTACCTGAAACTGCACATATGGACCACAACCATCACACTGGGGGATGATGTTTCAGTTTTCCACATGCAGAAGCTGGGATCCATTAATTTCAAACATCCTAACAAGACAGTTTGTAGTTGCCAGAAATGCAGTTAACAGGCTGAAAGCTTGGCACTCTCATGCCACAGGATTTCTGCAAGTGACAGCCCTTGCACAAATGAGAGGCATTAACACCTCTCTTGAAGTTTTATCATTACAAAAGGATCTCTAAAATCTATTCCACCTTTGAAACTATCTGGTCCATGAATTACAGATTACACAGGATTCTGAATGCCACTACTTTTGCAATTTTGTCACTGTAAGGTCAGCCAGAAAGAATTTCTTAGGTGGTGCCTATGGTCTCACTGTGCCCAGCTTACAAAAGTTTCAGTTGCAGCATGGATATGATGGATCTCAATAATAGTTTATGGACAGGCAGAGAAGACGATATGCATCAATTTAAAGGATCGGTCATGAATGGTATTCTTCTGTACTGGAAATGTATCTTTGGCCCATGCTTCAAAAATCAGGTGAGCTGGCCACTATTCTCCTGGGAGCTGCTTAGTCTCCTCAGAACAAAAATACTGCTGTAGAAAGCCCAGGCAGAGACTCATCACTGTAGAAAGGAAGGCTGTAAGGCAGCAGAAAGAACTTGCAAGTCAGGGGAACTTTATTTCAACCACCTCCTTTCTATACAGTCCTGCAGTTCCCGGTGTTAACGTGTATGTTCCCGGTTGTTATTATGAGATACATTTTGACAGTAGTAATTCCCAGAGCATCTGTGAGACTTTCCAACGCACCTCCCATTCTCATTCACAACTCCTTCCTTGAAAAGAAAACTCCAAGCAAGATGGGAAGAATCCTAACTACGACCCATGATGGAAAACCAGGAGAGCAAAAAAATGAGATGCTCCTTGCAGAGGTGGCAAGAACCAGGCTTGGTTCAAGCTCCTGTGGAAAAACAGCTCAAATTCTGTGGGTTTCCATGTGATTCTATGCTGTGCCAACCATCCTGAACATCAGCTTAACACTGCCCCACTGGCTGTCACATCCATCAGAGACATAGCACCTCACTCTGGCTTTTGCTATCTTGAGATATGCGGAGGAGTGTTTCCTCAGGAAGACTCTACTGACATTTTTGATCATCAAGTTTGCTGTCACTTAATTTATAGAGTTCTACCTCGGACTTGCCATTCATTTTCATAAAGTATTATGAGCTCCTCAGCTGGGAGATGCTAAATTAATGCAGTTATTACCTGGAGAATGAACTCCAGGTTGTTTTCAAATTAATGAAGTAGGAACTTTTTGTTTCCTCAGATTTCTGATCTTTGTCTCACATGCCTATAGAAACCCAACACAACTTGGCCCCTACTAGTCTTGGAGAGTTTCTCACTTCTGGCCATACCAGTTTTCTTTTCCACTTTTTCATTTACTTGGCCGTCTCCAAAGGATTAATTAAGCATCTGTCAGCATTTCCGTTAAGTAAAACCAAGACAATTTTGCTGTTGGTCAGGTTTCTGGTAAGGAAGAAAATGTGTTTATTTTTTAATGGCTCACTAGAGCTCCCAAGGTTGCTGTAAAACATTTTTTATAAAGTGTGAAATGTAAAAACAAAAGAATAAACCAAAGCCTAAAACTAAAACCACAAAGGAATAATGATGAAAAGGGAAGAACGCAAACCATTTCTCATCCTTCCTACTAGAGATGCATTTTATAGCTAATGCATTTAATGAGTCAACATTGACTTATATTGCCTGAAAGCTCACTGAATTATTGAGTATCTGTGGTATGGATTATATGGAAAAAATAGTTTGAAATGGCTTTTTCCTCTGTGCAAATTTAATTTTATTTATATTCAGCTACAGTTATTTTCTGAGGTTGTTATTAGACGAGTTCATCTTTCCTGTATATTTTAAAGAGGTGATGTGGTTTAGTAAAACATAGACTTTTTACACAAGCTTTATAATCTCTGGGGTTTGAAAAACACCTGAGGAAAGCTTAACTGAAAGAAAGACAAAAGAATAAATCAACCACAACAGCATTTCTCTAAGACACATGTCTACTAATTTACCCTGAATAAAGCGTCTGCCGTATTCTGGACTTTTTTGCAGATGGATAAATATTGACTTGGTTTGATTTTTTTTGATGTCCTCTAAATAAATAATAACAATCTGAATATTTTATTTTTCCCCTTGGGTAGGGGGAGGGCACACTGCCGGTGAACGAAAATGAAGAGGGAGCTGCTCCAGGCACAGGTAGAGTGCATCTTTCACTGTGGACCTGTTTATTAGATTTTCAACTTCCAGTCTTAGGTGGTAGATTGGTTTGGCAGAGATTAGAGAGACTGTAGAAAGGAAAGCTGTCTTGTTAACCATTTCCCATATGACAATTTAACATTGACTTGGCACTGTTCTTTAGTGCCCTGCAAACAGACAGTTTTCCAAAAGGGATGGTGTCTGCAGCTCATATGCAGATCTTTCTGATAGCTCTGCTTCACAGACATTTCTCTGAAAATCTGGCCATGGATGAAACACCAGTGGGAGCCATATTAGCAATATCATGCTTGTCAAACACAGCTTTGAGAAATATTATGTAAAGGGCTGGCTAGAAAACAAATCCGTTCTGTGAAAAATGTTCAGGTTTCAAAATGTGATTTTATTCCACATCAGAATGAAAATGAGAGCTGTCGAGCTGGTGTGAAGGAAATAAAGATCCCAGGGACTGTCCATCAAACAAATTATTGGGATATGTACCCAGGGCATGGAAATACTAGGCCTCAGTCTGCGTTTCTTCTGCGTCTGCAAAGCGTTCCTGATTCAGAAAACAAAAGCAAAAAAAAGCCCAGAATTTCTCATGGAAAACATGTATCATGAGTACTTTTGCTACCGTGATTCCAGGTATTCAACTAATGCAAACAGCTAACCTCTGCACCATGCACTCCGCTGTCCTCTGTTCCTTCCTGGCCAGTTGAACTCTCCAGCTTTGTTTCTGGCTATCCATCTTAGGGTCTGTGAGTGAACTAGAGTTTCTAAACAACAAGATTTGCTGTCACGGCCAAACGTGTCTGTCACCTTCCTTTGAACTGTGCTGTTTTCTAGATCTGTGTGCCTCAATATGCTGGTGCCTCATGATGGGCAAAGCAGAAGACTCTGATTCCTGGGTGCAACTCTACAAACTTCATAACACATATGGTAGCATGGCTCATGTTCTCCAGGAAAAGTTGACTTCTCTGGACCACAGCCTAAATAAATGTAATTTGGAGAAGAAAACTTGAATGTATCTGATTCATCAGGAAGTCTATCTTTCAAATCACGTTCTTGTCCTCTGCAGACAGTTCCTGAAAAGACATCCTCATTTACCTAGCTTTCATACTGCTAAACTGGTGGAGCTGCTCTCATCCATCAAGCTAGTCCGATGCACTTTTCCACATGAAGGCCTTATATTGTAAAGAAGTTCTTTCTAAAACTTCTTTCAGTATGGAGAGTGATTACAAATTGTAGAGTTATTTCCCATTCTGAGAGTGTGACACAGTGGAGCCCTAATTCTTCTGGTCATTACCACAAAGTAAATAATGGGTCATCAGCAATGAAGATCCAGAGCTACTGATGGTGTGACAGCCAATTCATTTGCATAAAAAGTGCTGACAGAGAGGGCTCGCTCACAGCAGAAGTGAGATATTAAAAAACCCAAACTTTCATTAACAGGAATTAATTTGCATGGCCCTGCCAGGCCTGCTGCAGAAGCCTAAGAGTTATGTAAATAAGCATTAGTGTCCCTCTGTTGTGGATGGGGAGCTTGGTATAATTTAGAGATGCATTTGTGAGCTGCCTGTGGCTATGTGGGTCTCACATGCTCTGCACCCCGACCTGTGCTTTGAGCACCACAGCATGTTGTCGTCCTGTAAAGCATGAAATGAGGCTTCTATAGTCTCAGTATACGAAATGGGATATCCTTGCTTAGGGCACAGTGGCCAGCTAGCAGATGCAATAAAACAAATCCCTCGAAATAGAGGAAAGTGTGTATCAAGTAAAGTGGCTTTATTTTATGTGCCATATTTGAAAATTCCTTTTCTGCCTCCTTCACAATCTTCTTACAAGTCCGATAATGAAGACCAATTGTTCCAGTTGCCAGAGGATTTCCTCTTTGCTGGCAACACAGGGGCAAGAGGCAGAGCAAGGTCCAGGAGCCCTTGCCTCTTCAGACAGGGCTTTTGCTCCTGTGGCTGGTCCCTATACATGTGAAGCCCAGCAGGAATTTTGTCTATGGGTGGCCAGCAGGGAGAGGGAGGTGATTGTCCCCCTCTACTCAGCTCTTGTGAGGCCTCATATGGAGTACTGCGTCCAGGCCTGGGGCCCCCTATACAGGAAAGACGTGGAGCTCTTGGAGCAGGTCCAGAGGAGGGCCACTAAGACGATCAGAGGGCTGGAGCACCTCTCCTATGAAGAAAAGTTAAGGGAACTGGGATTGTTCAGCTTGGAGAAGAGAAGGCTCTGGGGAGACCTCACTGCAGTCTTGCAGTACTTGAAGGGAGCATATAAACAGGAAGGGGAACAGCTGTTTACAAGGGTGGATAGTGATAGGACAAGGGGGAATGGTTTTAAACTGAGACAGGAGAGGTTTAGGTTAGATATTAGGAGGAAGTTTTTCACACAGAGGGTGGTGACACACTGGAACAGGTTGCCCAACAAGGTTGTGGATGCTCCATCCCTGGAGGCATTCAAGGCCAGGCTGGATGTGGCTCCGGGCAGCCTGGTCTAGTGGTTGGTGACCCTGCACATAGCAGGGGGGTTGAAACTGGATGATACTTGGGGTCCTTTTCAACCCAGACCATTCTATGGTTCTATGATTCTATTTAGCCTACAGATTACTGGCAGCTCATCATAAGCTTGACAGCCTCATCCACCTTCCCCAGGGACACCTTTTAACATTTCAGGTGGCAAAAACAAATACACTTGAACAACAAATACCTGTTGAAGGCAAGTTTCAGGTGTGCATTTCATTTCTAAAAGGCCAGCGTGAAGCCAGAGGCTTATGCAAAGTCCCCTGCTCAATTGCCTATGATTTTTGGAGAGATGCTGGGTTTGAAGGCCCAAGTAAGGTAATCAGGAGCTGCGGACTGATCAACTCCTTTGTGCAGGCAGCCAGCTAGAACTAATGGGAGCTTTGATCTGAAAACCTCATTGTGGAAAAGGCCCTAAACCATTTCACACATGGTGATATAGTCTAGAAATGGAGGCACAATGCTGTAGTTTGTTCACCTCAATTTCTATTTTAGCTGGTTTTGTTTGCTTTAGGTGTAGGGTGTTCTTGTAATGTGTTGTCTTACTCTGTTCACAGTTTAAAGTGAAAGTGGCAATACACAGGTCACACAATAAACACCTATGCTAAACCACATGCTGATTGAGGCTCTGCGTCATTCAAAGTTTCCTAAAATTGCACAGTGAACACAACATGATGCATAATTTTACACTGTATTTGTATAACATTGCTCTTTTAGGAGAAATACAGTTAGAAACACTTTCATAAAAATAATTCTCATTAATGAATATAAATATTTTTTAAAATTAAGTCAACACTGTTTCACACATGGCTAGGGGAGTCCTGCTGAATATGCTGTTGCCCCTCTGGTACTCACTAACTGGGCTGCCAAAGCTGTGCCACCAGCCTTCCTCCTTTCCATCAGTACATTCATGCGTCCAGAGTCAAGGACAAAGTGTACAGCTCGAAGACAACCCTTGCCACTTCCAAACAGCATCAGCTGGAGGCAGCATGTGGCTGATCCACCAAGCAGGAGCACCAAGGAGGAAGGAATTAGCAATACAAATCTTGTTGGATCACTGAAAGCATCTGGATGGGGACTCATGGTTTTAAGATTATCTTAGATTATATCATAAGGTAGACAATCATTTTTAAAATGCTGTGTGGACACCACATATTTGACAAGCTGACCAGAGATATTGTGGAATCTCCTTGTCTAGAGATATTCAAAACCACCCTGGATGCCTTCCTGTGTAACTTACTGTAGGCAACCTGCTTTAGCATAGGGCTTGGACTGTGTGAACTCCAGCCTCTACAATTCTGTGATTCTATGACTTCCTAAGTATTTAATGTTACTCTTTTTTTCACTTCTTTAATGGTTGTTTCTCCACTCATCTCAATGCATTTTTTACTATTAATCATTTTTCAAAATAAGGCTTTGAAATAAACAGACATTAACTCTGTGTACTCGCTGTCCAAAAAGTGATTGTGTCCAGGACAGATAAAGGTCTATATTTAAAGAATAACTGACAACAGGCATCCATTTTTTCATCCACACAATAAGGAACTCGTAACATTCATAAACATATACTAACCATTCTTAACAGGGACCGTGATGCACCATCAAGCCTCTTTAGGCCTTGCTACCCTAAAGGGGTTGTAAAGGTTCCCCTTTCCGAAGATAGGACGCATGCCAAGCCATGAGTCAGAAGTGGATCCAACTGATTCTTTATAAAAATTGATGTACTAAATGCTGGAGCAGTACTGATTGAGAATAGATTGCATTTCTTCTTCTGCACTGGTTTTGTTATTATACGGATTAATTTATATGAATGTTAAACCCTCTGCATTTCTCTGACTTTTTTATCACCATTTGATAACGATTTACTGCAGCTATTTGGTTGCGGTGTTCTTTTTTCCCAAAGAACATAATGATGATATTTTATTAGCATAAGTATTCATACTATGTCCGATGTCTTAAAGCAATTTATACAAATCCTAATCACTTGAGAATTTTATTCTGAAATTAATGCTGTAAGAGTTTTGATTAATTCTCTAATTTCGAGATTTCTACTTTAAATACTTTAACAGTGGGCATTAGCAATCTCTATCAGCCAGGATGTATATAGTACATGTAACACTCATGAAGTCTCAACTGAACTAATCAATCTAACACCAATCACCCAAGGTCCTACAGCATTCAGAAATGATTCATAGTCTAGGATCCTGTGAAAACACCATGAAACTTATCAGTCACCACCTTCAATCCCACCTAAAAAGTAAGTAAATTCAACAGAAATTTACTTCAACTAGGCAGACACTCACCTTACTGTACAGTATAGGTCACAAACAAAAATGTCACACCCTTCTGTCTTACTCTCTGCTTTCACCAGGGCCACTTTACCAAAAGTTGGTGGGTGCTCTTTGTTTTCACTACAGAGCATGGTGAGGACAGACAACGGTATTTCACAGCACTTCCCAGATGCCTCCTGGTTCACTCTCTGTAGCTGCAGATGTCCTTTCAGCCTCTGTTTCCCAAGGTCGGTGAATGTGATGTGAAATGCTAAGGAGTACCACAGTCCAACTGCGATTTTCTTGCTATCCCACCAGCTGTCAGCATTCCTCACATGGGACCTGCTCTGAAGCACAATGAACTCAATGGAAAGGCCTATAAGGATATTTCATTAATACTCTTGCTGTAGCACGCAGCTCATATGGGGAAACAGGAAATGTATGAGAAACTTCTCAAACTCTAGAGATTATTTTGTTTATGAGCACCATGGATGCCAAACTAGTACGACCTACACAGTATTCCTGGCTGACGAGCTGCTTAGTTTGTGGCAAACCAGTCATGCAGGGTAGACCAGGGCAACTATGATGTCTCCTTCCATTTTTCTGCTAGGTGTACATCTCAAAGTTTCTATTTTACCCAACAGAGCATATATCCATTTGGTACATAGATGGCAAAGGGCCAAGGGTCAGAGTTAAAACTGCTTTGACAATCTGTGATCTCAGGAGATACATTTGAAACAACTCAAATACTTCCAAAAGCACCCAAGAACATAGGAAATAAAAACTGTATAGCAGTAGTCATAAAAGAACAGCATATGTGGTTTAACTGAATTTGTCTGGAGTCCAATTAAGCAATAAGACATGATAGGGTGTGTCATATTACTGGGCCATTAATGCAAGTCTCCGGAGCATTGTGAGGCATAAGGCCAAAGAGAAGTGCATAAATGGCCCAGTAATACATGCTTTGTCATGTTCCATTGTTTTTGCAGTATGATAATGCTCATCTTTTGAAAAGAAAGAATAACAAAATACACTTCCAAAATTTTGAAACCAAAAGCAACTTTTATGTAAGTGCTAATCAGAAAGGATGAGCTGCACACTACATGTGATAAATTCAATCTAGGAGTTGCAGGATGGAAAACTTCATTGGCTGCCTGGAGCTTCTTAGATTTCACACATTTCACTGATCATTTCCTAACCTCTGACTGAATTCATCTGGCTCACATTTTAGGTGGAAAATTAAAGGCAATTTATAGCATTGAAATATTTTTCCAAAAATAGACAGAAATATGTTGCATTTACAAAAATATAGACTTCCTTAAATCACCACATCTGGCAAGTTACTAGCAAGTGTTTTCAACTTGCTGGCCAAGAAAATCGAGGCACTGTCCTTCCTTTGTGGTCTGGGATGCTGGAAAGACTGTAGAGGACTAGAGGAAACCTCATATTACAGCAGGAGCTGAATAATCTGGTTAGTGTGACATCAAAACTCAGGCAAATTAATAGATCAGCAAATGAGAGGTTCAATCAATACAAGTTTTAATGATGATAATAAATAATTATGTCAATCAATATGGTTTCACGGAAAATACATCTTGTCAAAACCATTTAATCATGTTTTTGATGAAATTACTATTTATGTTGATAAAAGTGATTTAATATATTTAGACTGAACACACTTCAGCTTAGGACCACAAGAATATTCTGATTAAAAATTAGCATCACACAACATCAATATTTCAAATACTAAGTGGATTAAAAACTGACTACATGACAGAATTCGGAAAAACACTGTTAATGGGCATGAACAACCAAGTTACAGGGTTTACATAGTGATCTCAATGGTGGTGAGTACCGCAATGCACTTCAACATTTTTCTAAATGAGTTGAGGGAAATTTACACAAGTAAATAAATACTGCTGAAGAGAATTAGTACATGTAAAACAAACTAGAACACTTGGCTTAACTGAATTTAACGGAACATCATGAAGCTTAATGTAGTCAGAGATGCCTAAAACTTGCAGAGAATATCCTGAATGCTTTCACTCAGTCTTTCACACATGCACAGAAACATCTACAACTGAAAGCTCAGGTTGTATCTTTCTCTAATTTTGATGGCTGAAAGTATTTCATCAGCTCCCTTCTCCATTCTCAGCAATCCTTGGTTACTCTGGATTGCCACCTTTTAAGATTCAATTACCCTCTCTCATTTTCCCTGCAAAGCTTCACTCTCTACAAATGAAATCTGGAGAATATAATATGACTGAAAAGCAAACACCATTAAGGAGAAAGAAATAATAAAAATCATCCTGTACAGATTAGAAATGCCAACATAAAAATACTGAAGTTAGTTTTGGCATGGAAAATGAAAGATAATATGTACATGGGAAATGAAAATGACTTTCACCTGAAGAAGAGAGTGTCAGTGAAAAATGAAGGAAACTAGAGTGTAGCGGAGTGGAGAAAACGGAATGAATGCACACAGTGAGTTGGACATAAACTGAGTTTGTGATCTGGTAACATGAAAAAACAGCTAAAGACTGCCATTGTGAAAAATTTACCCATCTTTTCCTTCTCTGGAGAACTGTAGGTTCATTATATTTCTGTCAGTTTTGTCCCTCATTTTACCCTCCTTGGTCACTGAAGTAAATTCTGACCATATGATGTTACAGTTACTTTTCCCCTTTGCAGTGGAGGAAAGTCACTTACCTATCCAGTCATTCTGCCCCTGAAAAAGCAATAGCATACTCATCTGCATTTGGCAACACCTCTGCACACACCAGCTCAGCACAGCAGCATTGGTTTCCCACCAGCACTAGCCCAGCTTTCTGGTACTGGCTTTGGTATCAGACCCAGAAAAATCCAAGGGTTGTGTTCAAAGACCTCCACATTACTCTGAGAATTTGTCACTGAAGTGAGATTTTGCCTTTATGCCTCTTTCAAGGAACAAAAATAGATGAAAGAAGAGAAATAACAGTTCTTCACCACGTACTTACACTATTAAATAGGTATATATGGATGTGTGCAAACATGCACGCATGTGAAAACATAAGCAAAATTTACTAGGTGAATAAAAGCCTAAACCTGTTAGCATACACTGAGAGCCACATGTGCATGTGAATACACACACATTATTTAACTTTGGTTATGTAGTTGAAATCACTACATGAAAATATTAAATTCAAAACTGTTTCCATGGGAATATCGGGGCTTGCACATCATTGTGAAGAAACATCTGTCCTGATTTGGGATTTCACCAATGTACCTTAGCTTTTCTTGCTTAATGTTGGTTGAGATTTTACAGTCAAAAGGCCTCAGGCAAATGAAACTTGCCATGTACACCCTCAGGGAAATGAGACTTTAGTTACATGCCTGATACCAATTGATGCCAAGTAGAACTTTATGATATTAATGGATTTCTATAATTAAAGAACTATTAATTAAAGTGAGTCAACCAGTCGATTGGAAATCTCATACTATTTTTTGAACCTAGCTTTCTAACGTAATTGTATTTCAAGATGCCTGAGAATCACTTAGAAACTGCTTGGCGCATATTGCAAGGATAGAGCAGAGTTCTCGCCATACTGTTCGCTGATTTTCACTGTAGGATAGCAGCTCAAATCCCAAGGAGAGATGAGAAATTTCTCTCACAAAACTCAGCTAAGCTTTTCACTTAAGTACGTATCGTCATATCTGCATATTATTATGCATTTGCAGGATAAGGGCTTCTTGTATAGCACACAGGCTCTTCCATTTCCAGTTTTGAAGGGCTTTCTAAATGCAGATAATGTTTTAAATCTTTCCTTAGGAAATAAGATACCCATTGTCTTATAACACAATCCCATTAAAGACAATTAAGTGCTATGAACGTGTGAGCTGCTTGCATAAATTGCCACAATGACCAGCAATATCCCATGCTTACAGCATAAAAGGCCATTGGTAAGACCATTAGCACCACTGCCCCTTACCATGAACTGTGCACTTTTATGCTGCACCAAGAGCTCCCACTTGGTGCAATCAGGATACTTTTTAATGTTAAAAGCTCTGATTCGAACTAAAAGAAGATTTATAGCTCATACAGTAGTAAAAATGCAGGAAAAAAAAAAACTCCCAAGAGTAACTTCAAAGTTGTCAAAAACCTGAAATAAAATAAGGAAACTCCATTCAAATTTGGCCCTTGATGTACAAAATGTAGGACTAGATAGTAGAGTTCACTAGCCTACAGCCAGAGACTAATAAAAGTTAAACTCCACTGTAGTTTAGAAAGTGGTAGATGAGCAGCGTGAGTACGAAGCTAACCAAATTTGTCACCCTATCAGTTTATTTTTTTTTAAGGTAGATAAATGTTGCCTGGTATTTTCTGTGTTTTAAATAACTTACTGAAATGTAAGATCATATGCGGTACCATGTTAATAATACATGAATAAAACGTAGATGAAAACCTCCCTTACCACACCATGGCTAAATATAGACTTTCTTGGGATTTTCTGCTGTTTGGCTCAGAGAACACGTGAGACACAGTGACACTTGCAGAGAAAATTAACCACAGCAGTCCTAGGCTAATACCCTGTGGTCTGAGCTCTGAGATCATAGGACAGGATAAGATAGTTCGAAAAGGATCACTGAGTAAAAATCCTGCCTTCACAAACGTCTACCCAACACTCAAACCATATGTCTGAGAGCGCTGTCCAAACAATCCCTGATCTCCAGCACTCAGGGCCCTGCCCACTGCCTTGGGCAGCCTGTTCCATGCCCACCGCCCTCTGGTGCAGAACCTGTCCCTAACCCCCACCTGCCCCTCCCCTGAGGCAGCTCCATGCCGTTCCCTCGGGCCCTGTCGCTGTCACGGAGAGCAGAGCTCAGTGCTGCCCCTCCGCTCCCTGTGAGGAGCTGCAGCTGCCATGAAGCCTCCCTTCAGCTCCTCTGCTCTGGGCTGCACAAACCCAGGGCCCTCTTGGATGGACAGTCCCTCCCCTCACCCACTGGCAGTGCTGGGCCTGGTGCACCCCAGGGTACGGTTGTCCTTGTGGCTGCCAGGGCACACTGCTGACTAGTGTTCAACTTGTCATCAGCCAGAACCCCCAGATCCCTTTCTGTGGGACTGCTCGTCCTCCAGTCTGTACATATAATCAGGGTTGCCCAGTCCTAGGTGCAGAATCCAGCATCTGTTCCTGTTAAATTTCATGCATTTGGTGACTGCCCAGCCCAAATGAAGTTGGCTAAAGAGGGAACTTTGGCAAGGTAGCAGCAAGGTGTGTATATGCCTGATTGCATAATTTTTAGCTGTGTTCTCAGAATAAAGTATGTAGAAGACTGACACAACCTCCTCTGCCCATTTCTAATGATAATCAAGATAATGAATTCTGCAGTAGCTGCAATTTTAACACTTAGTTAAGGCAATTCTCAAGTAACCTACATGAATTTAACACACAAAAATAATTAAACATGCTATGGAACAGATGCTGCACAAACAACGACAATCAAACGATTCACACTTAGCAGACCTTACCTAGCAGTGAGTTTACAGCAGTTCTGAGTGACTGAAAGAGAAAAGCAGACATAATGGATATAATTTCAAGCAGAGCACACCTGACTCACACCGTTTAGGAAAATTCAATGAGTTTGAGCTATTTTCATTTTGTTAGACTCTCTCATTCATGATAGTTTTTACTTTTATATTGATATATATGCAGACGTATATGCACACACCATACCCTTAGCAGAATCTGTTCCAGAAACTATTATTTTGTATTTCATCTCAACAGACACTGGCAAAAATAATAATAATAATGATAATAAAATCCAATTGCAGAGAACTTGGATTCCAGCTTTAACACGGCTTAGGTGCACTTGCCTGTGAAAAAGGCACGATTATGAGCCCATCAAAAGCACTCATGATTATTCATTCAGACTCATCAACTGCAAGCCAAAAGAGCAATCTGTTTTATATATAAAAATGTATATGTAAAAATTATGCAGACTGTTCGTAGATCATGTGGCAAACGTATATATATATATACACACAATATATACAAATTGTTCACATGCATGTGAATTCAGTACACTGGCTTACTATCAAGGTATGTTATTAAGGTATGTTCATTTTCTGTGCTGGCTGCCTTCCAGCTATCTCGGTGATAGTCAGTAAATGATTATAATGTAATTAACCAAAGTTTGGAGCATCTAAACCATTTTCTACTACATTCTTACCTTGACTAAGTAAGGACTGAGCTAGCTGGAAAGAAACCAGTGTACTGCCCCAGTAAATAGGGAGAATTGTAAAAAAAAAAAGAGAAAAAAAAGGAATAGGAAACAAAAGTGGTCTGATTTACATGAAACTTTCAGATTGACTTAATGTGCACAGCTCCCAGGGAAGTTTCAGGGCCAAATTCAGCAGTGACACAAGTGATAGGGTAAGTTGGATAGGTGTCAATCACAGGAAGAGTGTCAATCGGGAGAACTGGCAACACGCTTTAGTAGCACTTCCATGGGGTGATTCGATGATGGATGGTTGTGTGAGCTAAACTGTAATTTATGCACTGTGGCAACTGAAGTGGAGGTTGGCAGCACAGAGAGTAGATGACAAGGGTGAAAAAATAAAACAGGCTTTCACCTTTAGTGACAATATCTCCATCCTTCCAAAAAACACTGGGGGGATTCCAGCCTGCATTTACCAGGGCTGAATGTAGCCACAGTGGAGTCATTTACAGGTGCCAATTATAAACGTTTTGCTGATTTCCTAAATTATCTTTGACACTCATTTCCTTTTTCTGATTGATTTCACCTGAACTGACTTAGTCATGTTTCGAAAGGGGGAAATGTATATTTGAAATGTGAAAAAAAAAAGAAAAAAGAAAAATAAGTAAAACACTATTATTATTATTATTATTATTATTATTACTACCTTTCCTGATTAATTGATTTCACAACTAACATTATGTACGTTGACCTGTCCACCACTTAAGGCCATCTCTTGAGGACATATTAAAGATCAAAACAACCCTGACAGCAACAGCTCTTTTGTTCTGCAAGGCTCTTGCTGCAAGAGGAATGACTCTGACACTGCCTTCTGCCAAACTGTTTTAGTTGACACAGGAAGAGATGAAGAAGCCAGATCTGTCAAAGTTGAAGAGACAGAGAGCCACCAGTAATTCTCACCATTACTGATCCTTTGTAGAGTTGCCAAAATTCTCCATTAAAGCTGCTTTTTTAGGCAGAAAACTGAATTTTTTGCATAAACGAATCTCTTTGTTAAAGGAATATCTGTTTTTCCTTCGGCAATATAAAGTTTTCATTGAAACACTGTACACAAAAAAAAAAGAATTTTTGTTGTTCTTTTTTTAAAATCTCAAGCACGGAGCATGTCAGAATCAAAGTAGTTCTGATGCAGAAGTGCTGCTGTGATACCTGACTCCTGGTCAGACACTTCTTGACCTTGTTGACCTGTACAGACTGACTTCCTTAATGAGATCAGGCTTTTGACCGCACTCTATGTCCAGGGCCATCCTCAGGCAGTTCTGATAGGGCTCCAGACAAAGAGAAGCTATGGCATGTCTTATGGTCTGCTCAGAAAGTCAAGACCTTAACGTGGATGAAGGACTGAGCTATAATCACCATACAAGTTGCTGTGATATTTCTGGGTTTTGAAATTGCATAGTTTACCTCTTTGCTGAAAAGTTTCCTACAGCAAAACCCCTGCATTTTTCAACCAGCCCAAAGCCTTCAGTTTAGACATTGATTTCCCTGCATTTTCTGTTCTGTTGACCTCACCCAGAGGCTGGGAAAATAAAAATGAGCAAGCATTCAGGAGTATGGGGCAGTTGTGGCAGACAATGGAGAAACTGTCTTTTGTTTTCAGTTAGTGAGAAGAAAAGGAAAAGAATTTTCTGCCCTGCACCACACACTGTATCTGGCTGTGATGTGATAGGTGTGCTAATGTTTGGGGGCTTCATCATTTCAGTACTGTCACCTTCCTTTCTACAAAAGGGTGCCTACGATATCAGACTGAAGCTTTTCATGTTGCAGTTAAATCCATTATAAATAAAATTTAAACATTTATGTTGCTGCTAAATTGAGCCTTAACTTCGAAAAGCTGTTTCTTAAATCGGTCCTTTACAATACACAAGTGTACAAGGAACAGTTTGCTCTCACCACCGTTCCTTGAAATTCAGAGAAATCACTTAAAGAACATGTAAGACGTGTGCCTGAGAAATAAAGGTAAAAACATAGAGAATGTACTAAAATTAGAAAATAACAAGTAAAAAATAATAAAATCTGTCAGGAACAACTGATAGAGGGTTCTCTAAACATTTTTAGCACTGAGCTAAGTGTTTCCTTATAATACATTATTAAAATGAAAAATTGGGCATGTACATCTCTAAAGTATCTTTTATCTGAAGACGGGAAATGCTCGGTATGTTTTATGATCTTATTACAGAGAATTAATCAGCAGCAACATCCGAGGTGAAATTGGGTGATTAAGTGGCACCAAACTACAGTCCACAGGACTTCAGGACAGGGAGCAAAGGCTGTAGCATCCCTGACGACTTTGGGCAACAAAGTGACAGCCCGAGAGAGATGCAGCATGTGCCTGCTGGGCCGGAGGTCCCCGCCGTCTTTCTCAGGGTCCCAGTAGAAGATCACACTCTTTTCATTTGGAGTATCTCATATGCAGAATTCCTCCAAACTATCATTCTGAATTTTCATCTCTGACATACGTTCAGCAAATAGAAAAAATTAAAAAGTAATGAGGAGAGTTCCCAACTGCTTTGAGAAGATTCCACATATGTGCTAATTAGCGATTCTGTCTGAAAATATTCCCTGAAAGCTGTATGGGTAGTGCAGCCTGGGATAAATAATGCAAATGCCCCATGGCACTGTCACAAACACCACAATCAGTGCTGTTTGCAATTTCAGTGAGACTCTCCAAGTTCTGCACCTGAGACTAAAATATTAATGAAGTAAAACTGTAGTAAACAAACTGCCGTCCCCATTCCCCACCCACTGCCAGCACACACACACACTCACATTCCCCGCACCCACTGGCTTTGCTGGCACAGGATGAGAGGTATTTTAGGGAGATGAGAGCTGACAGGTGAATGTTTTCTTTGTACATAAAACTGTTCCTTCCCCCACGTGCTGTACCAAGCGTGTCCTTATCACTGGAGTAGTTCCCACACAGAGCTTTGATGCTGGACATAGGAGCATTGATGCACACTGATGATAATTCCAGCAGGTTGTCTGCAGCCTGGACTCACTGACCAGAACTGATGAAATTAAAGAAGAAAAAAAAATAAAAAGCAAAGAAATCAATGCTTTGCACCCATCTCTCCTCAGTACAAATGCATCAGGCTGTAATATGGCCAGAGAGCTGGCAGACAGCTGTTACTGTAGACACCAGGCAAAACCCAGACATGTCAAGGTCTGCTCTGCATTGAGACCTGAGGGAGCAGATTAAACACTCCTAGAAGTCCATCAAGGCTCTGTGTGTCCATAATGACACCCCATAGTTCTGGCAGCCCACAAAGACCATCAGCAATTGCAAGAGATGTTGGCAAGGCATGTCGAGGGACAGCCATGCACAGAACAATAAAGATATAAAGATACCCCTGACATGCTCTCACCTTGGGCAAGCAACTAAATCTTCAGGTTTGAGTTGTTATTTAGCATAAGCTTTCATTTACTACAAAATCCAAACCCAAAAGTGACAGTAGCCTCTAGATACACAAATCCCACTGACTTGGAAGCTAAAAAGGTGCCTAGGCAGTACAATCTAGCTATCTAGTGGGCTGCCACTGACTTCTGACAAGGTTAAGTCTTTAATCTACTTAGATGCCTTGGAAAATATCATGCTGCTAAGTGCCTAAGCCACTTCTGAAATAAGAGCTAGGATGTCAAAGCTGCAGAGATGCTATAAAGAACGTTATGAGGCGTTCTTCTGGCCACACAAATGCAACTTGGAGTTAAATTTTGCTCTTCTACAAATACATCTTCTCTGCTAACTGCATCACAGCTATTTCATTTACATGGCCATAGTGAAATGCAGAGTGGATTTCAGTCCCTAATGACTGCACACAAACTATTGTCCAAGTTACAAATACCTATTAACCTGTCCACTCATATTTTAGTCTATAGTCTTATACTGCAAATAATTCCTTTCTAGATAATAGGGGCTGTACATTCTTCAAGCCTCTTTTATGAAATTACAGCCTTGCTGTTTTAGCCCGGTGTTACAATAGCCCTGCCCACACTCTCCAGCACAGTTCACTATCAGAAACTAGTTTATAAATGTCAGCCTGCGAACAGCATCCAGTAAAGCCAGTGGAAAAAAATAACTTTTGCTTGTTTGATAAATAAGGGATAAGTAGCACCGTTGAGGGAGTTTCTCCCTGTACAGAAACCTATTCAGAAATTGGGGATCTTAGAAAAAAACTCTCAGTGATCCCAGGCTGCACCCAGAGCCCACCTGCAGGCCCTGTTTTGGCTGTGGAATCTGCAAACTCTGGTCTGCAGAGTGGCTGTATATGTCAGCCTGTGTACCCTGAAATCACAGAATCATAGAATCATAGAATCACAGAATCACAGAATCATAGAATCGTTTGAGTCAGAAGGGACCCTTAAAGGCCATCTGGTCCAACTCCCTTGCAGTGCACAGGAACACCTACAGCCACATCAGGTTGCTCAGAGCCCCATCCAGCCTGACCTTGGGTGTCTCCTTCCTGTGGACCCTGATGTACTCGCCAAAGTGAAAACAAGACCAGATTTCCTCCTTGCTTCTTTACTCCATAACTCAGGAGGAGACAACTAAGGCTATGTGTGTCTGCCCTGAGAGCATTAGTGCCAGAAGCATTGTATATCTTCCACCACCTGTATTAGGAACGCTTGAAATTCCCCTCAGAAAGCCATCAGCCTTTCCCGCCACGGCCTCGGTGCCCACTTCCCCCTCCCTCAAGCACCTCCTGGATGCCTCCCAGCCCAAACCATGACTGCAAAATATCCCTGTTGTATAGCTGCCTTCTTAACCTCATTTAAATTCTTCCTTCAAGCTACCTACACCGCGATGCCCTCAAATTACCACCATCTTTTAATGAGAAGGATGCTCTGTGTACCCGTTTTATTGTTATTGTATTCTCTCAGCCCAGCTGCCTTCCACCCCAGCTCCTGCCTGTTATGCAGATTGCAAGCTCTCTGGGGTGCCGGCTGCTTTCTTCCTTGCATGTCTTCACAGTGCGTGTCATGAAGGAGCCCTGATTCTGCATAGGGGTCCCCTAACACAAACAAACAGATGAAAGAATAATTTGTTAGCCTGGATTGCAAATCTTCTTCTGCAAGAAAAATGAAGTGATTTCCCCAGGCTGTCGGAGGCGCTTTCATGTGTTGGTGCCACAGTCCTGTGCTGGGGGTGATGGTGGTGCATCACATTGCCAGGCACAAGAGGGAAGGTTTGCTGTGCTGATGTGAGCTCTGCTTGCTGCTGCTCTGCATCTCACCAGGCCACAGAGAACCCAATCTTGTTCTAAGGGACGCACTCTGGGAAAGGCAGCCTTCTGTAGCTGTTGTTTTTAGTGTGGGGTGAATATAGGGGGTCAGGCTTTGATGGGATTTTTCCTGTGTATGATCGCTTTCCTTCCAAGGGATGTGATATTTGGTTTGTGTTTTGATTTTATACTTCATAATCATGAAGGCAGAGGCTGTGCAAAGTTTGTTTGCACAGATTTATTATTAATTACAGTTCTGCACTCCAGGTTACATACGCTGAAGTGAAATCACCACTGTGGGTCCGACTGTGAAGCAGGCAATTTATATCTACATTCAAAATTCATACAAAGAATATTATATTATCAGTAGATATGTGATCTGTCTTCCACTTGTCTAGAGCAGTCTCAAAAATATTCAGCTGCTGTACCTTTTTTCAGCTCCCTCCTTGGGTAATTGAATCCAACTATTAACAGCCAGGTAGGAAAGTTTTTGTCCCGTAAGGATTTCACTTCTTGGTACAAAAAAGGTCAGCTCAGTCAGTAAGAACCATTGATCTATACTGCCAGCACCTCGCATCAGTGGTTTCAAATACTCCAGGGTCTGACCATAAATACATTTTCAAACAGGACTTAACCAGTGGCATCTCCATCCTCTGGAGAAAGTGGAAGGATTTCTACTCAGCAAACACAGCACAAAGATGTAATTCGCTATTGTTAGGCAAGTTGGATCTGCATTATGTATTACAAATAATTCACACTTCATTCAAGGTTTCACTTGTGCTAACTTGATGCGTTTCATGCTTAGTTTTACACTTTTTAATTGAAAATATAAAGCTCAAGAGTCAGCATTTTCAAAATAAAATCCTAATTTTTTCACTGCTTGAAAGGACTGTCATTTTCTTAATGTTTAAAAACACATAATTATCCTGAACTCATTACAGCGATCCAGCTAAATTTCTCAGTAATCCAATAGTTAAATAAGTAATTGATTCAGCTTTGCAAAGGAAGATATACCACATTGTCTACAGGGAAAAAAAGTTTGAGCAACTCTGAAAAACTAAAGGAAAATGGTAGTGGTTCAGAATCCAGCATCTCAAATATCACTTCAGTATACCCACAAGACTCTACATGACTGACATCTGTCAGAAAGGTAATTGCACCTGGCTTCGTGTTTTGTCCCATGTCTATGCGTACAAGGCCGGTGATGTGCCCTGTCAAGGCTGCACTGAAATCAATAACAGTTGTCCCATCTAATCAAAATCCAGTGGTCGTTTTCCACCTATTAACCAGGATGTGGTCACTAAATTGCTTACTCTAAAAACAAATTTATCAGGGATATTCAAGCCTTTGTTATTGCATAATCCATCAACTGTTTCTGTTTCGTTTGTCTCTTCTTGAAGATTGTTTCTTTCATCTCTTATTTGAGTGATAACACAAAGAATGGCTTCTTTGGATTTCTGTATGTGGTTCCCATTTTACATAGAGGGACCAACAGGTTACAATACAGTATTTCTAGTTTGTACGAGTCTTGCTAACAAATTTTCATGTCATTATTGCACACAATGCTCTAACTATGTGCTCTGGTTTCAAGCAAGCGCCCCAGTTCACTGATTCTTCCATAGTTACTGGTATTTTAATTTAGCTGCTGCTTGAGGACTGATGATAGGACTTTCTAAGCTGATACTTAACATACAGAAATTATACCATAGGTTATTTGATTCAATTTATATTTTCAATTCAGTTTAAGGGAATGGGAAGAGGACAAGTCGCTCATTGGTACCACTGGGGGGCTTGTTAGACCGATGTTTCTCAAATATTGCTGAGGCACTGCTGAACTGACTGAACCTGGCTAGAACTCTCTCTGGTTTGCATTTGTTGGCAAATGAGGCTGCAACAGAAGGAGAATGGTGAGTGCTCTGGCCACTGCTGTGATGCTGTCTGGCAGAGCATGTCCTCCCACAGCCACCGGCTCTGCATAGGGATGGACTGAAGGAGAACATCAGGCTGCTCCCAGGTGCACCAAAGGGTCTCTGGGAGCCCTGGGCTGGGGGACACCATTCCTCAGAGCCACAATTACTCACTGGAGGTGCTGGAATGAGGCAATTAGCATTAGTGCTGGGACTCATCAGAAAATTGTGACCTCTGAGTGTAAAAGTGAATCTGTCTAAGAGGGACGCTGCTCCTCAGGGACTGCAGTGGGGGGAAGGGGGAGAAGAAAGGGAGATGAACTTTCAAAGCAGGAGGTTGAGCTGTGGCCTGTATTTTCTTCTCTACCCACACTGCAGCGCTTATTTGCTGCTGGGGCTTATTAATTTTTCACTTGTGCCACGCTAAAAATAGTTAATTATTGAAAATGCATATCCGTCTGATGGTGAAAGGCTGTCTCTTCCAAACAGGTGACTGGTTCAGATAACCCCAGAAGGCACTTCTGGGTCTTCTAGACCCTTGATCAAAATTTCTTTTTTAATTTGAAAAGAACAGAGGTGATTAAAACTGAAAATGATGGTGAGGCTAATGAAAGCTTCCTCCCTCCCTCCTTCCCCAAGAGCTAGTGTAGTGGGCTGAGGGCTTTTTCTTTCTTTCTTTATTTCATTCGTTCTTTCGTTCTTTCTTTCTTCTTTTCTCTTTTTTTTCTCAAATGAGTATTTTCAGTATATATGTCGTGCTAGTCTTTTGATATTTAAAAAAAAAAATCAGATGTAGAGGTTTTTCTGCAACAACAGAATGAATGTGTGTGGATAATATTACTCACAGCGCTGGTAAGAGTTCAAAGGCTGGAATGTCCAGACTAAATACACAGCCAAGAGATCCGTTCTTTAACGTTTCAATTAGACAGAAACATGAAACAACAGGCTTGTGACTTCAGCTTCTCAAAATTAAACAGTTTGACACAGCACAGAACCCACATCAAAATTCATTATGCCTTCACAGCTTAAATCTCCTCCTGCTGAAATAGTGGTGGGAGTCATTCCTCAAACATAGGAGTTACTTTATAAATGCAGCAGCTCCTATCCTTTCCAGGGGTGCATCGCACTTTACATTTCAAAATCCAGAGTAAGAGCCACTTTGAAAGAAACAGATCCATATGGCCCCTCTGTGATGGGGAAGAGCTGGAGTATCACCTGTCCTGGTGAGCTGTGGGGTCAGCAGAAAGGGAGCATAGCCCACACAGGGAGAGCATCCTCTCCACTGCCCCATGTTGCTGTGCTCCCCTGGCAGCTCTGTGCCAGGATGGCATCACCACATTTGGCCACATCTGGACACATCTGGCTGGCAGATGCCCTGGAGCAGGAAGTGGCATGTGCTCACACCTGTCCAGCCTGCTCTGCCTCCTCTTCCTATCTAAATTCACTGGTTCACTCATGCGCCTCCAACCTACCTCCAGTTTTGATTCACTTCTGACTGCAATGCATTTCCCACAGTGAGGGATGCAGAAATGCATGCCAGCACCATGGTCTGGAGTGCAAGTCTTATGGGGAGCAGCTGAGGGAACTGGGCTTGTTTGGCCTGGAGGAGGCTCAGGGGAGACTTATTGCTTTCTACAACTGCCTGAATGGAGGTTGTGGTGGGGTGGGGGTTGGTCTCTTCTCCTGCATAACCAGTGATAGGACTAGAAGGAACGGGAGATTCATATTGGATGTTAGGAAAATTCTCTGAAAGAGTGGTCAGGCATCAGAATGGGCTGTGCAGGGAGGTGGTTAAATCACTGTCCCTTGTGGTGCTCAAGAAATGTTCAGATGTTGTACTAAGGGACATGGTTCAGTGGGGGGGATATTGATGGTAGGTGGACAGTTGGACTGGAGGATATCGGAGGTCTTTTCCAACCTTGGTGATTCTGTGATTCTGTGATCAGTGCGCAGGATTTTGACTCTTTGTGCAAAGGAATCCTTCACCCATCATCTGGAGGGTTGTCAGCTCCCACATCCTTACCTGCCATCCCCACTTGACATAGGCATCATATCTCTGCTCTAGTACAAAAAAAAAAAAAAAAAAAAAAAAAAAAAAAAAAAAAAAAAGTTAAATTATTTTTCTAAAGAATCATAGGGAAAACTCCTGATACCTCCAAGTCCACCATATAACTGGTTGAGTTACTAAGTGTCTAGGGTGCATATCTCAGGAGTAACAGCCAATAAAGCCTCTGCACTGTGTCAGCTCAGTTTCACATACTCCTCTGACATGTTTGCAGTGGCAGCTGAAACATTATAGCTCCCTGAGAAAATATTTCTGTTGTAATGCATACACACAAACTTAGTCTGAGAGTTACTTTCATGTTGGAAACAGGATCACGGAGTTTGTAGAGAAACAGTGATGGAAATAGAATATGTCTCTGATTTTAAAGGAAGGAATGACTCAGTTATCTCAGGAGAATAAGTTATCAGTTACTGTAATAGTTATTTTACGAGCCCTACTCATGGACCTGAGGTCTTTGTCCCACAGTGTCCAATCTCAGCACAAACCAGCAGATGACAAATAGCTGCAGAGAGAAGGGAACTAAAAAGAAAAGAAAAAAAAACAAACACATTGGCCATTTAAATAAAGTTTTTGTTATCTGGAAAACACTGAAGGATATTTTGTGGACATCACAAAGAGACTTTTTGAGGATGGATATGAAGAAGAGCAAAGAGAAGACACTGAGATGTGTAGCAGGAGTTTCTTGCCTTTGGCAAGGGATAGCAAGAGACAAAGAAGAAAGATATTTAGTTCAAAAATTGAATGTTTTAACTACCAGACAGTAGAAGATGACAAATGTCATCTCCTTTCCCTAAGCAAATTATTCATGAGTCCACTCCAATTCTTGAAGATGTGTCGGTTATACATCATCTTGAGAAACCACATCCAGCTGCACAGATGGTTCACACATTACTTTAGCCTTTCTCTATTTTTCAGGGTTTATGCCTGGTAACCCCAGCACCATAGTACTACTTTGGCTTCCAAATATGTTGAATGATAAAATTATCCAATGAAAAATGACAAATGAATGTCAAACAACTCTTGTTCTCATAGGATCATGGATATTTAGCTTTGCCAAATATTTGTTGTTGTTGCTTTTGGTTTTTTTTTTCGTTAGTTTCCCAGAAATACTGAAGTAAATTTGAAGATATGATCCACAAGCATTTAAGTCCAGCCTTTAGGCAAGTTGATTCACTGTGGGTCATCTGGTTTCCACCAGAGCTGAGAAATGGACAGGTGCCTGACTCTATGCAAGAGCCGGGCTCACACAAGAGTGGGCCAACTACTCCCACTGCGGCTCTCGTGTCTAAAGAGTATCAGATTGATGAACCTCAATGTCCTCAGGTTGTAGTATAAACCCATTTCTTCATACTGGTCTTCTTCCGAAGAACACCACTGTCTCACATACAAAATATATATATGTATAAAGAAGACTCCAAGGAATTAAGACAAGATTAAAAAGAGAAAGAAGTTTTCTGTTAATGATTCCCAAATGATAGACCAAATCTCTCTGACTAGCCAAGTGTATTACCTCTTCACCTATTGTATGACACTCCTGTGTGATGAAGAGACTAAACAAATAGGGAAAGGAAGGCTTAATTTCCCCACACTGACACCAAAATGCTGACTATTATTCACAGCATCATGTCAGCACCCCACTTCTGTTTCCTCCTCAGGAGGAACTGGAGATAATAACACTGGCTTAACTGCTCCACCAGGTACCATTGAGATGAATTGGTTTTCCAATCATGCGTATCCCTAACCATTATGTTTTATCATGGCATTCTCCCCACTCCCCAAACTCTAACTAACTCCTGTGCCCTGTCAGTCTCCCTCACCTCTTTCTGCTGTAAGAGTACCAATACAGCAAACCAAAGGTCACTCATCCCACCAGAACAGTCAGATTAAAAGTCAAGTTCATCTTGCTACTTTCTGCTCCTGCAGAAAGCAACAACTGTTGAAACAAAAATGGAACCGGAGCTAATTCAGCATTTAGAAGTAACCACACTTCTGCTTCACACTCTCACATATTTCACTGTCTCTTGTCATCCGTATCAGACAGATACCTAACTATATTTGCCAGAGTACTCTTATGTGGTACATAGCCCATGCTATAGTCAAAGCCATCTGCTCAGACATATTCTCCTGAAGAACTGAGACTGGAGAATGAGAATAGGCAATTAAAAGTGATCCTGAGAGCAAAATCTGCTTTTTAACCTGACTCTCTGCAAAAAAATGCTGAGACAAGTACAGGGTGAGGTATTATCTTGGATTTCCTACTTTAAAAGAAGTCAAGTTCAGATTCCTTCATACCTAGCTCACATCTAACAAAGCAAATCCACACTGACTTGGCTACTGATGCTCTCTCTTTGAACTATGCACAGGTAAAAGCTTGAAACACACACACCCTTGAATAGTTTAGTTAGTAACTGGAGATCAAGAAGTGAACACAGAGGAATGAATTTTTGTTGGTCAAGGCACTGCAGTTTTCAAATCTAGGTCCTCTTGGTGAAAAAATAAGGACCTGTGCAGGGCCAGATGTGAAGTCCTGCAGTTTGAATCCAACCTCTTCAGGTGCCCCTCTACGATCTTGTGAGATACAATAATGTAAATAAATGTGATCCGTCCAGCAGTGCTCTCATGCAAGCAGAAACACTAGTTTCACAGGAATAATAAATAGTCCCTGTCTGCCACTGGACTAAACAAGGACAAAAAGAGCGGGGTGAAGTGAAAAGAAGACACAAGATAGATGAGGAGGATATAAATATGATTTTGATAATGACAGATTTCCATAAGAACCAATGTTGAAGACAAGACAGAGAGTAGCTAGACAGAGAGTGTGTCTGAGGAGGATTATGACTGACCAGTGAGCAGATACAAAGCCAATAACAACATCTCAAAGAGTGTCCATAAATCACAAACCAAAAGGCTTGAACTTGTGCACACTTCCCTAAACATCCAATCGAGAGAGAAACAAACAATAAAAGAGAGAATCAGATGATATGACAGGGTGATGCCTCCAGTTAGCTGAGTGCTCCCAGAAGTCCAACAAAAAACTGCCTCACTCAGCTCAGTGATGGGTGTGAAATCTATTGGATGAAGATCTCTGTACGTATGCCCACACCCCAAAATAATCAGCTCTTTTAGAATAAATCAGAGAAATCCATAGTCCCTCCCCAGCTCAGCACTTCCCATCAGACCAACAGCACCCTGCTCCCACCACATACCAGTGCCAGACTGGTGTGTGCCCAGTCCCAACAGGAGCCTGGGCTGACGCCTTCTGAGGCTGAGCTAAGGAGCAGCAAGCTCCAGAGCTTCCACGCCAGCTTTAACAACCAGGTTATAAACTTCTGAAAAATATGACTTCATAATGAAAATACTAGCACACCAAATCCTATAATACTCACATTTACTGTATGTAGCTTTATATTATCCCATAAAAATAAATAAAACACATCAACTATTGTATAACCGTAGGGGATATTTTCTTGCTTTGTTTGTTTGTTGTTTGGTTGGCTTTTGTTTCTTTTTTTTTTAACAGTTCACTCTTTTGCATACAGAAGAAAGGAGTGGGTTTTTTTCTTTGTTTTGTTTTAAAGTTGAATGTTTTTCTCTGGTTTTTTTTTTTTAAGCAGACTTTTGCTATGTTGTTTGTAATCCAGCTCTCGGGCTACACGGTTTCTTCTATACACTGTGATCAAATCCCAACTGGCTGGTCTAGTTTCTTCACATATATCTCTTGAGATAAAGCCTTTGCAGGAGGCAGAAGATAGAAATAGAGTTGCCACAAGCCTAGGATTTGGCTAGTTATCTTGCACCCTGCTTGACTTTGCTGAAGGACATTAATTGTCCTGAGGTCTCAGCGGCCTGCACATTTTTTTCCATTTTTTCCCCTCTATTACCCTCCCACCAGCAGAAATCATAACCATGCGAGCAGCAACTGCCAAAAGGCAGCAATTCATAATCAGCAGAGTGATTACAAAGGAGCCAGCAGCAATGCTGAAGTTTATAGCACTTCCTGCACACAAAACTACACGGTAAAAATATTTGCAGCAGAGAGTAAACAGGCTTAATGGGCTCCAGTCTAATTTCTTTTTATAATCCTATAGTGTGAGTATAGCACTTGGGTAAAGCTCTGTACTGACAGCACAGAAGATGCAAGCACACTGCTGAGCTGCACAGCGCATACGGCATGGGCACCAAAACTTCCCCATCTGGAGCTGCACCTATGCAAGAGTCAATGTGGCTTATCTTTACTTCCCCTGCAGCACAGACCAGCTAGCAGGAGGAGTAACTGCCTATAGAAAGCTAAAATCTTCAAGTAATCTGATATGCTTTAGGGAAAATATTAGCTTCTACTTCATAGACATTGCCAAATCCAGTCTGTATTCTCGAAATACCAGGGTTTGAAGGAAAATTATTGGCACTAACAAGTGGCTGTCTTCTACGCAGCACCGTGGAGAAGGTGTATCACTCTCCATCAGTGATTTTATTATGTGCATCCTTCCTCACTCTTCTGTCAAATGCAAAAATTAGACAAAAAAAGAGAAAAAAATAAAATTTCAAACAAAAATAGTAGAATAAAATAATATCTATTTATAAAGCAGAAAAATAGAGAGATGTCAAAGGAAAAAAAACCCGAACACACCTTGTACTCTCTCTGCTGAAATTTAGAGATACGTTTCAACTTTTCACAACTGGAGGAATATTTATTTATCAAACAGACAGACTGCAAAGGATTCTTTATCTCTTAATCTTCTGGGGTGAGAAGAATGCAAAACCTCTCTTTTAAGCAAGTCCGTTCCCACAGTCTAAGTCTGCTTTTCTAAGAGATCAAGACACTTATACTTTTAATCTCATGTGATAATCATGGAGCTGCTTAACTGCAACTGCTGCCTGAGACTGACCTGAATTCATTACAGCTGCAAGGGCTGCCTTCCTAGTGAGGGAATGGTGAAGAGTGTTCCTAGGGTGATGTAACCATCCCAATCTTATTTCCCCAAAAACAGTGTGGAGGGACTGGGCAACTCTTTCATCAAGTTTTATAAACACAGGCAGTTTTACAGTTGTCTCTTGCACTCATGCAAAATGGCCCTTTCCTTGCAAGGTAGCAGGCAAAGTGAATGGTTTACCTCAGTTTCCCTGGGAGCAAAGGGAAGAGACAAGAAAACCCTTGGTGCGTGTTCAGCCTCAGAAGCTAGAAAGAGTGTTGATAATCTCTTAGATATATCATGACAAATAGTTCCCATTGCTGGGGACAAAATGCCTCAGTGGCCACTTCAGAAGAGCTAACCTATAATTCTGGGGCAACTGGGATAGAAGCAAGCACCCACTGCATTCATTACTCCCAGGGAGCACTCACAGACTCATCTGGCAACCCCAAAATATTCCTTAGCTTTTAATTTTACCATCTCAAGCAGAGACAGTGTATGGCATTTCCCATTGCGCTACCACAAACAGGACATTTAGCTACAACAGAGCTAAATACAACAGAGGATTACTTGACCTTCAACCATGAACAACTTTGAAGGATAATTAAGCAACAAGAAAAAGAGAAAAAATGGTCAAAGTGAAGTATCTACTGTGATTCATTCAAGAAAAGTAAAGGAATGAAAAAGCCATGAAAAGAACTTTGTCTCTCAAAGCAGGGTTTCTAAGAAGAACTTTGGTTCTAGACATGGCATAAATTTACTTTATGAATACTGTAAGACATACAAGTCTTCCTTTTTCATAGAATCATAGAAGGGCTTGGGTTGGAAGGGGCCTTAAAGACCACCTAGTCCCAAACCTCCTGCTGTGGGAAGGGTTGCCACCCACCAGATCAAATTGCACAGGGTCCTGTCCTGGCATTGAACACCTTCAGGGATAGGACATCCACAGCTTCTCTGGACAATATAATCCAGTGCCTCACAACCCTCTGAGTAAAGAATCTCTTCCTAATATCTAACCTGAATTTCCTCTCTTTTAGTTTAAAGTTATTTCCCTTTATCCAATAACTATTAGACCTTGTAAAAATTTGTTCCCCCTCCTGCTTAAAAGCTCCCTCCAAGTATGGGAAGGTCACAATGAAGTCTCCCCAGAGCCTTCTCTTCTCCAAGCTAAACAAGCCCAACTCCCTCAACTTTTCATCACAGGAGAGGTGCTTCAGCCCTTGTGATCATCTCCATGACCCTACTCAGGACCTGCTCCAATAGTTCCATATCCTTCCTGTACTGGGGGCCTGGACACAGTAGTTCAGATGGGGCCTCACAAGAGCAAAGTAGAGGAGGACAATCACCTCCCTTGCCCTGCTGGCCATCCCTCTGTTTACGCAGCCAGGGATTCTGTTGGCCTTCCAGGCTGCAAATGTTTTCAAATGTTGGGGTTTTTTTTAATGTTTTCAGAGAATAAATGTCTGCAATGTGAATGGGAATGTGAACAGGTGTTGATGAAGAACCTTATTTTTTACTACAGGTTGCTTTACTTTCATAAAGCTGAGATATCTGTGTTTACAGATGCAGAAGGTATTTCTGCTAGATCAGATCACTATAGTTTGTATACATCTCTTTACATATTGCTTCAGTTTCACATTCACAAATTGTTACTTTCTAATAAAAATTAAAAAAAAAAAAAAAAAAAGACACGAGGACTAATTTTTTTAATTGTTGACCATTGTAGACCCTCTGCAAAACATAAGCCCAGTTTTAGCCCAACATTCAGCCTGACCTGAAGAAATTTCAAATTATTCAGCCGTAGGCTGATCTTCACAACTAAAACCAGAGTGAAAAGTACTGGATATCTCATGAGGTGTTGACAAAGGTACATAACTCTGATGACATCCTAGGATCTTTTTTGTCACTCTTTGAATGTCTCACAACTTCCTGCAGCTGTGGAAAGGAGAAATGGATCATTCGTTGCTCTTATTAGAGGAGAGCTCTACAGGGAGGTAACAGGAATTAGGGAAAAGCTAAGAAAGAAAGAAGAAAAAAGAGAGATTCCTTTGAGATTTCTATGCAGCACTGCACAAGAACAGTTCCATCATTGGTTAAAGAGCTTCTCAGGCTGCGTTGTCCAAACTGGACCTAATTCTTGTGAAGACCCAATCAGGCAATGTAGCAAAACTATGTCCTAGCAGTGCAAGAAGAATACACTTAGGATGTCTTCATCATCTCTCCAGGTAACTTTTTAAATAACCAACTTTCCTGACACATTTTAATAAAGATCTGCAAAAGGAAGAGCACCAGTAAAGCAGATAAATAATTTTATTTCAGAGACATAGCCTGAGAATAATTGAAAGACCTGACTAAAGTGATTCCAGAGCACTCTAAGTTATGATTCACATCACAACACTGAGCAGTCACAGTTCAGAGTGATAAGAAATTGATTATGGAATGCCCACTTTTAAGCCATTACAGAGGCTGAATTAATTCACATGCAGGGTTATTTCTTCAATTCATGTCTGTAGTCATTGGTGGAATAAATACAGAAAGCTGGGAGAAAATTGCTCTGTTTGAAAATGTCCATATTCCTCGTCTTAGTACTTAAAGCATCAATCACAACTTGCTACATATTTTTCTACTGAATGTTGGAAGAGCTAAGAGAAATATCCCATTTTGCAGCACCCCGGTTCTGCCCACATACAAAACTTTACATCCCGATCCACTGCCTAGACAGTATGGGACAGAGAGAAGTACGAATAGAAGAAGACAGTAATTGCAATAAAATATCAGTGATTTTTAAGCCAAGTGTCTGCATTTAACAGAAAAAAAGTCTAATGTTTCAAGGATGCGATTGCAGGCTTTTTAAACTGCATGTAATAATACTGAGAAACTATCACACTGAAGATGGTCTTCGGATTTCATGGGGAAGATTTTATGCAGCAGTTGACACATTACTATAAGTATGTATGTTTGTGTTCTATACAAAAATTCCCATGCTGAAGTACTGTGTTATAAGAGCTCATGAGAATCTGGTGGAGTGGTCAACACTCATCCATCACTTCCCAATGGACTACTCAGAAGTCCATTTATTTATAACAAGGTAAAATCATTTTGCTGTTTTCTAGTTGATAGCAAAAAAATGGAACTGCGTGATACACTTTTATATTTTTAGACCTACATTTTAAAAGATGACAAGTTGGATGTCCAATATGAGATAATTTAAAGAAAAAAAAACCAAGAAAACTTTATTGTTCTCCCAGAGCTAGATGACTACTTACTTAATCATCTCATAATAAAACTCTTTCTGAAGCTTTTGGAGGGGACCCAAATCAGGTCTCTTTCAATATGGGTGGCAACACTGCCCACAGCACAGGGTTGGAACTAGATGTTCTTTAAGGTCCCTTCCAGTCTCAGCCATTCCACAATTCTATGTTGAAAAGCTGCAGAGATTGTATCCACTCAGGAAAAAAAAAAAAGAAAAAGAAAGCTATCATGATAATGACTTACAATCATAGATTTTTCTTCATCAGGAAATCTGTTACTACACTCACTATTTGCCTTTTGGCTCAGGTAATTTTCCTTTAATTTCTTAAAAACAATCATCTTTCAAAACTTCTTATTTGTTCTAGCAATTAACTTCAGCCTATTTGTTTTCTCCACATTTTTATACCTAAGGTAAAAAAATAATTTCGAGAGGCAGATTTGGTTTTCCAGGGTGTTTTGGAGGTTACAGCTGTAAATTATAGATTCTGCATTGGTATGCATATAAGAAAGTAACAGAACTTGGAAAGTAGCACACTTAAAAATATTAACAGATAAGGATATAATAAAATTAATAAAAAAAAAAAGTCACAATATGTTACAATGCTTCCTCTAGGCTGGTATTTTGATTTCAGAAGCAGCCAATATTGAATACTCTGGAGAGCAGGGCAATTCATCTATTTCTACAATACTTCACTAGAAAGCAAATGTTGGCCTGACCCCAACTGGTGATTAGGTTATACTGAGGAGTTTGAGGATTGATAGCCCTTGTCATTTTAAATTAGCACTAAATGTAGTTGAGGATGTTATTCTTATTTGGGTAAACATTGCATTATTTTTGCAAATCATCTATATTAAGGTATTTGTCTCGTAAAATAGATTGAGGTCCACTATTAAACTTGCGTGCAATATAAAAAATAGCACATGTAATTCATTTTTACAAGTGTTGCCTTCAACTTCATCGGTAAGAGCTCTTGACAGGCCATTCAAGATTTTCCAAGCCTCTATCAATTCCTATCTTTTTCTTTCTACCTCTTTCCATACTAAATAGACAAGACTTTTGATCTAACACCAGAAAATGACAAAAAGCATTCATCTGTTTTCTGTTTGGAGTCTATAACATCCTTCACAGAGCTTTCTCTTTTGTTGAAAGATTTATTGTTATTTTGCATTTCTCCAAAACAAATTATGCCAAATATAATATACGCACGAATATTTCTCCAAGAATATATCAATCCTCCTAATCTTGAGAACGTTGAATACTTTATAATAGCTTGTTTGCAGGGTGTGGGGTAGGGAGAGGAGGGGGATGTTAGAATTTTCCAGCCATCAGCCATGTCTTATTCAAGTTTCACCTTGCTTGAATAACTGGAGAACTATGATCATCTTCATGTGCTTGGCCGTATCATCACGGCGTGGGTAGGGTGCTGGGAGAGCTTTTTGCTGCTGTCTCAGGCCTAATGAGGTTGTGGTCAATGCTTTCTAATCAGTGCCCCAGGACTGAGATCATTCTTTGTCCGGGGAAGGAGGAACACCAACCGAGACTTCTAAGGTGCATTCTCTCTGACCAGAGTATCCCCAGATCATTCTCAATTACAGGCCAGCTGCATCTTTCTGAGCATTTTTAACAAGCGTATTACTTTGCTAAGCAAGGCCACTCTAGTATTTAGCTTTTGCTCCAGTACAATCCAGGAGAAAATGCTTCATTTTAGGCACAAGAGTAATTCTATTGACTTCAGCAGAGCTATTTATGTAAGTATTTCTATAAGCATTCTGTTGTATCCTGACAATAAGAGGCAGTCACTGAGGCATTAGATGATGTAGATTAAATATACACGCAACTCATCTTCCACCAATTCTCCTGCAGACAATTTAAAATTTTGTGGCTGATGAATGGGAGATGGGAAAATACAATGAGAGGAATGTCACACATCTCTCCAGAATCACTAAATATCCTCAGCTAGTTTTTCTTATTATATTTGCCCCTTCAGAAACATGAAGACTACTAATTAAAGAAGAACTGGAGACTTGTAAAGATTATGAGAGTGCTGCTATGACATAACCATAATTCTTGATGACATTTCACTTTCCCCATCCAGAAAAATCTATCACACTTTCGGAGATGTGACCTTCATCTTGTAAAATGAATACTATAGCAAAGAGCTCATTTGACCTCTTACATGCCCTCCCCTCTCCACCATCCGCCTGGCCTCAGCAAGTCTGTCAAGATTGTTTGCTTCATACTAATTAGCTTGATATCTTCGTCTGTTTGTGCTTAACTCACTGCCTTTGTTTTGTCTCTCTTTTCACTTTGCATGTAGCTCTATGGATCACATGGTTTCTCTTTTCCTAGTATCTAACTTGACCATCTGATTGTTGCTCTCTTTTTTTCTTCAACCTCAGTGTGAAACTCCTTATTTAGTCTTATTCTTCTCTTTTCTTGGTATGTTACTTGCTAGCAGAAGAATGGTCCAAATAGCTTTTTTCCCTCTAATCTTTAGTCCTTGTGGCTTTCTGTTCTCTTGTCCCACCCTTTAGCCTGTTTGATTTTTACGAGCATGTAGTGCATCCTCTGGAGAAACGCATGTCTGACTTCAGTGTCTTTTTTGTTCTCCTTCTGCTCATTTAGCATTCATTTTTTGCTGCAATCTCAGACCTAATGAGATTGTGATCAATGGTTCCCAAGTTGCCCCCTGCCTACATGTCTTCAATCATACCTTGGCTGTATAATCTGCTGTGCTCTTCTTTCTGTCAGTTGGTGAATGCATATAGTTGATGTTAAAAGCAATCTGGAAACACATAAAAAAGCTGTATTTTCTCCTCCACTTAATAAAGTGGAATCTACCTTGGTAATTACAAAACTTCCTTTGTATCCTGTGAATGCTTGATTTATATTTATTTTATTTTATTTTATTTTATTTTATTTTATTTTATTTTATTTTATTTTATTTTGTGGAGTCACGTTAGAATCCAGCTCTTTTTATTCTGGAAACTCAATACTTTCCAGCCTTCAGCCTACTCAAGGTAAAAAGCAAAACAACTATGAAAAAATACCCTTTCACACACAATTATCTGCCGGGCAATCACTATCCCATAATATTATCTCACAGAATAAGCAGCTCTCAGGCAACACTAGCTTGTCCCTGTAATGTTTGCATGAACGTCTTTCTTCTACAAGAGGTCCTGGATTTCACAGGTAGTGGGGGGCACCTTGGGATGCTGTGCTTGGTTACCATTGTAATTACCCATATTTAATCAATGCTTTAATCAAGGGCTGGAACAGACATGAATGTGCTATGATACAAAGTGAAAACACTGAGCCTGATCTCTACCAGGTCAAAACCTAAGGTTGGAGCCTCTCAAGCTGCGCTGATTCCCACAGTGTAGGACTCCGTTCAAGAGAAGAGTTTTCTCCTGCTGTGCTGTGATGATAAACTGCCTTCCATCACAAGAAACCAGCTCCCATTTAACTTCCAGAAGGGAAAATTTAGGGTTTCTCTAACCCATTCACAACCCAATGAATTTTACCCACAGGACTGCCAGCAGAAAGATGAGTCCCTTATCTCACAAGATTTTGAGGTTTTGACTTTTTTTAACTGCTACCATCTCTGTTCCATCATGTGCCTCTTCCTTAAAACATTATTTGTCTTAGACTGGTAGCTGTATCTGACAGCTTGTGTGTTATATTTGAATGTGTTTTCCACACTGTATGAGCTATGACAACACAAATCATCCAGATGGATTGCAAGGGAATGGCACCGTTCATCCTCTTGATGGTGCAGAGCATGGGAAAAAGGGCTGCAGTGGAGAGAGCCTCCTGGAGATGCCCTCAAGGTCTCTGTGCCTGGCACCAAGCACCAGGGCATGGGAGAAGAGCTGGCGTTTCCCCTCCAGGACTCCAGGGGCTGGGGGCATCCTCACAAGAGATGAAACCAATTTATGATCAGACCTCTGCACATCTGTGCCATTATGAAAAGGTAATAAATATCAGGCGAGGAAAGGATATTGCACACTTGATTTGAGAAAAACTGAAAGTCCTATGCCACAGGCCAAATATAGAACTCCATTAACAATTATGAAGCACTGTTGATGAGGAGAGTGAAGCACTGTTGATGAGGAGAGTGAAAGAACATCCCAGGAGGAAATTAATAATTCTGTATTAAGTGCAGGGCTTGGATGGTGTTTGGTAAATAAAGCCTGGGGTCATGCACTGACTGATGGGGGAAAACAAAATATTGAATAACTACCAATTCAGCAAACACCATTCATCCTATGCAGGGAAGAAAGCCTTTTGACTATAGATTAAGGAGAATATTATCAGTTAATCAAAATTGTATTTGAATGCTGTTCACATAAAGGAACCAAATAAATCTTCATAGCAGCTTCAATTCTTCGGCTTCCAAATTCTCAGGCTCTTTACAGCTTTCTCAGAATGTAAGCTTTGTGTATGTTTGTTTTTTTTATGTTGTTGGTATCATTTTTTATTGCAGTTTTTCCAAGGAAGTTTAAAAAGAGGAAACTTACATGCACCTACAACAGCTGCAACATTACGCAGGTATACTTACATTCCCAAACCTCCCAGCTGCAGCAAAGCTCATGGACTGTTTACAGCGTATTGCTGGAGGAACTGACTTGCATAGGGAGTGGTTCTCTGATGACTTGGAGGTGTGTGGGTGAAGCATCACCTCTCTCTGTCCTCGTCCTGGGAGAGGGAGAGCTGGTCCAGCACTACGTGCTGCAGATAGGGTCCCCAGCCCAAGTCAGGAATGTACAGATTTCAAAAGTTCATCACAGCCAAAGCTCTATCTGGCATTTTGGGGTGGGAAGGAAAAAAGAGGAAGTATTCCCTCTGTTTTGAGCCTTTTTCTTGCCAAAAGTCCAAGGTCTTTCAATAGACAAGTTAGGTGGGCAACTTAGAGCTCCTCAAGATGAGGATGAAGAGAAAGATGAAAATGAAGTGTGAGAAGGAAGAAGACGTTATCACAGAAAAGCTTCAAGGAAGGTACACAAATGGTTGTTTCACTACCTGATCCATCACAGTTTGCATGCAGGTCAACAAGACCGAATGCTTAAACTGAGCTGTACGCAGAATGGACATAACAAATGGGTTGTGAGTGAAAATCAGGAAGATGTGTCATTAATGGAGAAACCTCTGAGGCGAGTGTGGGAAACTGATAAGCAGGTGTGAGAAGTGAAGAGTGTTGGTGAAAGGAACGGAGGCAGTGCAGGGCTGGAGAGCTGGGAGAAGCAGGCAGATACCAAGCCTTGAAAGAAATGACAAGAAACGGAAGTCTGCCCCACCAGAGCTGCTAAGCCCAGGAGGTAGCTCAGAATTTAAGAACTGCAATGATGGATTTTAGAATTTTACTACGCGAGCAAACTACTTCAAATTTATAATGTTACACAAGAAACAATGTCATTCAACACAAAGATTGGAAATGACAATCAATATAAACCTGTGCATCCTATTTCAGAGAAGTGATCATAGAAGGTAGTGAAATGCAGATACGTGCATTCAGTTTTCCTGTATTCGTGCACCCTCTTATACTGTCATTTAAAACTCAGAATCAATCTGAGTTACCTTAAGTGGCAATACTGCATCTTTAATGCTTGATTCATTTGTTGTGAAATATAGTCAAAACAATAATTTAAAAGGGAAATTTGAAAATGTCAGATAGAAAATGCATATTTTACTTATTGTAATGTTTGTTGATTTGAGGCTTTGAGGGCAACATGGTAAATATTCGGTTTGGCTGGCACAGACTGTGCAGGAATCTAATAGAAAGCAATATTGTTGAAAATGGATATCAATTGAAAACAGAGAGCAGTGTCAACTATTCCCCACTGGGAGCAGACAACAATAAAACCAGTCAAGCATTACACAGTTGAGCCTGCCAAATGTCATTACAGTGTAGAAAAAAGTAAAAGCACATACGAAGAAGAGGAAAAAAAACAACAACCACTTGCTTTATTTATATTTTTTCCCTGGACAATTTGGTAAGATAAAACCTGGGGGGGGGGGGGG
>JACDJE010000095.1:1642811-1806699 GCA_016647715.1 Pavo muticus
AGAGAGAGAGAAAGCGAGAGAGAGAGAAAGCGAGAGAGAGAGAAAGCGAGAGAGAGAAAGAGAGAAAGAAAGAGGGAGAAAGAGAAGGAAGGGAAGGGAAGAAAGGAAAAGGGAGGAGGGGAAAAAAGAAAAAAAAAAAAAAAAGCACAAGGAAATCTCTCTGTCGCGCGGCAGAGCGGCCGATTGAACACTGGGAGCTCCGAGCCCCGCGGGAGCGCCGCCTCCTCCCCACAGCCCCGGCGCGGACAAAGGGGCGGCGCGGCCCGCAGCGGGCTGCAGCTCCACCTAGCGACGGGCTGCCAGCTGCAGGGCTGTCCACAGCGTCAGCGCGCTTTGGGGTGAAGGCCGTATCGGGGCTTTTATTCAGAGGTTCTAACCCAGCATGCGTCTGGGGCCCGGTGTGAGGACGCCTCGCTGCGTGGCAGGCACATCAGCTATCAGACTCTGTGTCATTAAGATCCATGATCTCACGGCATTACGCAAGCAGGTTGTGCATTAATCGAGAAGACCCCAGATCCAGAAGGCTCCAGACATAGAAGGCCTCAAATCCAGAAGGCTGAGGAGCCTCTGCAAGGTGCACCCAGGGGAGCTGTAGAACCAGAACGCTGCTTACTCAACCCCTTGCAGAAATGGTGCAGAACTGCCAAGCTTTAGCTGCAATCCTGAGTCCTATTTTAGACATGGAAAGCAGAAGGGGACTTCTTTGAAATTAACCTTCTAAAAAGTACTTGGATTTCCATGTTTCAAAACATGTGGATTGTCCTGGTTTTCTGTATCTACTAAGATGCACAGGTTTTCTTCTCTGAGAGAACCTCTTTTCTCTGAGTAATTTTTTCAAACCTTTTATTTTACCTTCACATATAATCTCTGTTGACTGGGCACACAATCCAGAGAAAACTTAATTTCTCTATCTGCTTCAGAGAGATTAAAGATTTCCCACTCACCTAACAAAAGTGTGCTCGTGGGCGCATCTCTGCTCATCTCTGCCCGTCTCTACTGCAGATCCACCCACTACCCCATGCTCATTAAGGTCGGAAAAGGCCGCTAAGACCCTGTGGTGCAATCACTGACCCATCCCCATCATGCTACTAAACCCGCGTCCCTCAGTGCCACATCTCCATGTTTCTTGAACACCTCCAGGGATGGAGACTCCCCCTCTTCCCAGGGCAGCCTGTGCCAGTGCTTCACCGCTCTTTCTATTACATTTTTGCTGATAACCAAATGTCCCTACAATGCAGGCAGCCAAGGAAGACCCGTCTTTCTAAAGCTCACACTGCTCAGGCACTGCTTTGTCTGAGAGTGGATCTGTGGCTCTTGCAGTGTATGTCAGTATTTCCATAATGCCTGGCAGCAGGTAGCGTATCACTCAAGGCTTCATAGTACTGAAGTCATTTGCAATCATTGCTCCTAAAGGAAATTTAGAGTCCAAATACTTTATTTAGAGAAATTAAAATTGCCAAAGAACTACAATACATGTGTATTTTCAGTGTTGGTTAGCTATCTAATTCCATAATAAAACCATTTAATCCCAAATTGGAATAGTTGGGCACACGTTAAACCCATAAAGCAGAGACAAAAAATATATATTTGCCATGTAGTGTAGCTGATATATCAAAACTGCTTCTGTGGAACTAAAAGAGGCTGCATCCTGTTAAAATTCCCACATCCCCATGGCAAATTTTATTTCCTTTTGAATTCAGTTGTAAAAATTGGAAGCAAGGAAATTCACAGGCTGAAACAGTGTCTAGATAACATTATGGGGCATGTTGCTTCCAAAGCCTTGCGTGGGTTTTAGCCACATGTCTCCCACTGATTTTAATGGGATTTGCATGGCTAAAATCCTGTTCAGTGCTTTGAAAATGTATCCCTGAGGGTCTGTCGTGAATTCATAAAGCCCTAGAATTTCTGAGTTAAACCCAAAATACAGTGTTGGCTGATTTTAGAGGCTTGTTACCACTCTCCTAATTAAAATACAGCTTAGTTCGGTAAAAGGTCTATTCCAGTTTGTGCGTAGGGTATATGTGTATAATATAATTCTAGTATGTGTGTAGTTTAAATGGTTGTGTTATTTACTCTACAAAAGAGCCGCGTTGCATGCACTTTCTAATTTTCATAACACTTTCATTATACGTTGGGTAGTAAGTCCCAAACAGTGAATAAAATTGCTACTGTTCTTTCAATGAGCTCATAAATGTCACTGGAGAAACTGCTGTCATGTTAAGGGTGAGTTGGTTTTGTGGTGCACTTACACTACTATTGACAGAACAGTTCTTTCCAATGCAACATCGTGGCATTTTTCTTTAAAATGTTTTACGTAGTATTATATCATGAAGGATCAAGAAAGCTCACAACGCAAATCAGTATCACAAAAAGTTGGATTTCTGACAAACACACAAAATTAAGGAAGGGCAATGGGAAGGAGGCTTCTCTTTCATTCTTGTGCCTTTTAGGAAGGATCTCAGGTCAATATCATCATTATATTTAGCAGCCCATGAGCAGGCACTATGCCAGGTCAGTGGTGGCAAGCTGGTGCTACAGAATGTAAGTCTAAATGCTTTTTATTACTAAGCTCAGAAAATTTGCAGGTATATTTAACTGCATGTTCAGAACTCCAGATGTCTCCTCTTCCACCCACACTCATTGCAGAGTTGGATATCATTGCATTTGGTAACCATCAGACAGAACGTGCCCCAGTCTCATATAGCTGCCAGGGCAGGCAGAGGCCTTTGTGCATGTACTCCTTTGTCACATTAGCTATGGTATAGGTGGCTGTTTAACACACATAAACAAATCTGATTTTGCGTAAGCAAACTAGTAAGACGAAAATAGTTACCAGTAAAATCATAGGCATAAGGAATTGCAACCCAGCTTCACAGCTGGGTTCATTTCTTCTATCAAGCTGAAAAAAAAATAAAAATAAAAATAAAAATAAAAAAAATTAAACTATCTTTGTCCCTGCTGAAAGGTCTTGGGAACATTTGTTTTAAAAGAATTTTCAGGAGAGAACTGGCTTTCCAGATTCCAACTTAAGCAATAGCAAAACACAATAAACTTTGTTGGCATCATCAGCTGAAGTAGCCCAATGACAAAAGTGATACACCTCCCAGCAATTCAGTCCTTTTAAAATTTCTTATTTCATGTACTCCTACCACCAGTGCTCAATATATGGAAGCTACCCTGAAGCATGAATAATCCCTGGCAGGTGTTCTCTAATGAGGACTGGTTCCACAGCTCAGTTGTCCACAAACTATAGCCCATGGCTCTGCAGTGGCCCGAAAGCCCAGGATAAGTAATCACAAATGGACCATGGACTATAATAAATAGAAAAATGTAAAAACTTAGATTTTCTACCAGCATTCCATGCTGCTCTTTTCCATGAAGTTTTTCTGCTTTGCCAGAAGGAAGTTTTCAGCAAAGTGCAATTTGCACAATTGCTCTGGGCCCTGCTTTGAAAAATGCCCTGGTAGGTTCCTCACAGGGCATATGGCAGCTGAGGGTTAAAGGTGGTTCATTGGTCCAGAAAAGCCCCGGGGACCATTGCCTTAGCTAATTCTGGTTGGTGTGTTTTCTCTGAAATCATCAACCCTTGCATTTTAGCTCTGATACTCTTTACCATTCTTTATTTTAATACCACAAAAATAAAAGATAACACGGCACAAACCGTGAAAGGCAGCATCCCTTAGCCTCACATATGCATAAGATTTCTCCTCCTCTCATTTTTTCTATTCCTTTTTTCTTCCCCTCTAATCTCTCTTCTCGTTGATTGGTCTTTGATAAACAATAACACACAAGATGCAAGACTCAGATGGGCAATCAAACACACAAGAGTAAACCCGTACAAGAGGCAGTGTCTATGCACTGCTGTGAGTTGCCCCCTTCTTCACTTGTTTTATTCTTAATTTGGATCCCTGAGGAACTGTTCTGTTTGCCAGAGACACGCTGGACCTTTCTGATTGAACATGTTTTAATTCTTCCAAGAAAAAAAAATAGATCCCTTTGATTCTGACAGAAAATTGTAATCTGTATTGCCATCTCTGAGTCTGTCAGCCAGGCTGGAAGAATATGCTCTGATCAAATATTTGGGTGTGTGCTTTTCATGTTGGAGCTGAAGACCTAAGCTCCATGACATATCTTGGATGGTGGCCAGGTTTAGATCCCTAATAATTTAAAACAATAACCACCTGCTTTAAAGGGGAGGAAAAAATACATTTCCTTCCTGCCATTCACTAGCTTAGGATTAGCAAAGTCTTCTAGTGCATCAAATTGAAATACTATATCTGCAAGGTTGAAAATTGAAATGAAATCTTACATTAAGCACTTCAATACTGATGGCTTGTAATTTTGTTCCTTGGTTTGGCTTTTTTTTTTCTTTTTCTTTTTCTTTCTGTTTAAAACATAGCCATAGAACATTGTTTTATATCCCTGAGTTTGATACACGGTCAGGCACTGGAATGGGCTGCCAAGGGGGTGGTTGAGTCACTGTCCCTGGAGGTGTTCATGAAATGTATAGATGTTGTACAGAGGGACGTGGGTTAGTGGGAATTATTGGTGATAGGTGGACAGTTGGACTGGATGATCTTGGAGGTCTTTTCCAACCTTGGTGATTCTATGATTCTGTGAGACCTGTCACTTGTACTAGCCTACCATTATCAGTCTGTTGATGAGATCTAAGCAGAGTGTGTGCATTTATACACATTCACCATTATACCTCTCACCAGAGAGGTAGATTTGCAAAGTAGAAATATCTACATGTCCTCTCTGGAGATTCTTACAGCCAAAACAACAGTGAAACTTCTATAGTAGTCTTATAGACTAAAAACATCCCAGATCAAACTGCACACATTTCAGAGCCAAACAGATTTTAAACCGTGTGACAAACATCTTTGAAGAAATGAATAATGTTTTTTCTGGCAATCAGTTACAAAAGAAGAACAGCACCTTTGCAAAAACATGCAATGGAAGCCTGACAGATGTCACCCTCAGAGAGAAGCATTGCTCCTTGGGTTGCTCATGAAGCCACATAAGCTTCCCCCAGCACTATTTCACCACAGAGGCAGCACCTCCCTTGTGTTTCTACCAAGAACACAGAACTACTCTTCATTCTCCAGGCAAAAAGAGATTTTAGTTGCCCATACGTTGAGTTTCCTCAGAAGGATCCAGCTGGCTTGCAAGAAATGAACATCTGGGAAGGTGGTTTGATGGTCTTTCTTAGCGCACTGGTAGGTAGGCGCCGGGAAATGGGCTGAGAAGCATGGTGTTGTACATGATGAGTTGGGCTCAGGTGCTTGAGTAAATATGAAGGAAAAGACAGTTTTGTAGGTGGCAGTTACAAATGTAGAAGGCGAGAACAGACTGCTCCTCCCAATGGAAATGGAGTAACCACACGTGGTCATGCCAGTCACGAATTATGGCATGGACCAGCACCTTGATGGCAGACAGGGGTAGGACAGAGGGTCCTTTCTCACACTGGCTCACCTAGGATTATTGCAGGGCATGTACAGTGCTTCTACTTTCTATTATTAGTTACCCACACTAGGGTAAAAAATGCATAAAATGTGTTTTCTTCATTTGTAAGCACAGTAGTATGTATATTCAGGAGTTTATAAAGGGCATCAACAGCACAGAGCTCATCAGTACAGGGCCTCCCCACATGCTATTGTAGCAGATTTACAGTTCTGTAAGTGAGAATTTCCATTGCCCTAATAAGCCAAACGGCATACTGTTTTGCCATCAACAAGGTACAAAAACACAAGCCTTGCTAGTAATTTTTGGCATTTCAAGTTCAGTGCCTTGGTTTTATTTCTATAGAGCAAAAAAAATTAGTTTTGTTTAAGAAGTGAACCCTGTGGGATGTAAGTTTCTTTATCCCATCCTTGGGCAGTGGCTCTGAGTTGGATACTTTTGATTTATTCTTATAAATTACAATATCTTTTTTCTTTACAACTCTTTAGACAAAAATTGAGTTCCGGGGAAGGAACAAGGAAAGAATACTGAAAGAGATTTTCAAAGCTGTAGGATTTTCTTCTTTTACAAGCTTAAAGTAATTTGCTGGGCAAGAAGAGAACAAAAAGACCCCATTTTTTCCCCATCCGCAGAATCTATAGGACTTGCTTCAGAACTGATCCAAAAGAAATTGTAATACAAGAGGAATATATTGTAGCTTCACATTTTTGAGGGCTCTTGTGAATGGTGAGAATGATTGTCTGCTCATGCAGATTCAAACATGGACTTTTTTTCCTTAACTGCTCCTTGAACAGCACAGTCCATATTTGACAAGTTAGAAACATTAGAGAATAAATTCACAGAGATGAAAATAGAATTTCCAAAAAAGTTTTCCTTAGACTTCAAAGAAGATAAAAAGGATTGGAGGAAGTTTGATCTTTATTTTATAAGTATGTACAAGAGAAGGAGGGAAAGAAAGCAACAGTCAAATAAAAGTCTAGTTTAATTTTTCTCTTGTGGGCCTACATAATGAGAAGTGAAACGCTGCAGCTCCTCAGTGTTCATAGGGTAGAAATTCACTGCCATCAAATTATACCTGGCTTCTTAGAAAATTCCTTCACTTCTGTAAGCTTGTCTGAGATATGACAACCTGCTCCTGAGAGTCACAGATGTTCAGCTGCAGTGCATGGAATATTCCTGTAAAAATTAAGACCTAATAGAGAAATATTTCTTTTTTACGTGATTTCTTATCCATCTGAAAGGAAGTATATTTTCTCTAGGAAAAAAAAACTAATTTAAAGCAAAGCCATGTAAAATCTTCTAGTTTATAAAAGTCAGAATTAAACAGAATGCTTTCTTTGTTTTCATTCTAAGTTTTTGTTTTAATAAATGGATTATATTCAAAGTTCAGTATGAGATCTGATTAATTACATACCAGCAAATTAAATAATGCCAAGGAGTGTTTCCAGCCATGGAGCTACATCATCATGTCTCCAGCAAAGTCCTGGTCTAGGCCAATAAATGCTTTACCAAGCAGGTCCTGGGTATGGTTGTCATAGGCCAGGGAATATTTCTTCTGCACTGTTTGCATATGACTACCTTGTATAGAGGACAAGAGAATGTATTTATACAACTGCAGCCTATTATATGCTGGCTTGCTCAAACTGAAAAAAAAAAAGGTCCCAATTACATTTAATTTGCTATTACAACTTGATCTGTATCATGTCAGAAAAGAAACCAGATCAAGAAGAAAACAACTGTAGCTGAAATAATTTGTAGTGGATTTATACCACAGATAGAACATTGAAAGGTGCTAATGTCTGCAGTCAGTAGCTGCAGTGACCTATGCAGGAGACAGCCCAAGAGACAATGACTGCTGCCTGACAACAAAAAACTTGTCTTTGTGGGCTTCACTGATCAGTTTTTGTTTTCATTCTATACTTGTAGTTTGAAGATGCATCTAGCTGCACCAGACCCAGTGCTTCCCTCTACAGCCTCCTGGCACAGGGAGGGGTTTGTCGTTGCAGACACATGTGAAGGGAGCAGGTTAATTTGGCATGAGCTACTCCGTGATTTTATGAACCTCATGCTATTTGGGTTATTGGCAAAAAGATGCAGGTAATAAAGATCTCTCTGCCATATCATACCACAGGTCAGGTCAGTACATGGGACTATCAGTAGCCAAGCCAGCCAGACCACATGGGTGCAGCACTGACCACGTGGAAATAAGAAGCCTGGAGACCAGCTCATGCGTTTCCAGCAATGTAGACTCCCCCCTTATCAACCATGCAGTGATCCAGAGAGTGTTCCAGTGCAAGCTGGGGAGCACTGGGGTAGGCTGCAGGAGAGACATTTTTTGCTGCATGAGAACTCAGTTCTGAAAGCAGCTGAATAAATTTTACTCAGCATAGTCATCTCATCAGTCATTCAATCAATAAAGTATCTCAAGACTGCCCCCTAAGTCTGATAGCTAATTAAGTATCTGCTTAATGATTCTGCTGACTATAATACTTACTAAAATGCAGATACACATTTTTTTGCATTTTTAATTCCTTTACCAAAAAGTACAACTGAAAGAAAAAAAAGAGTGAAGTCTACAGTAAGCCTCAGACTTCCGTCATAGTTGCAGCTAGACAGAGACCATCACATCTTTTATTGGTGGAAAGGGCTTCGGGTTTTGTATGTTATGAACAGCTATGCCTGATACTCTGAGTTATGTAGTTATTTTGCTGATAGATATGTTACTCATCTGCCTTGCACGAATGACCGAGTGTGTTATTAGGCATATTGGAAGTGAGTGTTTTGAGCTGTGATGATTTTTTAAGGCATGATGAAGGGTCCCATCCACCCTAATCAACTTTGCATAACCGGGGCTCAACTTCCAGTGTTGTCTTTCATCAGCACAAGTGTCAGTCACTGGCCAACACGTTGCCCACAGCCCTCTGCCCTCATTTCTTCATGGCGGGATGCATGTTGTTCTTTCAGGACAATTTCTTTTCGCCTGCTTTCCCAGCTTGCTTGGCCATGACAGGTCTGCCCTGGTTATGGCATTCACCATATGGCTGGGCCTGGCTCCACCCTTTCTTTTAATAATTCCATCTCTCCGACCATCCCCCTTGCGTTGCTTTCACCAAGGGCATTTCAGAATTCAGCCCCAAACTATTGGTTCTGACTAGCTTACCCATGTTAAATCTGAAAATATTAGCATTCATTTTCCGCTCGGTGATAGCCCCTGAAGTGACCTTAGTAGGTTATGTCTCATTTCATATATTTTTCTCCTATGGTAAACCGATACAGTGTTGATACAGCTACAGCTATTAAGTCACAGCTTGAATTCAGATAAAGGCATTTGGAAACCCAGATTTAAAATATCGTGTAATTCATAGGCATTCATTTTCTCTCTCTTTTTCTGTATGTTTATGTATCAAAAATTCATGAAGAAATAAATAGTCATATAGAGTGGCCCACAAGCCTCCCAGTGTTCTGAAGGATTTATGCAAATTCACACTACAAATTAAAAATCAATTTGGCCAAATATTGGTAAGATTTCTTTTATGCAAGCCCTACAAATTTTGTAAGCTCTTCCAAGGAATTGAAGGAGCACTGGTTATTAGTTTTCATCTGTAAGAAAGGAGAGCGCTTCAAATCATGAAAATTATTCAATCATTTTATCATCTTTTATCATTACAATACCTACAAATATATTTGTTGTATTATAATGTTTTTAAAAACTCTTTTTATACATTTTTGCTTGTGTGTTTAACCAGTTTGCATTTTACTACATAACACTATTTCTCTACGCACTAGATTGCATGGGATTGTTCCTGCAATACTGAGCCTCATCACAAGGCCAAGAACTTTTCCACCGCACCATTTTGGAAGAATTGCCTACAGCCATATTTCAGCCTAGTTAGGCATATACAGCAAGATAGTTTTAATTATGTCTGAACATGAAATTTCCATAAGGCTTCACACAGCACATGGATTGAATAGTGATCATCATACTAACCACTGTCCTCTATTTCCTTCTCATCTTTAATGTGGCCAATGCTCCGTGCCTAGCAAAACAAGAAGACAAGGAAAGGCTTGCTTCCTTGTGAGCTTTGCTAGGGCACTGATCACTTTGATATCTATCAAAGTGATAAAGCTAGAAAGACAACAGTAGGAAATCTCATGGATGTGGAAGGACAGAGAGGATCTTACCCCTATGTGCAGGTGGGAGATGAGATACATATTAGTTAGGTGACATCCACAGACATAGGTGCCCCATTTGTTACATTTAAGACCTCATTTTGTCTGAATTCATAAACATGATATGCCAAAACCCAGCTCCTGTCTGCAGCTCATCCATAGGATGGTGCTGTGAGCTTTTCTCTTCCTCCTGTCGTTCACACCCTCTCCATCCTGGGCAGAGGCAGCATGCTGGATGGGGTGGGAAGGGGTATGGTCTGTCTCAGTGAGACAGCAGGATGCAAGGCAGCACATGGGGTGGCAGCATGGGTCTGTGGCATTCAGGTTGTCTTCTTCATTGCTGGGCAGTAGGCTGGCAGCCAGCAGGAGTCTTCCCATGGATGCAGTCAGGGGATGTTGGGAGGAGAAGGGAAAAGCAATTGTCTGACACTTATACGAAGAAGAGGGAGGAGTTCTGGAGGGTCTTCTCTCATGTGCGTGCTGGCAGCAGGTGGCAGAGCCCCGAGCATCAGTATGGAGGGAGAAAGTCCAATAAACTGCTCAAGTCTAGATGAGCTGGAGCACGGTCAGCATAGGTCGAAGCTAGGAATCCTTTCCCTACAGCTGCCTGATCTGAACATTGAAAGTTTGAGTAGTTCAATAACAGAACTGTAAGAAGTTCCAGCACCAAGAAAATACCTCGTACTTTCTTTGTTCTTAATAATCACTGAGCTGCTTCTGCTGGATGAGACTTTTTCTCTGAAATTTTTCTTAATAAAATACTCTCTTTTAACTATTACATCCTCTTTCAAGTGACAGAAAGATATGCCTCTGTGCCAGCATTTGAAGTCTGGCATAGTTAAAGTAAAAAGAAAAAAAGATTATTTAATGGGTAGTATAAAGACCCCGAAATAGGTGCATCTCTGTAAAGATAGGTACAGATAAATTTATACAGGTAGTGCACCAGAAGTATGGATATTCAGTAAGATAGCAAAATTCCACATAACTGTGTATTTGTAATTTAGCTGTACAATACTATTAGAACCTGTGTAAGAATCATATGCTTTTTTTCTAGCACCATTTGACTGCATGTGTTTCTGTTCTGGTTTACTGCATATCAGCTAATCGCATAATTCGGCTGGATGCATACTAAATTGAAGTCCAAATGCTGTTCACTACAGTGTACTCCCTCTGGATAAATGAACAGTCAGTATACCCACCGGACTGCATTCCTTCACCGCTACTTCGTAAACAGCTGCTAGCATTTGTTGTGAAATAGAAGACAAACTCTGTTACTGCTACATATAAAAATGGTGATTTTGCTATGTTAAAACCATCACTGCAGTTGTTAAGAGGAATGTGCAAATCATTAGGACAAGACAAGAAAGCAGGAAGATGTTTGATCCTTGCCATGGCAGCCTCGGTACATGGCGGCGCTCCAAGGAAGTGCTGATAGACCGTGTGGACAACAGATAGCACCTGGATGTCCTTTCCTGGCTTGTGCATGTTCAAAAGATGCAATAAACCAAAGTAAAACAAAGCAAGTTGAAAGAAGGAGCAGCGTCAGCCCACTGCCTCCCTCGCTGACAGTACCCAGGCAGCCAAAAAAGTATGGGTTTTTTGGAGGAAAACCATACCCAACTGCTTTGTGAGCAAGGCTTTCCTCTTATTCTGTTAGAGGCAGGGTAGGGCTTGGGAGGTGGCAGTAGCCAGAGGTGAGCCTGGCAGACTGTGGTCATGGATGAAGGGGAAATATTTGGATGCAGAGCAGCACACAAGCGAGGTGTGCATACGCAAAGGGAGGGGGCCTTTGCCTGTTGAGCTACCCAGCCTTTAAAGCAAGGTGCTGGCCGAGGCCACGGGCTTCAGCACTGAGTCTGCAACCTCTCCAGGGATGCCTTGCGGCAAAGCTGGCTGCATCAGCATCCTTAACAGCAGCATGAAAGTCTGAGCAACTGATGATAATGGTCGCTTTCTGGCCTGAAGCAAGATTAAGTCTTTATAATACTGTCTTCCTCAGCCAAGGATGCTGGGCAGAAGCCATGGTCCCTAAACATTCTCCCAGGTTTGAATCCTCCCTGTAGTTTTTATTTTTCTTTGCTCCTCCTCCTTCTCTTTCCTTTCTTTCTGTACCAAGCAGACGTTATTCTTGGAGGCAGATTTGGGAAATTTGGAGCCCAAAGTTTTGCACCCCAGGAGCCCAGGAGGCTGAGGCAGGTCCCCTTGCACCATGCATCAGTCCTGTTTGCTCCTCCTCACTCCCCACCTGAGTGAGACTGGGTCTTCCTGAAAATAGCCCAAGGAGTGTCAAAACTAGTTTAAAAATATGACAAACAATACAAATACAAACAATGTTAGGCAGAGTGCTTGAAGTCTGTTATTTTATCTTACTCTTTACTTGTTCGCAGCACATCAAAGCTGAACGTAGACACCAGAAGCCACTCTCCATAGCTTGGTCTGCTAGCAGGCTTCATGAGAAATGAGGGAATCAACACTGGTAAGGCCGCACCTCAAGTGCTGTGTTCGGTTTTCGGCCCCTCACTACAAGAAAGACATGGAGGCCCTGGAGCGTGTCCAGAGAGAGGCAACGAAGCTGTGAGAGGTCTGGAGCACAGATCTTACGGGGAGGGACTGAGGGAGCTGGGGTTGTTCAGTCTGGAGAAGAGGAGGCTCAGGGGAGGCCTTATTGCTCCTTACAACTGCCTGAAGGAAGGTTGTGGTGAGGTGGGAGTCAGCTGTTTCTTCCATGTAACAGCGATAGAACGAGAGTGAATGGCCTCAAATTATGCCAGGGGAGATTCAGGCTGGACATTAGGAAATACTTCTTCTCCTAGACAGTGGTCAGGCGCTGGAACAGGCTGCCCAGGGAGGTGGTTGAATCCCCTGGAGGTGTTCAAGAAATGCTTAGATGTTGTACTAAAGGACACGGTTTAGTGGGGAAATACTGGTGATAGGTGGACAGTTGGACTGGAGGATCTTGGAGATCTTTTCCAGCCTTTGTGGTTATATGATTCTGTGTGAGGTTGCTGCAGAGGAGATTCTTCTCACTGAGGCCAGGAAAATGGCAGGACCTAGAAAAAGGATTATTCACTTCCATGGAAAATGGAAGCACCCACACTAAATAGAGAAACACTGAGAGAATAAATCCATGTGTTGCAGCGTTCACATCTCCTCATATTTCCACTGATGATAAAGGAAATGAGTTACCTGGTAGAAAAACTCATTAAAATTGTTAAATTTGCAGTAATATCAGCAAATATTTTTTTTTAAATTCTGGTGGAAGTTATGACTTGTCTAGGCAAAGCTCAGGAATGTCTCAGTTGTCACCCACTAAGCATTCCTGGCGAACCATTTAAGTAAATTCCACAGAACAAGGTCTGAGAATATTTGGGATGAAACCTGAAATAGAATTGATACAATTGTGAGTTACTCATGCATAACTTCGGAATGAGGAAGTGGATTGCATTTGTCAGAGATTTTGTTTAGGCCTAGTGTGTTCTGCTATAAAATCCCAACTATGATTTTCAGCTGTAGTGCTGTCTTTAAAAGTACCCACCTTTAAAACTGCATTAAAATAACAAAAGTGACCAGAAAAATCCAGCCAGGAATTCTGTTGTAATTTTAATGTAACTATATTATATATCTTATGTATTTCACAACATGCAACCCTAATTCTGCAAAGAGCTAAGCATGTGTTTAAATTTATACATTTTGTGTTTTAATGAGAACTCGTAGAGTATAAAGTTAAGCATACAGAAAATCAGATTAGGAGTTAGTGTTAACACTGCAAGTGGTACATTCAAACACTGGAGGGGGAAAAAAAAAAAGAATATGTACTGTAGGTGAGAGAAATTTGATGAATTAACTTTAAATTTCAGATGATTTCTTTTTTAGAACACAGTCTTCTACCCCAGAATTTCAGTAATACTGTGCTTTCTCACTTTATTTCCTCTGTATTTAAGTGAAGTTTTTGGATACAATCACTTCATACAATCAATTCTTGTTTTGAAAAGTATATTCCTAAATCTGTCAGTTGCTAGATCCTGCTTTTCATTTTAGTGTATCACCTCACTTCGGTAAGATTCCAGATCATCTGATCACTGTTCCCAAGGCAATCCTTTATTCTGCTGTTGGTGTAGGGGTTTTTTTTAATTAATTGACTTCATAGTGAAGAGGGGATGGCTGGGTTTTAAAAGAGGTGAATATCTCACAGGGGCATAAGTCATATCATATACATTAAGCAGCGCAGGCTGTGAGAGAGAAATGCAGCCATCCCCAATCAGAGCTGGTATGTAATTCCAGCATTTCATTGATCTTGCTCTCTGCATGTTGCATGTAAAATCACTTTTAGATTTATTCAATCTCAGTGCTGTTTTTCTGATCTTCTTTAAAAAAAAACATGCAACTTCTGCTTCTTCCAACATACAAACTTGACACGGTCCTTTGGCTTTGAAGAAAGTGGAGACAGATTTTTTTAATTTTTTTTTAAAGAGATCTTCTCACAAAAAGTAACTTATTTATTCTTTAGGAGCTTCTCTAACATGCTCACTCAAAACAATAAAGGCAATAACCGGAGTTCAGCACAATACTTGAGTGGGTGGAGACTCATTAGGATCTTCTTCATCTACTATGCTTTGAGCACACTGGCGTCCCTGAATTGTCCCACATGTGATAATTGCAAAGACCTTCATTGCTACAGATTTCTCCTCTGGCCATGACCTCAGTCACTATCTCTTGGGGTTATACTGTTAGTCTGATTATTTGAGCCTCTTTGAGGAATATTTTCTCAAGCATTTAACACCCAGGATGCCTGTTTTAAAACATTATCCTGGGTTGCATCAAGAGAAGCATGACCAACAGGTTGAAGGAGGTGATTCTGCCCCTCTACTCTGCTCTCATGGGACGCCACCTGGAGTACTTCATCCAGTTCTGGGGCCCCCAACACAAGAAAGGACACTGATATGCTAGAGCGGGTCTGGAGGTGGGCCATGAAGGTGATCAGAGGGCTGGAGCACCTCCCATATGAGGACAGGCTGAGAGCTGGGGATCTTCATCCTGGAGAAGGCTTCGAGGGTAACTTATAGCGGCCTTACAGTACCTGAAGGGAGCCTACAGGAAAGCTGAGGAGGGACTTTTTATAAGGGCATGTAGTGACAGGACAAGGAAAAATGCTTTTAAGCTGGAAGAGGGTAGATTTAGAATAGACATCAGGAAGATATTCTTCACTGTGAGGGTGGTGACACACTGGAACAGGTTGCCTAGAGAGGCTGTGGATGCCCCCTCCCTGGAAGCATTCAAGGCCAGGCTGGGTGGGGCTGTGAGCAACCTGGCCTGGAGGGAGGTGTCCCTGCCTATAGCAGGGGGTTGGAACTACATGATCTTAAAGGTCCCTTCCAACCCAAACCATTCTATGATTCTATGATTTTAATCCAGCAGTGCTGCATGCAGATAATGTATTTATCTCCTAGATGTACACCCGTGCAGGACTGAGAAGTGGACATGTTTTTGAGGTGAGACATGGAGCTCTCAGAGGCACCAAGCCTTTACCTTCCCCAGACAAGGCAAGTGATCCTGTCCCTCCTGGCTCATTCCCAAGGACACCATCCTCTCTTCCCTTCCACTTTCTCCCCAGCCATTGCCATCATGACTCAGTGGGTCCTTCACATGACACCTCCACCACTTTTGCAATGGAATGCCCCCAGCATCACCACCCGCACTCCTCCCAGCCTCCTCTGAATTTTCCCAAGCCCCAGGCATCTCTCATGTGTTTTCAATAATTTTCTTTGCAGAGGATGGAAGAGAAGCATGGAGGAGGGGAAGACAATGTCAGTATATGAGCAGCACCAGAACCATGGGCTGCCAGTTATCTGCGTTGCCATCACTTTCCTCTTGCCTGTGTCACACTTCCAATTTTACATCACCAGCACATCAGACTATGAGTCAAGTTGAACATGAGTCAGCTGTGTGCCCTGGTAGCCTAAATGGGCCAGCTGGGGTGCACCAGGCCCAGCACTGCCAGCAGGTAAGGGAAGGGGTTGCTCTAGCCTCTTGGGCTATGCCAGGACTTCACTGAACTGTGTAAATAATAAGCAAAATTCATGAATATGTTAAACACGTCACATTTTCTCACTGAAATGTTTATTATTTTTGGTCTTAAGGAGATAATGCTGATCTTACTAACAGAGGTGTGATCTCAAAGCTCATTCCTGGCATTTCACTGTGTAGAATAATTCAGTTCACTCATTTATCCCTTTAACATAACATTTAGGTTAAGCTGGAGGCCTAAGGGGAACGTGTTATTACTAGCCTGTTTTTTATTTTCCTTTGATGTCCTCGATTCTATTCTCATTCATATATTGGGGTGTGCGGTAAATGAACCTTGAGCATTTATTTTATTTACTAATTTTGCTTACTAGCATTATCAAAAGAGTGGAGCAGCTGTGAGCTTCACAGATTGAGCATACATCTGAACATTTAACGGCCCCAGTTTATCCTGGCTTCCAGGCATCACGATATAATATTCACTGACATGAAAGCTGAAGAAAGGATGTCATGGGAAGTCTGAGCGTCATGCTGTGAGAGGGTATGTACAGCGAGACCCTCACTCCATTGGCTTCTAATAGGCTAAGTATTGATATGCAAATAGGAGAGGAGCTTGCGTGTGGCCTTTTAATACAGTCACTAAACATCGGTTCAGGAAAAAGAAAAAAATATTAAGGCTTCTCCTCTTATAATTCTAACCACAGGTGCTTAAAAACTAAAATGGATGTATTTTCTCTCAACTGCTTTGAAAGCAAATGAGACCACTTTCAAAAAAATCATGCATAGGACCTGGAAACTGACAAATTCTGATCCAGATTTCAAACACTAAGTGCTGAGGTAGTCTGATAAGCAGAAGTGGGTTAACCCATGGGAAAAAAATAAAACAAAATCACTTCCTTCATTCCTAACATGCTTCCCTGGGAGCAATACATGTGCCTCTGGAAGATTAGGTGCTGGGTTGCCACCCCTGAAAATAGAAAGATGCTTGCAAGGTAGCAGAAAGAGAAGCCCAAAGGGCATCTGCAAGGAGGCTTTGACTCTTCTGGTTCTGACACACACAGATAATTCCTGTTTCAAGTTCTAAGCAGGGGCAGGGGATGAGAGGAAAGCAGCTGTTCGTTTATCTTGTAAACAAGCCCCAGCATGCCACCAGATTATGACAGGGCTTTGGGTTGGAGATGGCCCTAGACTGCAAAAAGAGTGCAATGTTTAAAAAATGGAATTGCTTCTGAGAGCAGTTACCCAGCTATTTGGATTCTGCTCATATATTGGGACTGACCTGAAAGACCTGATGTGGTGAGGACATTTGGAAATGCTGGGTCCCATAGCTAGAAGGGCACATTGTGATTCTTATCCCACCATCCACTGGAGAGGAGAACAACCCCGCAACTCCTTGCAGTGCTCTCAAGAGAGGTATCCTGAAGGGAAGTCAAGGCTGCACACTGGAGGTGGAAATGTGTTTCTTGCATATAGCCATGCACTTGGGTCACACATACCATTTAATAGGTTTGATGGCCAAAGGGTGCCCTGGCGAACGTGGTTTCATTGGGCTCTTTGTGCCCCGCGTGGCCAGGCTCGACTTCCATATGTTAATGGCTCCTAGCAGATGTCAGCCCCAGCTGCCCACACAGGCACGTGATGGCGGCTGACGCCAGGGCTATCATGAACAGCCCAGGCTTCATTTTTTCCACTTGCCTCCGGGCTGCTCTGTGTGGGAGTTTCTAGCAGTGCAAGATAAGATGCTATATTTATATTCCTGCAAGGCCCTCACAGATTCACATTCCAGAGTGAGCATTTTTTTCCTGCTTAATTTTGGAAGCAGCTGAAGCTGAGCAAGAAGGAGCCGTTCTTTATTCCCCAATAAGCGTGTCCCACATCAGCCTGGCTGTCATTCACTGCTGTGATTTCCCACGTGAAGATGAGGAGGCACAGCACGGCACCTCTGAAGGGCCACATGCCAGCAGCTGCCGGCTCTGCAAAACTGTGAAATAAACTGCAGAGGTGCTGTAAGACATACCTGCACACACACAAGCTCTGGCACCCATGAGAAGAAGAGAAATCACTTGTATTCTTCCTATTATAAAACACTCTTCCCTTTCACCGAGACCAGCAGGGAAGCTGGTTAATAATGAAGACTTGAAGGTCTGCTCTTACTTCTCTAGTTTTTTAATGCTTAGCTCAGCCCTGTGCTGTGGGTATCATCCTTTCTGGCGTGGAGGGCTTAGTGGGATTCCCAGAGAGCCCATTAATATTGTTCCTTAATTGGCTCAAGGCTTCGATGTTGATCTCGGCTTGGCACAACCTTCACTCCCCACGCCTTGCTCCAGGTCCCTGCCAGTTCAAAGAATAGAAAATCAGGAGTGAAACCTGACAACAACACTTAAAATAAAACCAGGACTTCCCTCGCCTGGGAAATCACAGGTAGAAGATGTACATTTTGCAGTCTTCCTGGGAAAAATGTTGCCTTTACAAAGCTAACAAAGACATCTGATTACCACTTTTAATTCTGAATTAGTGTCAAAGTATTTAACCTTTCACTTACTGGTGCACCACCACCTCATTGCTATTTTAAAATGCGATTAAAATGCATTTTTCTCCCCTCTTCCCCCCACTTTCGTTTAACTGTTTGAGGAGGAAAGTGAATACAGGTGCACAGAGGCATACTTTGCACTCTTGGGCTGCTCGGGGCCACAGCTCACAGCAGCAGCAAGTATCCAGCCTCGCTTACCTGTGTCAGAACAGGTAATTGCAATAAATCATCCCGTGCCCCCCGCTCTCTGCAGCACAGAGAAGATTAATGGCAGCAGACACCGGAGCTGCCAACTTGGAAGATTTCTGTGGCAGAGCAAGAACAGCTATGCATGAGGAATTTGTGATAAAAAGCTTGGCTGGGACTGTAATATAGTGCTGGAAAGGAGCTGAGTTGCCCTTCCATAATGCAGCCACATTAAGGTCTGTCTGATTGTGATGACAGACAGGTATTTGACTGAATACACTGGCAGCTATAAAAAAAAAAAAGAAAAAAAAGAAAAAGTAGCTAAAAGCTAATGTCAAAAGGTGATGTAGGGTTGTCACATGCCATCCGCAATAATTTTTGCTATGACCACTTGCTGGTAAGGAGGGCAAAGGAAACAATATTGTCACTGGCTGCCAGGCTGCCTGTGATGTGCAGGCTTTGGGGACAGAGGGTCCCTTGTCATCCTGCCTGATGGACATGCAGCTCTGGCCAAGAGACATGTATTGTCTCACTTGTTTTCCTTTGCCTTGGTTGGAAAAAAAATGCTGCTGGGGAGAGGAGAGAAGGAATATGTTGTAGTTGGGTAAGCGGAAGCACCTGCAGTAGGATATTGCGTAGACCCTACGTGCATCAAATAACATATTACCTAGAGCTGAAGACTCACTATGGGCTTTATAACCAGGGTGGGGAAGGGTAGATAGACCAGCAGCACTGTGAGGCTGCTGGCCCTGGCACTTCATCACTCTTGTCTTGTTTGCCCCCCACTTCCCAGCAGCCCTGTGACCATAGCAGCAAGAATATAACTATGCAACAGGAAAGTCTGGGATGAAGCTGTGGAATTCCCTGCTGTCTCCATGCTTGCTTTGTGACCTCATTCAGTACAGAGCTGTTCTTTTTCATCTTCTGAAAGGTGCAGCATGTCCTGGTGCCCACTGCAGCCAGCCAGATGGACACCTCCTGCCTCCCACCCAGACCGGGTCATCCCACTCCCAGCCCTGCTTGGCACCCAGAGCAGATGGGGCATACCCAAGCACATGTCTCCAACTGCAGGCTGAGGCTTCACCCACACCTCTCACCCTCCCCAGGTGGGACCATCTCATTGGGATTTACAGGATGTTTGGGCTTGGATTGTTTTCAGCAGTGCTTTCTGGATCTTTTCCCAGAGGCTTTCCATGGCCCACAGGCTGCATCACCTCAGCCTGATTTACCAAATACTGAAATATGGCTGCAAAATCAATATTTACTCTGTTCTTTTAACAAAACTGTTTATTTCTCAGACTGGACACTGCATTTCTTCAGGTCTCCCAACTGCTGTTGGTTATTTTTATGTCTTACTTTTCATGTCTAAAGCAAGGTTCGGCTTTCCTAGGACGAATTTTCCCACTAAATGTTCCCCTGGCTGGAGTGTTAAAAGCACCAAGGAAGCAAACGCGAGGATGAAACTGCTCATCTGCTGCTCTAAAAGATGGTGGGGCTTTCAGTCCCGCTGGTAGCAGATCTCAGATGAGATCTTTGCAGAGTAATGCAGCGGAGGCACGCGCTGGCTCCATGTGACAGATCCAAACGCATCCTGTCTGTCCAAAGGGGGCCAGTGGCTCACAACAGCTGTCGAGCTGCTTTGTAAACAAGTGGGGGACATAGCTGTTTAACCTGGAATCAGGCATCTGAAAATATGCTCACCTCTCTAAGGGTTTTGCTGGAAATGCTTCAAAGAGTTCTGTTTTTCCCAGAAAGCTGCATCGTGTGATGTTTATCAACTCCTAGAAAGTGCTCGCAGCCTTTTTCCATAGGAGAGCAGCACTTTGCAGTTTGACAGTAAAATCACACATGACTTGTTAAGCACAACTTCCTAATGTAGCTCCGTGTCTGCTGCAACAGTCTCCCTGGTGGTTAAAAAAAAAAAAATACAGTACATTACACTCACTATAGCAACTGTTATGGCAATATGCAGATTACATGACCATATCGCTCCCCAGCATCTAAAAAAGAAATATTTATTTTAGCGTAGTCAGTACTCTTTTCACAGTCTCTTCTTTGGCTGTTCCTTTGTGTTACGCTGTCTTAACTTCATCTCAGATACTGCTTGATGCCAACCATCTTCTTTCTTACAGGCTTTGTGTCTGAGTGACCCTTTGTGTTCCTGGGTCATCCCCCCGACCTCTGTGTTCTGCTGTCTTTATATTTAAAGAACACACACAGCCCAAGCTCATGGATCATTTTATCTTAAAGTACATACCCAGTCACATATGTCTTCATTCTCTCCCATGGTTTATCCTCTTCTTTGGCCTTCTTACATTCTATTCTATTTGCCCTACTGAAGCTTTCCCCCTATCTTTTAATTGTGGGTTTTGTGGGGATTTTTTGTTGTTGTTGTTGCTTCTGGCTTTGATTATTTTGAAGAACCCACAGTAATTTAGGGCTATTATTATTTTGAAAATGTGTTAAAAATTCCTACTTCTTCTGCAGATTTTGTCTAAAAATTTCTAGTTTTCAGGTCACCGACTGTTTTTTCCTGATCATCTTCTGTTCTCTGTATGAGGATGCTATAGGGATAAATATGTTATTTGAGTTGCAGATACAGACTCATTGCAAGCCAGGAATAACGAAGTTATTGTGTGAAGCTCAAGTGTCGAATTATTCTTCTTCGGGTTTAAATTAAATCATCTAATTGTTTTTCCGTCTTTAGAATAGGAGTAATGTTGTACATTCCACCTTACAGGACTGTGTGAGGTTGAAATAATGACAATGAAGTCATCAGCTAGACCAGACCCTCAAAAGAAGAGAAGCGTATTGCCACACTCTTTTTCTCATTTGGTATTGTGGTTTAGCCTCTTCCCAGCTAAAGGGAAAGCCATTTTAAAAAGATTGGGAAAAAAAAAAAAAAAAGGAAGGAAAATGTTATCAGTTTTCTATGCTGATGATTTTTGGAGAAATGAAATTGTTTTGTTCACATTTGAATTAAAATACTAGTTTTATAGCTAGTTTTATAACTTTCACGTATTTTCCTCAACCTGTTTTTCCATATAAAAAGAGCATTTTTAAGAGAGCTGAATGGGAGAAAACATTACATTCACAAACTTTCATACATTTTTTCCAGCTCTCCTGTGAGCTGGAGAGGAGAGAAAGAGATTTCTTTACTTTTACACACGGTAACTCCATACTTCTGTCCTCCACCACGAATTTTCCATTTGAAAAGATTGGGATGAGGAGATAAAAAAAAAAAAACATTGTCGGATGAAAAGAAAACCAAAAGTGGCTATTTTTTCTTTTTTGGAGACTGAATTACCAAAATCTTTGTTGATAAGTGAATTAGGAAACAATCTTTCACATCTTCCAAAATGCACTTTTTGGACAAGATTTTCAGCTCATTCTACCATAGTCATCGAATCTGACCTTCTACATGTAGATTAAAAGAGATTAATTAAAGGAGAGCAGCGCTGCTGAATTGTCAGCAGCTGGGGGATGAAAGCAATGCTGGAGAGCAATTCTCCAACGACGCCGTGGACAAATTATCTCCCTCCCGAATTGGAGCGGAGTGGTGAGATGGGGGTTTTCTGAAACTCCCTTTATGGTCAAATCCTATTCATGGTGGTGTGGCTTTTTTTATTTTTTATTTATAAAGCAAAACCAAATTGTAAAATGGCATAATTAACATTAAATGGTGCAAGTATACAGAACTTACTGTGCACTGGAGATTACGCCTAAGATGAACTTTATAGTTTTTGTATTTCAGCTTCATAATTATTTTTACCCCGTATTTCTCAATATGTTTCCTTGGCATTCAAAGAACAGGGGTAGAGATCCCCTGTGGTTAATTTAACCCTGCGGTGTTCCCAGGAGTATAATCAACGGCTGCACAGTGGCTAACATTCCTCTCCTGTTTCAAAACTAATGAAGTTCAATCCTGCTGGCTACGGCAGTATTTTTAAAAGTCTATTAAACCTAAATATAGTAACCCAACAGACATCAGTCACACCACAAAACACTTCTTTTACCACCTGTCTAAAAGAGGCTGCGCAGCCACAGAAAGACTTCATCTGAGGGCTCGAACCGGCCTCCTTATTGCCACTGAATTAAACTGAGACTGCCAAGTCACAGCAGTGAATTCTGGATATGACAGTCAAACCAATGCCCATGACGTGGGGTGAGATGCAGTCCCCAGGCACGGCCTGGAATACACTTATTTTGTAGCTATCCACATGGGACTCACCTGCTCCAACAAGCACTCTGGTGGGTCACAGGTATGAGAGATCTGCATATCTCAGGCAATACAGGCTGCTGAAAACAGCTAGGAAATAAATCACATGCTGCTAATAAGAGCACTGATTGAGGGGAGCAGCGTGAGCAAAGTGGTGTGAACCTCAGCAGCACTGAGTGTCTGAGCTCTTATTTTTTGCCATGTGTGTTACTCTATAGCTGCAGATATCCCCACAGAAGAAGTGAAAATGGGAAATCATACACATGCATTTTGTACAGCTAATTCCATTCAAATGGATATTTATGAAACTGTTCAAACTTTGCATGCTTTGTGGCTGTCCCAAAAGCTGTGAGGTGGGAATCACCCCGGCAAGGAGCAGAACCACAAACACTCTGTCCCACCATACAGTGTGCTGGCAGGGCCAAAGAAAGTCCTAAACACAACAGGGACAGTGCTTAGGTACCACTGACCTCACATTATGTGCAAGTTAGATTTGCAAATATGATAACAATTGAGATAAACATATTAGTAATATTTCTCCTTTAAATAAAATAAATCGTTCTTGAAGCCCTTGGAGGAAGATTTTTTGATGGTGCTGGGCAGTGCTGTTCCCCTTATTTCACCGCAGTCCTGCAGACTTGCCTCATACCTGACACCTCTTTGAGCAGCCCAAGCATTGTTTTTACTGTGATTATTTTAAAAACTGATGCAAAGTGAATAGAAAAAAAGTTGCTTTCAATTCATCTGCTCAGAACTGCAGCCATCTCCTTTTCGCACTGTGTTCTTATCGGTTAAGTAATCACAAATGAACCGATTAACCCTAAATTATGCAAAGAACCAAAATGAGAGATACTTGACAAATCCAGCATTTGTTCTCAGCAAGCTTCTTTGGGGAAGGATGAGCATTTTCTGGCTAATGCATTTCTCCTCTCCTGCCCACTTCTGCTGCCGTGTTCTCCAGTGCCATCAGTAATTGGATTAAAACCTGACAGATCACTCTCGTTCATTAAAAGTGGGAGGAAACAACACATACTGCAGCAAAACAACCCCTGCCCTAACTCCAGCAAAACCCATATGGTTTTATCTCAATTGAATGTAGCACACTCTGTCTTAATCTACGTAGTTAGTGACCCTTCCACCCCAGCTAACAGCAGAGTCGTTGCATTTTTTTCTATCCAGAGTCTTTATAAGTGGGGATACAATATCTTAATCTTTCCTTTACCCACTGCTAAGGCAACTGAAGTCTAACAAAGCCAAGTGAGCAGTCAGGGTCACAGCAAGTGAATCATGAAATGATCTGAAATTAAACTGAGGAGCAGGTAGCTCTCAGCAAAAGCTTCTCTGGCTTTCTTCTGCACTGTCAATTTGTACAAGGGATTGTTTGCCCTGGTTGGATATAATGCAAAGATGTGAACCTTTCTAGATATGGTCAGTGCAAATTATATCCAGGTGGGGCTTTGGTGGGCCTTTTCTGAAGGGTTTGTTATTACTCTTAGTTGGCTTCAATTGTTTCCTAGGATGCTCTGTTGATGCTATATTTACAAAAAAAAATCAAATTCATTACAGCATTAAGTCCTGGAGAATACAGCATTGTTAATGGCTTTTTAAAGCTTTTGAACTAATTTTTGAGATTAAATTGCTAAGCCATACCATTCCCCATGGAAATAAACTGCCCACACCAAGAGGCACACCTCGCTACAGGTACAGGCCCAAGGGACTGCAGAAACTGCTCAACTGTTTTCACATAGATTTCCCAAAGTTTCTGGGAAGAGGAGAAGGTGCAGCCCCCATGGCAAAGAAATGCAGCCATGGGAATGCCATAGCAGGTCCAAGGAGCCGTGCAACAAAGCCAGGGAGGCAGGTCCCTGGCCACTGCCAGGGTTGCAATGAAAGAGGGTGATCCTGACACCTCCCAAAACTGAGTTCCAGGACCAGAGCTCTGGTACCATAATCACCTGGGCCTGGAGTCCCCACGTCCTCAGTTCCCCACTTGCTGTCGCGCACACTGACTGTGGCTCCATTTTAAGCCACATCTTCTACGTCTCTGCAGCCAAGCATGGGCAAATACATCACACAGTGGCCACTACCAATAAATCAACTAGTTGAGAACACTACACGTTTGACTCTTCCCACAAGGAAATGGCTCAGCAGGCTGGGATTTTTGTTTTCTTGACTGTTTATTGAAATGAGTTCAACAAACACAGTGATCAAATATCCACCTACACAGAAGACTGGAAGCAAACAGAGAGGACACAACATATGTGGGATGTGGAAAGTGGAAAGAAAGAGGATGCACAACAGCGCAAGCCTCAGGTACTCAATACTATGCCTTCAGTCACATACAGAATAAGTGCCAAGTCAGCCCAGAAGATGGGGGAGAAAAATATGTGTAAGAAAGGACCTATAGTTTCCCCACATGTTCTATGTAGGAAAACATCAGGCTGGGTTGTAAAGATTTAAGAACTACACTTGTTTGCTGCAGGAGAGCGTTTGGCACAGAAATAAATGGGAGGCTTAGTTTGCTTTGGGGAGTGTTGTGCTGTATTTGATTTATTCCAAATTTATGACTTCCACAAAGACAGTTGCTAAGGGACATTAGTGCAAGAAAGGACAGAGGAGCCATGACTTATTTTATTGGTTTTTTAAAATAAAATAATTTAATTATCTTGCTTTAAAATCACTGCACTGCACCAGCAGCTTTACCTTGGTTTGTTTACATCACAACAGGCAAGTTTCAGCATAAGCAGCACCTGTCTCTCCAATTACTGTTCTACATTTTAAACGCCACCATCTTACACCTTCCACTGCACCTGGGCAATAGTTAGTTCAAATCAATCTGTTTCCACCAGTACCAATCTATTTTCTGGGGACTAACTACTCAAAACCCCTTTGGTCTTGTAATCATTTGAAACGTTTTCTGGAAGTATTTTATCCATACATTGCTGTAGGGCTTTAATTGCATCAAAACAGGTGTTATCCTTGGATATGGCTTCCCCCCCACCCGAAATTATTTAACTGCAGTTTTTAAAACCTGCATTAAAAAGCACAGATTTCCATATTGCACTGTGCAGATTTTAAAACAATAAGTCTGAATCTGGAAGCTGAACAGAGTGTAAGCTGCAATTTTTTAGTTTCACAAACAGGAACTAAAGGAGAAACCTGATTACATGAAATTGCCAGCCGGATGCCAAGAATGCTGTCGGAATAGTTTACAAATATTCGCTACTGTTGCACCTCTATGCTAAAAGTCATTCCATTTTGTAGTATTTCTAATTTTCTAGAGGCTCTGTGGTGCCTTCTTGGCACAAAACTCTAAAGCAGACATGCCAAGGGCAAACAAAGGCTCCAAAGTTTAGTTCGTGTGCCAGATTCCTCCGGTGGCCAAGAGCCGTGCGCGCATGCTGTTCTGTCGGCACATCAGCTGGAGCTTCCCCAAAGGTTACTGACAGAGCTGGCTGAAGTCTTCGAGGTAAATAATTCATTGGCTGAAAAAATGCAAGGTAGAGTCAGTCAAAACATGTTGTAAATGTCTGACAAATACGATTATAGTCTTCATTTTAAAAGTTGGAAAATACTGAAGTACTCTTAGATGCCATCTTCTCAATGAAAAATTTCAACAGAAATACCCCAGGGCTGCGTGAGTCCAATCACTGCTTCATTTCTTGTTTTCTCTTTTTGGCTTTTTAACACTTTTCCTTATTAATGAAATGAGCAAGGCCTTTTTTGGTTAGGTAGAACGTTCTCTCCAAGCCAAAATTATTACTCTTCCTCATATTACCTGTTTCCACTCAATCAGGAAAAAAAAAAAAAAAAAAAGAGAGAAAAAAAAAAGTGATGTGCATGCTCTACTCATGACTTATATTAACCAGAAACATTTAGAAAACAATCTGGATTGAAGTGGATGGTTGGACCGGATGGTCTTTGGAGGTCCCTTCCAACCTGGACTGTTCTGTGATTCTGTGATTTTTAACCCAGCTTAAAAAGGTAGCCTACAGCTGCAAACAAGATTTCAAGCTTTTTCACAGCGAGCACAGAATTGAAATTGAGGACAGACTATGGGCAACTGAAAGAAATCCCACTGTCCCTGCTAGTGCAGTGCTGCCACACACTTCCTGAATTTTCAGTAAAGAGCAGAATTTGCAAGAGGAGAGGGCTCAGAAGATAGCTTATTCCTTTCTGTACTGGAGGATGAAGAGAAGGAGGAGCCAGACTCCTTCAGGACAAACAGAACAGGACAGAAAGTAGAACACTGGAAGTTCTGATTTGCTACTAGGATAAATATTTAACCATGAAGATGGTCAAACAGAGGACAAAGCTGCCCAGATGGAGGCTGTAGGCCTCCTTTTTGTCTTAGGGAAAAGTTCAAGGGAAAGAAGACATCCCCTGTAGTATGTGATGGAAGGATGTAGCCTGCAGTGGTCCATTGAGGTTCCTGCTCTGCTCATAGAGGCTTCCTTTCCCACTGAATCAGGGACTTCTATTCATGATTTGACTACAGCTCTGCCATCTGCATCTTCCTTCAGGAATCAAATGTAAATGGAAAGAAATCCCATGGAAGATCTTCCTTTAAGAGTAATCCAAGGACTTAGGCAGCTCTGTGTGCATATCTCACCTCCCTTATTTACATGCATGGGGAAGGCATGATATATTGTGTAATCCATTAGGAGGTGTACACTGTGTCTCTAACTCTTTTTCATCATGTTTGTATAAATAAGGACTTCATCGTACGTAAAAACATTAATAGGATAAAATTACTCAACTTGTTTTTTTTCCAAACAGGAAATAAAATAGCAATCTCCTTCATTTGGAGTCTTTCACAGAGGAAGAACAGGATGCTGGTTTTAAACAGATTTCCCTGGAAGAGTAAGTGATGATTGAGCACTGCATTTTTGGCACTTGGAGTACTAGGCTTTCATTTAAGCAAACTACTTGACAGCATTACATCTTTCAGATTCTGCTGCACACTGGCCAATACCAAGTCTTGATATTGGCAAAAAGTAGATATTGCATTGAATTATACTGATAACCACTATTAATGAATGTATTATTTAAAGTGACATCTCTTTCCGGCTCAAATCCAATTTCTTAAGTGATAAAGGAACTAAAAATTGTCTGCAGTTCTTTGTGTTCTTTTAGTGTTTGTAACAACATTGATCTGTATGATGCTTTCCCTTCTAGTTACTGCCTTTCTCTCCTCTCTTTTCTCAGGAAAATCTTAGAAAAAACAACAGGCCTTCAAAGTACTCATTAATTATTTGTGGTTTGGACAAGATACCTGAATTCTCATTTCTTTTGAAAGCATGTGTAATCATGTTGTTCTTTACAAAGAAAGTTGTCAATCAACTTCATAAACTCACTTTCCACTTAAACATCCCTAGCAGCTCACATGCAACGTAACTGTCCCAAAATGCTTTGTCCATGTTTGTGTTTTGTATTGGGTTAACATGGGGTGGACTACAAAACAACGGAGTGGTTGTTATTCACTGGAGCAGCTACGTAGACACACTTAGGTTACCATAAGCAAATACACCGCATCATGAGGTTCATCCTGGATTTTTTATGTCTTTTTATCCTCTGTGATCACTGACCTTTATCAACTATTACTGTATCAAATACTTTCATCAGCGATGCAGATCTAAATTCTAGTGAATAAAACAAGGTTACATCTGATATTATGATAGGAGAGAGACGTTCTAAATGCATACCAGGTTTGCCAGTTTTAGATCATAGGTGATATATTCAGGTTAATAAAACCCCCTGAACATGTCTCTAGGGTAGATGATTACATTTCTAGTCCCATAGATGAATGAAAGTGGAATGTACAGTATTTACCTCGCAGTTTTTTTCCCAAAAGATCGTATCACTTGTTTGGATAAACAAATAAAAAGGTTAGAATCATAGAATCACATTGCCCTTCATCCTGGACCAGAAATGTCATCATGCAGAGGGTATTGCCTTGCATCCTCAGACTTTTCCAGAGCCCTAAGTTCACTCCTGCAGGGACTGAGAAGAGCTAAAAGGTTTAACAACTGGAAACAAAATGAAATCACAATCACATCTATAACTTTTCTGTACTGACTACATGAGAAAGAACAGTGCAGACCGGCTTCCTGCTTCACAGGGACAGAGCTCTACCACAATATATTGCCTGAAAAGAAAAAGTGACACTAAAAATCAACAGAGAAAAAAATAAGCGCTATTACATTTAGTAAAAAAAAAAAAAAAGCCATGTATATAATAGTCTGGGAAAATGTTTTCTGCAGTTGTGAGGCTGCCAACCTTGGGAAGGCAGGAGGACATCACTCTGCAGCCGCACCGCCACTCTCACACCCAGCCCCTTTCCCTCAACCATGGCTCCAGCAGCAGTAGTAGCAAAGCATCTTTGATGGGAGTTTGTCCCACACACAAGAATACAAATAATCATGTAGATACAGAAAATGCATAGTCAGCGGGAGTGCACCCAGAGGGAAAGGAGGAGAGAAGTGCAAACTTCCAACTACCTCAAGCTCTCACTGGCATTGTACTTTCCCAATCAAAAGTGAATTTAAAATACCTTTTTCCTGAATCTTTTTGGCAAGCTCTGCTACTGGTCAAGAAAAGGCACTTTGAATTGTTCTTGCTGAGGAAGTATGTCTTTTATTCTTAATTGCTCATTTTCAAGTTAAATACATGCCTGTCCATCCATTTTTGTAATCTTAAAAATGTATTTTAATTGATTTCCCAAGTATTTTAATTGATTTCCCAAGTACTGTAAGGTCTGTTAATTCCATGGATCTTGCAAACACTGCATTTTCCGTATTCCAGCTGCTGTTCTAATCATATTCATTAGCAGAATTACTTTTACCTGCCAGCTAATACTTTACACTGCATTAACAAATTTACTGTTTGCTATCAGAACTGAGTGGACAAATAAAATAAATTACCCAATAGTATGAGTTTCCACATGAGTCTAACACTGCCCTATTGTGTCATTCTATGAATAGATTTAATCAGATTTGAATATAAAGGTGGCAAATGAAAAATAAGTACTATTTTAAAGTGTGAAATGCCACATTTCAATAGTATCTCCCGTTTCCATATTAGAATTTAACAGGCTTTTTTTTTTCTCAAATTCTTTGTTGTGGTGAAGGCTTTATGGAAAGTGTGCTTTCTCTCTGAGGTATAATCAGCAGTTGTAATAGTCAGTAACTCATACACTGTATAATCAATTCATCTTTCTACATGTTTTAATGAACAATATCAAAAATAGAAATATAAAGAAATACATGGTAACCTTCCAATTTTAGACTGTATTTCTCTTACTAACTAGCAGAAAGACCCGATGTAAATGTCTTTTTGCCTGTATTATTTCCCTACAGTTCTCAATTAATTTTTCTAAAAGCTCTGAAATTCTGCCAGCACCACACGTGCATGGAAGATAAAATGAAACAGCAATTAATCCAATCATCTTTGATTTAACATTAATGTAACTCAGTGCATTAGGCCTTGTTTTACATGCAACTGTGTTGTTCCTACTACATTTCAGAGAGCCCCAAATTAGTCAATTCACAAATCATAATTGAACCAAGAAGGATGAGGGTATTCCACTCAGTACAGCCCTTCAGGAACATCCCTCTGTCCCAAGGAAATAAGGCATGTTTGTAAGGCTGGCATATCTTCTCCAAGCAGACAGAATAGGTATGTGAGAGTTGGCAGCAGTGTGCAGCATGACCCATGCTAATATACTCTCAAGTTGTCATTAGACTAAAGCTGGAAATTCGAATCGTAGAATCATAGAATGGCCTGGGTTGAAAAGGACCTCAAAGATCATCTAGTTTCAGTCCCCCTGCTATGTGCAGGGTCGCCAACCACAAGACCAGGCTGCCCACAGCCACATCCAGCCTGGCCTTGAATGCTTCCAGGGATGGGGCATCCACAACAATCATTAGGATGATCAGTACATTCAAGGAAGAAACTCTGCACCAAGTGAGCCCAGTATCTGGCAACACTTGCGCGGTCCCGCTGAGCACAATAAGAATTTTGCATGTAAGAATGGTTAAACACACGCTCACGTATTTGTAGTGTGAGAGAGCTGACTGGTTAGCATTCCTGTTTATTGCCCTATTTATAACAGCAGAAGTCAAAATGATTCATCTTACTGCAATAGTAAGCATGGAAATTAAAAACTATTAGGACTAATTGCACTGTGCTGCCAGTGCAATGCAACCTGAAACTGCCGAGCTCAGATAGGCATTCATTTAGCCCATGTGATTGGCATCAGAGTTATTCTGTGTTTAGTGCTTTATATATCGAGTATTTGACAACAGACTTGTAACATTTCCTGAAGATATGTCCCTTCGTTGTGCTCTTTCTCTGAATGCAGTTTTGATTTTACGGGAAGGGTTGGACTTAAAGATTGTCACTCAATCACATGGACAACAAGCAACGTTCAATTGCAGTACAGCTTTCGTTAAGGATTCATGAATAGACACTTCACATAAAGTGCTACCACATTCTCTTTCGTATTTTTTTCTCTCTCTAACCCCCTCCTTTTTTTTTTTTTTTTTTTTTTTTTTTTTGCAGCTGAGAATAATTAACTGTTCTTTTGTGAGTGTCATTTGTTCTCAAGGAATTAAATGCCACCTTATTTCTCAGAACAAGAATTCAACTGTCATAATTATAGCTTCATTTCAGGATGAAAAAAAAAATCATAATTTATTACAGATTGTTCAGCATGTGAAATAGGTTTAAATGTCTTTGAAAGTAAATTGTGGCATGTCACAAAGGGCTTTTGCCATCACTGTAATTGATTTATAATTTTACATTTAAAATTAACAACATTCATCCATTGTTCTCCTATTATACAAGGCTCTGGCAGGGAGCTTAGAGTTTTGTGTTCAGTTCTGGTCATCACACTACTGTAATGATAATAATAAAGTTGTAATAGCTTAAGAGATAAAAATGATATGAAAAAGCCAAGACAATACCAGCATTAAAAATATGCTTGAGACTGAGAAAATTTTCCGAAATGTGTACTATGCCCTAGAAAAAATGAGTAGATGAATTATGTTCACTTTAAAATAAAGACTGTTAGGTTTAAATTTAATTAAAGGTTACATTAAACTCAACCTAAAATAGGAAAAAAATTAAAATTGATTTGAAATAATTGAGTATATCTACTTCAACAGAGTTCCTACAGGTGAAACCACTGTATCTCAGAAGGCATCAATCCATTGCTGCAAAACTGAGTCCTGCCTCTGCATTTCAAAGTTACCCTCTCATTCCAGAGTAGCAGAAGGAACAATTTCAATTTGTTCGTTTTGATCTGGGTAATGTTGGTGGTGTGGTACAGCTAAGCATCATAACTGCCCATCCATTTTTTGAAGTGGCTGCATTTCTCAGATAATGTCATTGAACAATGTGATAATGTCATTGAGCAATGACAGAACTGAGATAATGACATTGAGTAGTGCTGCACACACCCAGAGGAAAAGAAAGAGAAAAAAAAACAGGAAACAAAAAAAGCTAAGAATGCATAGAGAATTTTAAAAAAAAAAAAAAAAATTGCATTTACTGGTTTTCAAATATTGTCTGTGATTCTGATCTCAGCAGTTTTTTGGGGCTTATTTGGTTTTCTTGAGCTTATAAGGTATCACCTACAATAATATTAGTGTGAATAAAACATGAATGAGTCCTATTAACTAATCACTCTAGATACAGTTGTGAGATAGAGAAAGAAAGAAAGAATGAAAGATGAGAAGATTGATTTTGTCAGTTATGCCAGATTCCCAGTTGGTCTCTGTCTTTTAGACCTCTCAGATTTCACAGAAGAATATGTACATAAATACAAATGTGAGAAAAAAAGAACTGAATAATTTTCATTCCTTAAAAAGAGAGAGCACCATCCCTTTCCACAGTTGTCTGGACTTCATCACATCAGAAACTTATAAGATCCCGCAAATAAGAGAAACCTAGCCCTTCAAAAAACTGCTACTCCAATTTAAGCATGACAAAAGTAAACTATAATCTAACTATCCCACAAAACCACCTTATAGGAATTTCTACCCTTTCTTTACTCTTTTTTCTACCCTTTCTTTACTCTAATTTAAAGAATAACATTTCATAAAGCTTTAAATTTTCCAAAGAAGCAAACAATAAAGAAATGACAGCACAGTTAAGATCTTCATCATTTAAGTAATTTTTTTAAATGCTTGGGATTTTGTTTGTTTTCCATTTTTAGGGGAGCAGGTGGTTCAGATTAACAAAACAGAAGGTTTAGCATCAAAGTGGGGAGTGAAGAAGATAAGATGAAATGGTGAGCATGGCCAATATTAGCAAACTTCAGTCTTAGCAGAAGACATTGAGCATAAAAACCTACAGGAGGCCATACAAAAGAAGCTGAACAGCACACGTTATCCCCTTCCAGTGAAGAAGATGAAGATGAATGTCATCAGCCCTGCCTCTGGCTCCTCGATTTGGGAAATATTATTTACCAAATATTTTTCAAATATAGCCTATGATAGTCACTGACCCTTCCCCAGGCCTCCTTCTTCACATTTGCATGCAAAGACAGGTCACAGTCTAGCAGATGGCCGGAAGGCCGTGAGATGATAACTGATCTCGATCATTTGAGATTGTGATATGATCTCTGAGGCCAAGGGCAAATTGAAGACCCGGCCAGGCAGAGGGAAGTAATCATATGGGCCATATCAAGTGTTTCCAAACTCTAAAATAAACAGAACAGGACAGCGCTGTCCTCATGCCTACTGGAACCTAACACTGACAGGAGATTCAAGGACAGTTTACTTTAGTAAAACGTTGTCATGTAATGTTGGCAAGGTCAGTGTCAGTTTGGATTACCTGCCATGCAAATGCCAGTCATGCATGTCCCGCTTGCCTTGGGCTAGTCTTACGCATGCTCTGACTTTTCAAAGATGTTTATGCCTCCATCCTCACAAGCTGACATGGGGCAGCAGATTTAGTAGCTGGAGCATCAAATGTGTTTCATTGCAAACCTTTTCTGCTCCTTTTCTAAAGTACACACAGCTTTTGTCTTTATGCTCTTATCCAGTCATCTAACAGCGCGCCCCTTCACACTGAAAACACACACACTGAAAACTGTGTTAGAGTTAAATGACCAGTTCCCTTAAGAAGGAATGCATTCACTCCCAGCTCTCCCAGTTTGTGCTTCTAGAGGTTGTTGGGCTGTTTCTTGACAATATGTTAAAGCTTTCATGGGGAGAAAGGGATTCTTTTTTTAACATATTCTTTATGGGCTTCTCTCTGGACTGCCATAATGAACCACTGCCTCCAGCAATCATCTTTCCTGTCTCCCACCTCTGCCTTTCCCCAGTGATGCCCTGGGGCATGGCAACACAGCTAACAAAGCCCAGGTTATAAACCTGCTCTGTCTGCCATGCTTCCCAGCTCCCCTTCCTTAACTCTTTTTCATCCGGTGGACATCCACAGATAATTCACCCCACTCCAATTCCTGAGCAAGAACAGCAGCGAAAGCTGGAAATCTTCTATAAAGTTCAATTCCTTGGAATACTCAGGAGGATGGAGGACTTATTTCCAAGGTCTATATGTATTTGCCGTTAACATTTTGGTGGTTTAGACAGTATGTCTGAAAGAAAGATGTCTCAAGCTCAGCAGAGCGTAGAGAGGGCTGGGAATGGGAGTGGGGACAGGGATTGTGGCTGGGGACAGGCCAGAGCTGAGGATAAGTCTGTCAGGCCTTTGTCACCAGTGTCTGACACATAATATAAATAGCTAGGCTGGGTTTTGCTGGGAACACACTAAAATGGGCAAGCTCAACATTCACAGCCACAGAACATTATGAAGTGTGATATAACTGATATGACCGAGGCTGATGTTGCCACTGCATCCAAAATCACACATACTTTCAATTAGTCACAGCATTTTGAGGAAACCAAACCAGGTGAGATTTGAATCAATAAGCCAAGCAACATGCTCTTTTTCTTCTTGTTACCAGTTCCCAGAGTCATCCCGCCCCTTGTGATCAATTCTAAGCTCTGCTAATTCTATAAGAAGATATTGCAGAGATCTGATTCATGATGTTCCACATTCTAAAATCAACTGCTGTGCAACGTAACATGCTTAATAGCAGTGCCCACATTTCATACAGTTTTGCGAGCCGCATTCTTTATTCTTTTATTTTAAGAAAAAAAGGCAACTTGTCAGAAAGTGAGGAATTTATTGCTATAGAGAAAACACTGTGAGATGGGGCGTTGGTTTTGTAGTGACCTTTTTGGATTGTGATACAAAGTTTGTTTTTATTTTGATCAATCTCAAGCAAAGGTTATAACCTCTTCCAGGTTGCACTTATCTTAATATTAACAAGTGACTTTTTTTTTCATCTTCAGTAATACGAAATTACAGTCATTTGAAAGACCTGTTTAGGTTCCTTGACCAGAAGAGGCGTTTAGCGTGTCGTGTGTGATGTATGGTGCGTTTAATTGCTCTGTGCAGCTATTCAAAAAGCATTCAGAAGTAATCATTTAGCATTAATATCCTGGGGCAATTCAAGGTCACAGTACATTAAAAAGTAATTCAGAGTAGTTCTAGAATGCATTTTTCATATACAGATACATAATTCTTTTATGATGAAAGTGACAACAGCTTTGCAGCACGATGAGGGGACAGTGACATTCTAAATATCTGCTACTGGTCTTACCGTAAAAGCAGAAAGACACCTTTTCAGCCCTTTCATCACTACTCAACAACGACTAATTTCCAATAAACTCAACATATCCAGGTAAGTGGTGATGAACAAATACACTTACATGAGCAATCATGCAATCTTGACGTAGAAGTATTTTTACCTCAGAGTATCTGATTTCCCTGTTATTTTTCCCAAAAGTCACTCTTCTGAACAGTATTTAGAGACCGACCAGCACCGAACAATTCTAATGTGTTCACAGCTAATTATGCACAAGATACTCCCTTGTAGTAAAGAAAATAAAGCCATTCTTGTAGTAAAATAATTGATTTCAAAATATGGAAAGTAGGAAAAGATCATAAAAGGTTACATTGCCCCTAGGAGTCATAGGGTGAGTGCTGAGGGTCTGGATGACAGAGCAGTCACCTTTCTGTCTCAGGGGGAGGAAATTCCCTTCCGTTATAAGCACAAGACACAGAAATCACAAATATCAAAGACACAGTCTGCATGCATCACAACACGATTAGGTGTAAAATTATTCATAGCCATCCTTGTAGCACTCACTCTGTTATCCACACACCACACAAGAGGTACTGACAATCTACAAACCAGAACTCGTAACAGAGGAAGAAAACAAACAAGTACCAAAATAATGTTGTATTCTCACACCAACACCCAACAACCATTTTCTGCCTTCTTAGGATGCTGTTAACAGCTAGATGAGAAGCCACTCGGGCTATCCAGCTTTCAGAAAATTACTCATTCATATGCTTTTAATGCAACAAGACCTCAGCATGGAAGAAAAAGCCAGAGCTGAGTTCAGGCAACATACAACTTGCTTCCATGTGAGCCTTGCACCTTACTGGGAGACTGCAACTGGTGCTGCAAACTGGAGCTGGAAACTGGAACTAACCAGACCATAGCTGTGTCACACGGGTCTATAGCAGCTGCAGATACAGTTCACACTACTGCTTTCCTGCACAGACTGAAAAATTGAAGAGAGGAACCAGCACCTTTTAGCTCTGACAGCGAATGAGACATAATATATAAGCATCTAGAAAGGAGTATTGGACACCCACAGGTGCACACCAAATTAAAGCACAGGTAAATGCAGATCCTTCTAGAGCTGCCTTGGTCAGATATCAGGATTTTTGTTTTTGTTAAAAGAAAAAAGAAAAATGTTGGTTGGAGAGAAAATTGTGAACAGAAATACTAGTGGAACCAACAGCTCAGAAGTGAAAGGCTACAACACACTAAAGAATCAAAATGGCATCCTGGAAACAGTGGCAAGGAACAAGCAAGGAGGAAAGCACCTACAGGTAACCACACAGGCTTGGCCAAGGTTCTTAACTGATAGGTACGGTAGGAAAGTACTCGCTTTTTATAAATCATCTCATGTAGCAACATGATAATCATTCTTCCATTAGACACATTAGATCAAACTGAACATTTTAATGTAGGTATCAAGGGAAATCACTGAACATAAGAATTCCTGGCACACCCAAAGAAGCAGCTTCTTTAGGGTAAGAAAGAAAAACCTTTAAAAAAGATAATTTTCTGAAACTCTTGCTAAGATACAGTGATCTTGCTAAGAAACAGTTCAAGTCCAGCTAAGGTACCTCAGATCTGATAATAATTATATTAATATAATTATATTCTTATGCCCTGTCCCTGGAGATCTTCAAGGCGAGGCTGGATCAAGCCCTAGGCAACCTGATTTAGCTGTGCATGTCCAGTTCATTGCAAGGGAGTTGGAATAGATGACCTTTAAAGGTCCCTTCCAACTCTAAGGATTCCATGATTCTATGAATACGCCCATAATTAAGCATTTTCTTTGTAGAACTATGTGGTTCAATAGGGATCACCTAATGGTCAAAGTGTCAATAATTAAAGTGGCACTGTTACAGCTCCCAGCCATCACTTAAGCTTTAAACGTTCCCATTTTGTGCAGGTCTTGATTCTCCTTTGGTCCTTCTCCACCACCATCCTATCATGCCTTTTATTTATTTATTTATTTATTTATTTATTTTTAATAGTGCACAGAATTTTTCCAAGGGCACAGCAAAGTTCATAAATAGAGAAAGGAATTGTGAAAGTAGTGGGCTGTAACAGCATGTCCCAAAATCATCATGAAGTGATTGAAAGCAACAACCTAGAGGAGGTTATTTAAAAAAATATCAGCATCTTTAGTAGAATTTTGTATTAGACGAGGGAAACGGTTGCATGAAAATATTATCTTTGAAATTCTATGACTTTTTGAAGTCAGAAAGGAAATTCAACATTTTGAGGAAGAGCTGAGGTCTTTTTCTTACTAGCTGATGCATGGCTTTCAGTTTCAAACAGAAATTTTGGCAATGAAATGCAACTCCTTTTAGGTTTTGATTCTATATGGATTTAATTTATGCTTTTAAAAATAAAAATGTTGATAACATTGAGAACTTTTAGCAATAAAGTTAAAGTTCTGATCTGTGCATTTAAAATATTACTGTGGTCAAGGATATGTTCTTATTTTACCTCACTCAATTACTGAATGTGGTGTCTGATATAAGTGCACTGTAGAGGAGAAAGAAGGGGACTATATTAACATCTCTTTGATGAGATTCACATTCTTTTCGAGCATCGTGTGCTAAAACTGTTTACCAAAACTGAGAACCCCTCTTTGTCATAGAGAGTTTATAAACAAAACTGAAAAGTCTAAGAAACAATTGGATGTGAAGGGCAATCAGGATAACATTTAAAATCACAGTGACACCGGTAGATGTTTATGTTTTGACTTAACTTCACTTTCTAGATGACCAGTCTTAAACAGCTCAGCAGACCAGATAAACACCTGGATAAGTATTTGCAGGATTTTTTCAATCAATGGAATATTGAAACAGGCTTCAAACTAAGTATATGCACAAATACTCTGCTGTTTTGAGAACTTCTTAGGCATGCCTAACACAGGCCTATCCAGAAACGTGTTACTGTCTGCTGTGCCACCACTGTTAATGTGTACAAAGGGATCTCACATCCACAAAAAGAGCTTGTGTTCTCCAGTAAATGGATTAACAAACATTTCTATTTATTTTGACTTTATTAATTTGCAGTATCAAATAGGAGGAAGATCACAAAGCCACCACCACAACATCAAGTGAAAAACTGGACCTACTAAAAAGCTATCGTACATGGTGTCACAAAATCACGCAAGATAACGAGTAAGCTTTCAGACAGGCTCCAGTCCACTGATTTAATCAAGAACCCGACAAATAACCTCATTCATACATCCTACCAACACAGCCAACATGATGCTGAATTCACTCTCTTGGTCTTTTTCTGTAGCCTGCCACCACATCTCTCTGATCCCAAACCCTTGGAGTACAGGAGGATGGGAGTCTCCTAGGTGGGAAGGTAAAGACTGCAGCACCTTAAGCAGCAGCACTGAGGTTTCTCCATTCGTCTGAGTCACAAGAATAGCTTCAATACATTGAGCACTGGGCCAAGATGTGCTCTGTTTGTTTAAATTCCAGTTTATCCTTGAGTTCCTTGTGCTCGAGCCAAGGAAAATCTCTTTTTCTGGGCAACAGCTCTGCAGTCATCTAGGCCTCCTGATCATGACGAAGTATTGCTGTCCACAAAACGTTAAGGTTCAGTGATGTTTTCAACCATTCTCAAAACAATTATGATGAAGTACAACAACAAAAACTGTTTTTCTGTTTCACGGTCTTATTACTAGAGTGGGTTTATACTCTAAAATCTCGACATTTAACAATCCAAATATGAAGAAAATGAATGAAAATTTCACTACAGACATCCTATTGCTAAAATTAATGTTTGAAATACCTAAATAGCTCAGTGTCATGAAGAAACCATTCAGAAAATCGATGAAATGAAATTAAAGAGGTCTTTAAAGAAAGAAGGGGGATCACATTTCAAAATTATCCCTAATCATGGTGCCATGGGAACATTTTTAATATGCTTTGCAAGTTTTGCACCCAATATTTGATATTCCATTCAGGCAGCCTGTTCCCAGAAAGCACCACGTAGATAGTGCGGTGACCTTTTGCAGCACAAAGGCAATGAATTCAAATCCTGTTGTCTGCAGCTGGTGTTGCCAGAGAGGACAGAATAGATAGGAATAGCTTGGGTATGGCAATTTTCTTTGCGTGTGCAGAGCTCTCTGCTTTCCAACAGCAGCAGGCTCCTGCCTTTGAGGATCTGTAATTCCCAAGACTTTTGGAATTTGTAATTCCAGTGGGTGACCTGGAGCAGACAGGGCAGAAAGAAGTAGGATGGAGTGGACGGTAGAGCTGGGCACTACCCCGGGAAAGCTACTGCAGCTCCGGTCTGCAGATGCGCTGGAGGACGTAGCAAAGGACAGGGGAGAGAGAAGGACAGATCACCTCGACAGATCACACGGCGCCTTGCGTACACAAGTGGGTAATTTTCATCTGCTTAATTTAATTACTTCGGTCCTCTAGTATAAATCGTTTCAGCAGGATCCTGGTTTAACCAGAAGCTGAACCCACACAGCCAATGTGACAGACTGTATGCTAATCTGTGCACCCTCAGTCCCCCCAGTTACACCTCACAAGAGGAAGAGATACAGTTCTCTGTGTTAAAAAGCAGACACAGGAATTATATCACAAAGGAGAGATCAGAACAGCAAATTTAATGACTTAATATTGTACAATATAAAATCATTCCAGTTGAATAAGTTTTAATTTATTATAATACATAGATGCCAATTATGCCTGATTTATTAAGAGAAGTTCAGCAGTGCCGAGGCCCTGTGTTTGAGTGGTTGCCATGGCACCAAGCTTTTACAAGGACATCTTAAGGATCATTAAAGTGTCAAGGTGATAAGTTTGACACTCAGTGGATTTAACGATGGATGATAATAATGTTACCTCTTCACATCACGAAACATCTAGAATTCAAGCTAGGTGGTATAAATTTTAAGCATTTTTTATGTAAGATATTTTTAAAAAGAGGCAGTTGATGCTACTGAAATGATGTTAACCCAAAGCACACTGTGCTCCCTTCAGTGAAATTTCCTTAACCTCCATTTTTTAGTGATTTCAGGCTGCCACAGCTCCTCAAAGCATCTCAGCCTGTGCCCTGCTTTTATCAGACCTCACAGGCTTGCTGCTGACCAGAAGCTCCGGGCAGGGAACAGTCTCCTGGCTGCACACTGCCAATCCAGCTTCCAGCAAGCCTCTCAGAATATTTGATGGCAAGAAGGGGAGGTGAAAAAGGGAGAATCTGTGCTGCATGCTGTGAAAAAACCTGATGGCAATATGCTCTGCATCTAAGAAGCAGCTCTCTCTCAGCTGTCAAGCACAACCAATTCATTTCACTTTAGACATAGAACCACCTTAGGCTGGTAATGACTTTTAGTGGCATGCATAAACCTTACTCAAGTCAATAACTTGAACACAAAAGACATTACAGGCCTCAGTATCCCCGAGCCTTAAAGATACTCACACAAGAACCACCATGGCACATTAATTTAGGTGCTCTTAACTGCTCTGGTATACATAGCAGTGCACCCTTCATCAGAGCTAAGAGGGCTCAGAAGTGCAGTCCTTGGGCTGCCATGTACCACAGGCCTGAGAGCAGCAGCCTCCATGCAGCTGGGTTATGTCTGACAGCATAACATCCACCTGTTTTCCTAATTAGACTCCTGTATGTATTACCTACATAATGCCCTCTCTGGGAAATAAATAAATAAACAAACAAACAAATAAATAAATAAGGCTGTTGCTCCTTACCTTGCAAGCACAATCTCTTTTTAAAAGGAGATTAATTACACCAACAGTTTGCAACTTGCTCATTGGACCAGTGTAAATAAAGGATGGGGAATTGCCGACCCAAACACCCAAACACCAAACTAGCAGCCAGCACTCATGCCTACCAAGCTGCGCTTCTTTGCCGAGCATTTCTATGCCAGGCATTCCATGTCTAGTGTAAACACATTTGACAAGCATAATCACAGTTTAGCTCCAGTATCTTCTAGTAAAACTGTATTACTGACATGAGAATAATAGTGTAGGACAAGCGCATAATGTTTTCCAGTCATTCTAAACAATTCTATGCACGCTTTGCTCCAGGAGAACAGTTTTCTTGTGCCAACACAGACTCTCTTGCTTGACTTGGCCTATGTTTTTGGCAGAGGTTCCAAGCCTTGACAACTTTCTTGGTGTCACTATTCATTTGGGACAAGTACTGGCCCTTTCTTGTACCTTTCAGTCCCTGAATAACTTTTCTATATTCATGCAAATATATTTTCAGTACCATTTTTTCATTCTGGTACTTGATCTAGGCATTCCTCAGCTTGCTAAACAAGAGATCAGAGCAGGGGATCTTGACCATCCTGTGCTGGCAATCTTTGCTTTCTGCAGAAATCATTCAGCCTCTCTCAAGACTTCACATGGATCTCAGGATCCATGCTTAGCTTAGGATACACTACTCTGGACCTGTGTCTTCTAGCCTGTAGCGGTGGCAAGTAGTCCCAAGGCCATCTTATTACTCCACTGCATTTTCTTGCTGGTCAGAAGATTCCAGTGAAATAATAATAATTATTTTTCCACCATCACGTTGTTCACTTTGGCAAAGGTACTGTGGTAAGAGACACACGGTCAAGTTTCACCAAAGACTGGTTTCCCATAAAACTTCTCTCTTTGACCATATGGAGTTTCAGTGCTTGTTCTACATATAAGCCATGTCAATGATTTTGACTATACAATGAAGTAACAACACTAAATCCTGTTCACAGCAAAGGAATGTTGATATTCATTTCTAATTTATTTTTCTAAGACATCTACAACTTGTTGTTACCTGGTGAGTAAAGCACATTTCAATTTGCTGTTATCACACACTTGTATGGACTTTTCCCAAAGCAGATAATTACCACTGAGCAGTGTCCACTCTTGTTAGAAGAAATCCATCTGTACAGGGTATATTGCTTTACTGTGTTGTACGCTATGCTGTCGTGTCAGCCAGCTCTTAGAAACTCTTGAAAAGGATGAAAATGCATCACTGCTCTTTGGCATCAGAGATTCTTCCCATTTGGGTTAGCTGTAACTTTATGCACAGCAGTTCCATGGACATTTTTCTTGACTCAGTTTTTGAGTTTCACAGATCCTCATAAATGAAGTGTCTTTTTTGCAGCATTTAGTATTACTCAGTATGTCTGGAAACAGTGTCTTCTCTTTTCAGAGCTTCAATCTAGACTGAGAAGTTTCTTTTTGGCAAATTTAAGCGTTCAGTCAAGAGAAAATCTAGATATTGCACAGTTTCCTAGATGTTTTGACACAGGCTGCAATCCTGGCACTTTTTCTTATCAGAGAGTTATCTTTTCAAACTTGCAGAACTGGTATTTGAGATTTCACATTATGGAGACTTTTATGAGTGGTTTCATCACAATTTGATCCTTCTGATTAAAGCATTTTCTTCTTGCAATAAATTTTCACCCAACTTGCAGTATTCCTCAAGTTTATAAAGCACAGCTTGACGGTTAGCCTCTCCTACCTTAGTTACCTTAAAATGACTAAGCCAATCCAGTGTACTGAAACACATACCAGCAGAACAAAAAGATGCCTTCTGAATTGTTCTTTCCTTCTTTATGCCAGCCGATCAGTCCTACAGAGTAAAGATCTTCTTCCATCTCCTTCCATATTTCAAAAAAAATCAGATTTACAGTGGTAAATCTGGATTTTCATTTCATTACTTTTCAATTTCGGTTTGCTGGTTTCCACTTGAGACAAAATGCTTAACGGGTGTGTGTTTAACTTGAATGCATCACTTCCAAACCTGCTTAATTTATAGAGCAATGAACTACCTAAAGTAGAATTTTCTGTTAGTGTCCACAGAGCAAGAATTTTATTAAACAGTATGCTACGGTATGATTATTGAAAATGAAGGATTTTCATGCAGTTTAAGCATGCACTCTCTGTAAACATACGTTAACTCTCATCTTGGGCACCAATTTCACTTGAAATTAAATTGGATTATTTGAAACTATGACTAATTGTAATGTTTTTGATTTTCTTGTTCTCTTCCTTTTGAAAATGAGCTTCTTCTCCTTCAAGATCTTGTGCAGATAGATGCATGCGACGTTTCTGAAGAGCAGTAAGTCTGTTACAAAAGGCACTCAGCGAGTGTGTTTCTTTTCCATTCATCTGAACACTCCTGCAACCCTTCATTGTTCTTTTTCCACATACAGATGTGCAGTCGAGTTTTTGACAGTTCTTCCCCCAAAGAGAACTTTCAAGCAGGAGAGCAATTATGTCAAAAGCAATTCCTCTTTGCCCAATCACAGAACAGAGGTAATATCATGTGATTTATGACTCGCAGTGGCCAAACACCTCAGCTCGGAATTGCAATTACTCACAATCTGTGATATAAATCATCCGGATGGACACTTTTCCAAAAATATGGATATGGAATAAATCAGAGGAAATCACCATTGCCTGGTTAATGTTCACCAAACGGAGGGAGTCCAAATGTGTTGAATAAATTATTTGTTAAGAATTATTCACTCACTTCTACTTATCACCATCTTTGCCAAAAGCCTCCAGGCTCTCAGAATCGTTAGATCAGTACTAAATACATGTTTCATAGCATAATGGCTGAAGCAGGAGTAATAAAAACATACTTACCGCTGTCAAAATTAATCTGTTAATAGGAAAGTTTGAGGCAAGCATTCTGTAACTCATATCTGTGAGGAAACAGGTTCCCCATTTACAGAAAATTGAGCTGTTTTTTCTTAAGCAGCGAGCTGCCTATTGTGTGGGTAATTACAAGAAGGTCTGTGTTGACCTGGCAATGAGGTAGTGTATCTAAATACCTGAAGTGAAGGAGAAAAACAGAAATGAAAGCAGAGGCCCCATCTGTTACACCGTAATGATTGTGCTATTTGAAGGCAGAAAGGTTTGTCTGAAGCAGCTGGTTTCTCTCCAAGTGACCTTTTAGCATTTCTACTTTCGCCGCCTGACAGATGTGTCAACTCAATAATTTCAAAAGCCCCTGAGTAAATAACCAATTGTGAGCAAGGATGACCCAAAGCGATGACAAAATGGGTGCACACAGCACATTACAGAACATAATACCTACTGAAAGAATGGGGAACATTATCGAAGAGGGAAAACATTTTACTCTTTATTTTTGAGTTAATGGTTTTCCTGCCCACAGATCAGTTGTTTTTGAGGAAAAAAGGAACTGTGAAGTGAATGGAAGGCCACTGTGGCGTGTTTGCCCTTGGAGCACATCCGTAAGCTGGCTGCAGGACTCAGGTGGTGTCGTGGAGCTCAAAATGGACTGCAGCTCCCTCCCTCAGCCTACAGCCAGGAAGGACTGAAGGCCAAAGCTAATTGGCTTTGTGACTGATTGGGGAACTGCAGAGAGGTGACTGCAAGACCCAATCAAGTTTAAAGTTTGTTAAGGAGTTTCCAAAAGTGATGCAGATGCTGCTCTAAACTCGAACTTGAGGCCTGGCTCAGGAGAACGCCGAAGCAGTCAGAGCCCCCTGGATGTGCTGTGATGTGACAATGCACCAGTTACACTGCTAAGGACCTGCACCAGTAGAAAATGCTTCTCCTGCACAGTTAGTCAAGGACACTCCACAAAGAATTAAATATGCAAAATCTTGTCATATTTAGTGTAGCTGCACTTCAAAGGCTGAAGAGGTTTAAAGCAGCTCACAGCACAGGCAACACGTAATCGGTCCATGCATTCTGAGTCCATCCAAGCAAGTCCAGTATGCCAAGCCTGTGAATAACTGCTGTATAAAAATTTCACTGTCCATCAGAAATTAGAAAATAATTATTAAGTAGAATCAATTTTCAGCACAAGAACAGATACTTTTATTTCCTTAAGTGAGACAACATCAAAACTAAGCCAGTAAGAGATTGGACTTAATTATGAAGAGCAGCCTTTATGTTATAGAAACTTCTTCAATTTTTCAAAAGGGTTTTCTCATGGTTGCTTCTGGTTTCATCACTAATTTGTTAGTGGAGTGTAATGTAATAGCTGTTGTGCATCCAGCAGGGATGGCAGAGGGTTCGGGTTTTGACAGTAGGTGTTACTTTCAGATTTCTTCAAAGTTTCAAGTTCTTTTTAAAACCAACAGAAGCTGTAGAACTGAAATCCCTCTTCGCCAATCATTGAGACACAGGCTAGACTTTTCTCTGCAGTGGCAAGGCAAATTTCCATAGCCTTCCTACAGACTTGATGTCAACTTTGATGATGAAAGGAAGACTCATACTTCATATCCGTGAATATGTCAAGATTTGACCTGATTTCGTGATTTAAGAACATACCTGATACCAGAAAATTTGAGACAAAAAAGATGAGGAGATGGATTTAGAAATTATTATAATTAGAGATGAATCATACAAAGTTTAAAAGAGGTCACAATTAAACTTTGACATTTCTGCAGTGTTATGATATATCCCTTGAAGGCTCTTCCCTTTATAAGAACTCTCTCTTTTTTTGGCAGCAATCTGGATGACTGTTCCACAAGGAGCCCACAGCATGCGATCCAAACTTTTGTAAGTCCAGGCCATGCTTGCAGATCTGACTGCACATCTCTCCTTCCCCTTCCAGCGCTCAGAAAACTTCACATGCAACTTAATGGGCTCTTCATAGCAGTTCATCTTACCCCATAATGCTCTATAAAGTAGACAGGTGGCTTCACTGCAAGAGTGGCCAAGTTAAAGGAAGCCTCCAAAGTATTACCTCAAGTGGCAGGAAATGCCCACATTAACAAGAACCAGAAAACCATGAATGGAATTTTCTATTCCTTTTTATTAAGCCATTTAATATGAGATACCACAAATATAAATTAGATATTAAATGTTTAAGTCTATACTGAAACTTCTCACAACTAGGCATCCTACTGTCAATGAGAAGCTCAGGGTCTCTGCTAACTTCAATACTCACCTATTTTACCATTCTCTAGTCTGCTGCTATATTTAGAAAAGTCTATGTCTATCTGCATTACGTTTTTACAAAGTTTTTTATGAAATCACATTATAAACTTGGGGTCAGCAGCCACTGAGTCAAGTAATTTATCAAGTCATTACCCAGATGCAGTGCCTAACATTAGCAGTCTTATGATGCAATTTGCAGTAGAAAAAAAAAAGAACACAACTTCCTCCATGAGAGCAAGGTGTGTTTCACACCACACAGTGTTAATTTATTCAAAAAGGTCTTTTAAATCATTATCATATTAGATTAGAAGAGAATGAAGAGCAGTTGCAATTTTTAAAACACCCTGTTGTTTCAGAGGAGAAACAATATTTTGACTATGCTTTTCTGTTCTGCCGTATATTGCTCTGGGGCCTTTTCCCATCAATTTTTTTGCAACACTCTGTTACGGTTTCTGGAAAACATTATTTTTCTTCCTATCCATTTTGTTCTTTTTCATTTGGCAAACATAGATTTTTCTTTTTTCCTTTCTGTTTCCTGCAAAGGTAAAATTAACATGGCTGTTTCCATTTAACAACTTTAGTTTATACAGCACCTTGCCAGAGGAAAATTATTTTATTTGCTCAGTGGTGTGCAATGATAGGACCAGTGTAACTCTACAGGATGGGACTAGAGCATGCACAGTAAAAAATATACATTCTTTTTATTACAATGTACTACAGGAGAATTTCTCAGCAGACTCCCAGCTGATTGACTGAGTGGAACACTGACCTGCAGTATGAAAATCCGGTTGGCTTAACAGGGAATAGGCATTTCAAAATCTTCTGGGCTTAGTGTTAATGGTCAGTGTAGCACCTTGCAAATACAATCTCTACTTTTGTAAGTTCTCTTCTGTAAGACATAGGAAAATTCACTTTGATCAGCGATTAAAATTCTTTAACCTTCAGCTGGATTCGGCACACTAGAGCCCATCCCATTTCCCAGGGGTGCTGCTCAGGAGACCGGCTGCATACAAAAGGGGCCATCACATGCTCATACACTGCACTCAGTTAAAAGCAGTAGTAATTCAGTCCTCACATGATTCATTGGGAAAACTGCACTTGCCCTTTCTTGCTGGTTACTGGCCAGGGTCCAGGGTGAGCAAGTGAGCAGAGAGACCCTGGCCATTCTGCTGCTCTGGACCACTGGCCCTGAACTGGCCGTGTGTGAAGTCTACAGAGGCTGGCAGGGTACTCAGAGCCTTTTGGTGATCAGACAGGCATTTACTCTGTTTTACTAAAAAAATGTCAGTGCAAATGCAGCATGAGGAAGGAAACCACTCCCAGGCCTCATCCAGAGTCAGTGCACTCCGGAAACAAGACGCATGGATTTTCAAGACAGTACGTCATCCGTAAGGCATCCTCAGGTCCTTTGGGGTAAAAATCTCTTTGGATACTGACCACCACGTAAAAAAGCATCTCAGAAACCACTTTCCATCACACATTTTTACTTCATCTGTCCAGCTTAGCTATTTCTAGGTCACCAGGCGTTTCCTTGTTTCAGTGCATTAGTTCGAATACACTGATATGTCTCTGTTACTGACTCACAGATACGAATGTATGGGATGTGAAATCAGGGAGGACATATAACAGGCTTATCTTTAGAACATGTTTATACTGACACCTCACAAGCTCCATATCTGCCTAGCTTTGAGTTGCAGAGTGAGATCTCTTAAATATGACTTTCCCAATTGTACATTTCTTATTGGGTGGATTCTGTTTGTTGACAGGTGAAGAAGACAGGAACCAGACTGCTTGTTATATTTTTGGCCTCGTATTGAATTTCAGTGCACATAGATATCTATACGTGATACCATGGTGCATAGCAAGCTCTGGTAATAACCAGACAGCATGGAAATTGGAAAAAGAAACAATATTGTCATCTAGCTTTTTGTCACATACTTGAATCCATCTGAAATGGTAACAACAATACTGAAAAAAAAAGCATGTGTCTTCATTAAATGTCTGCAGTGCTGAGTTTTTACTTTTAATGGTAAACCATAGATTCTCTTAGGCAAATGCCAAGCCTAAAAAGAAAAAATAAATGCATATCCAAAATATGAAACCCACAGCAGACTACACAGGTGGGCATGGAACTATTGGGCAGCTTGCCTCTGACCTGCATGCGCTGATCTCCTGAGTACATGCCATTAATCTCAAAAATCTCTGCACCCTGACATGTATGAATGAATGCAGGTGGAGATGTTGAGTTTATGCCCCATGGATGTTTGGGACCCACTACAAACACAGATTTCAGCATATTGAGTTATTTTACGACTTAGGTAAGAGTCTCAGTTGAGTGGATATTTACAAGCTCAAACAAAGCCTGTTTTTATTTCAGGGCCCTGTGAAGCTCTGTAGTAATAAGCATTTGCTTACTAGCATGACTGGTGTTACAGGAGCCAAAAATTGATAGATGATTCGATTAGATTGCAATAAAGACCTGTGCCATATTCTCCACATCGAGTGATAAGTAAACAGCAAAGTCAATTAGCATTTTTTTCCCATCACTCTGATACAGGTACCCAGGTAACCATCTTATCATAAGTCAATTCCAAAGCATGCTGCCATTTTAATTTTGTATTTATAGAATAAATGTTGATCTGAATACAAATAGAAATTATTTTAAGAGAAAAACAAACATTCAAGATATTTGACTGCTTTGTGTCATTTTGTTAATTTAAACCTTCAGCTAAATTAAATGCCTACATTTCACAACAACTTATTAGAGATTTTAAGACTAATTTTGTCTAAATTTGTCTAATACTGATTTTAATAATGATTGAATTTGTAATTCAAAAAGCACGATAAACCTACATTGCAGTAAGATTGTTAGCTTACAAATTATAAATATTACTGCCATTTATTTCGTGCTCACACAGTATTTGGATGCATTAAGGAAAAAGTCCCAGAAATAGCTTCCTGTAACTTACTGTTCTAAAAGCTGCTTAGGTACAGACTTGCAGACTTACAAATATTTTTGCTGTGGATAATTTTAAAGGCTCTCACTGTTTTAAAGCCTAATTTATATCTAAAAAAAGACATCTGATTCTGGCATTGTGTAAACCTGTGGGGAGTCTCTGGAGATTGGAGATATGCACTGAGTAACACATGTGGACTTCCAGAGTTCATAAAGCAGTCATAATTTCTGTACCAAATCATGCCCTTGTGGATTGCAGGATGCTATGGTCAAAATTATAGCATGAAACTTATACTTGAGTCATGTGTATCTGCATTTAATAAACATCTCCTTTAGACAAACACAGTGGTGCAATGCTAAAAGCAGCATTATCAAGAGACAATGCATGCAGTTCTGCTAAAGATTTTCTGAAAAGAGAAGCTTTATGGGGAAAGACAGCTAGGCTAAAAAAAAAAAAAGGAAGAAAAAAAAAAGAAGAAAAGGAAAAAGAAGCGCTTGTATGAGTTGAAAAGGACAAGTGACTATAAAAATGTAAGCAGTCAACCCCCAGCTGAGACATAAAAATAGAAGAAGGGCCATTAGACCCAGAGATGTCATCTGTGTCCCTCCTCTATATGTCTGTGCAGGAGATGAGAGGCAAGGGAGGAATGTGTTGAACTGTCTCACCTCTCTGCACAAAAGTATATTATGATATGATACCATCTGTTTTTCAGGCAATAGTATGGCTGCTTCCTCCTCAGCATCTTCCAACACTGGTTTTTAAGATGGACACTGAGTCAGTATTTTAGCTTAATTTTCATGACTCAGAGAGCAGAAAATACCAGAGTATGTAACTATTAAAGGAATACTGAGAGCACTTGATAAATGCGGTAGCTGAATTTCAGGTCTTTTTATCATCCTCTTCTTGGAGCTTCGAGCAACTGGTCCAGCTCCCAGTGTCGTAAGTGGTTAACCCACCAGGCTCCAGACACTAAACTGAGGCAGAAATAAGCTAGCATGCACAAAATAGCAGCCTTGGGCTGCCAACCTGTGCCATGTAGGCAGTACAGGCTTACTTAATCTGGTTAGAAAGAGGGAGGAAGGGAGCCATGGCGCAAGACGGCAGCCCCTGGCCAGGCTGGGCCCAGCCAGGCCCTCCCTGCACAGCCTCACAGGGCGTTCCTTCACGAACACATGCTCCGTCATTTCTGTCTGCTAAGCCTAGCCACATTCCCTTCACTGTTTGTAACAGTTTTGTTCCCCTTGTAAATCTTTTCAGGATGTGTAAATGCAATGTTTAATATCATGCCTTGTAAAAGCTACGCTCTGAAAATGGACAGATGTTTCCAAGTAGGTAATGAGTAACATCTTTCTCCAGCTTTCCTGGCAGACACAGCTGAAAACAAATACATATGCACACATAGGTTACACTCCTCCCAGAGAAACCACGTTTCATTTCAGCTTCATTTCAGTGGCCAATGGTTTTCTCACAACATTCAATATCTCCTTTAATTGGCTGAAACACTCCAAAAAGGCACTGCAAGTAAAAACCACTTCACTGCAATAGCCATCTCAGACCGAAGAACAGGAAAAACTGATACAGCTTTCACACTGTGTATCCTGTAACAGAAATTAAATTGGTCATAGCGAGTCATTTTATTCCTATGAATAAATTAACAAGCGTCTGTAAAAACTGGAAAAAAACTGAAAGTTGTTTATTCTTAAGTACAGAACAAGAACCTTCAATCCGCTTTGCAAAACAAGATCCTACCTCACACAAAAATGTGACTGAAAATAGGTCATTCAGAAAACTAAGATAAAAGATTGTTGTGCTAAGTATGATAAAAAAAAATCAGAAAAAGAAATTGCAAACTACTATCGATTCTACTTTTATCAAAGGAACTACTTTTACTAAATAAAAGATAATTAAAAGATGTTACTCGCATGCTTTCCCATATAATTTAATAACAACAAAATACAATGAAATCGAGCTTAAAGTTAGATTTAAGAATGGCAGGTGAATTAAGAATCTGATTTCCTTCTTTCTTTTAACTGCTGTGACTAAGAATTCAGCAAAGGAGGTGATTCTTTGTCATCTGAAGCAGAACTGTGAAAAACTCAAAATGGAAGGAAAGTAATTTTAAATATCCTAACATGTGCAGAATAATTCTAACCAGCAGTCCAGACCCACTGCGGTGCCCTAGGCAGGGACCTCCAGTGACAACAGCTATTTTGGTCTAATAGAAGGTCTTGCAAAGGGGAATTTGCCTTGACTTTTGATTGCAAGATTCACTACTTTGTGGCTTTTATTTGGGCGTTTCCTCTCAAGTGCTTGGATTTCAGAAGGGGAGCAGCAATTCCATGAAAGGGCCTTTGCCAAGGAAAGCGAGCAGGCGGTCAGCACCTCTTCTGTGCACTTCAAGAGAATAAAAAGCTTTTAAGACAAATAAAACATAGCAAAGATCTCAAAATGAGCACCTCCAAAATCACTTTGAAAATCCAGACCTGCGTCATGTGAGCTATCTAATGCACAAATTCCAAAAAGTGACCGCTCTGACTCTTGTCTGGAATTAACAGTTACCAATGGGAGACAATGGTACACAGTAATCACCATCTCCAGCAATGAAGATTTTCTCTGCAGGCATTTTATTATGAAGCAGTTTTTCCTCTTTCCCCAACATACTGGACATGTTCAGCTAGTCCAATTCTACTGTGACTTCCTTGGCATCAAAACTTCAAACTATGGACATCAAATAACTTCCCCAGTGTTTTTCTTCTGCTCAGGAAATTGCAGGACAGGTTTGAAATTCATAGGATTATTACTCAAAACTGTCTGACGAGCTAAGCGTGCTTTGTGCAAAGAGTTCAGCCCCCAAGCTATTCCCTTTACCTAGCTGGCTGCTGGCTGATAGGCTCAGCACATGATCGTTCATGTCGGACCAGAGCTATCGTTTCCAGATGTCCGACAAGCCTTTACAAATCGAAATCTAAGAGATGTCAAGATAGCCGCAAAGACATTCCCAGCATGAGCCTTCACACAAACAAACGTGATGATTGGTGTACCTGGACGTGACACACTGAAAGCCAAAAAGGCAAAAAATTCACCGCTACAAGCCTATGCAGAAAGCTGCCAGGACAGGTTTGAAGCATTTCAGTGAAATAACCATTTAGAAATACATTGTGAAGATTGCAAACAGACCAACAGATAGCATCGCTGCCTTTATGGAAGACATGAGAAGGTTTAATAGGAATAAAGTTTCTTCTGCAGATCTTTTGCCTCATTCTGTGGCATTCAGCAGAGAATTATTTTTCTCTAATGGATGGTTTGAAGAGCGCCATATAATTGATTCATTCCTTCTATTTTTCTGTGGCAGTTTGGAGTTATTTCTAGACTATTCTTGGTTTCCTACCAGCCTCGCCTGACACTTGCCTGAGGGCCTTCTGCATTTGAAATTGACAATTACAGAAATCTCTTTAAACTTTGGTTCACAATCTTTATTTTTACTCTTCTTTTACATTGCCATTACAGCAGTCTGAATTTTGCTTTAAGAAATCCACAAGACATCATTTACTTCATTTCCCAAAGCAAGAAAATGTTTGAACTTTCAGGAAACTATGATGAATTTTAGGTTCATGCAGAACTTTATTCACCTGTCACATCCCTCTAAAGCCCAACAGAACCCGTATTTCTCAGCAAGATTTGGGGCAGATTTGCTAAATACATAGGTGGCACAGCTGCCCCAGAGACCATGAGGTTCTGCTTCCTTTCTTGCTCCAGCCACCAGAATACAAAACAGAGATTTGTCTGTAGGTGTGCATGTATGTGTGCACCTAAATTGCTTTGTTGACCAGTAAATCACTGCTCAGATTGCCTCTAGCCATGGCCAACTTTGTGCTCATACTACACAGATGATCATACAAATAGCAGCATTTTATTACATTGCACTGTTCCATGTTTTGTGCTATTCCAGACAACAGAATGGGTACAGCAGAAGACTTATCTTTTTTGATCACCTCTTTAAGTCAGTATTTTAAAAAATGTTTAAATGTGAGGCAGGAAAGCTTGCCGATGCCTTAACAAACAAACTTGGGAAATAAATAAAATAATAATAAATAAAAACATTACTCCAATATGTAGGTTGCTATGATAGGATTTATTTGTTTCCATTTCACCACAGAAAGATGGGCAAAAGGATTCTCTATAAATAGACTTCTGAGGAAAGGAAATAGAATTTCCTTCAAAGACCGCCCAGTTCCAACCTCCGGCCATGGGCAGGGCTGCCTCCCACCAGATCAGGCTGCCCAGGTCCTCAGTCCAACCTGTCCTTGAACACCTCCAGGGATGGGGCATCCACAAGTTCTTTGTTCAAAAGGAAGATGTAGGAGATGCACAGACTTGACTCCTCAGTAGGGAGGAACACTTGCTTCGTAGCAAGTATGGACATCTGACCAAATCCCCAGCTGTATCGCTAGGAGGCTGTGATCTCTTGGAAACTTAAATGCCTTCAGTACAGCCTTGTCCCTATTAAAATTAACAACAGAATTCCCGTTAACTTCAACATTACTGGGATTTTGCATTCTGTGTTTCCTCTGTCCTGTGGCTTATCAAAACAATGACGTAGCAAGGAATAGCAGCAGACAAAACTCTGCAGTCTTTATTTACCTTTGATGAAACAACAGATACAGGCATAGGAAGGTAAAGCTATCAGAGTGATTAAGTACAATGAAGGTTGTTAGCTTGCATTCTGTTTACAGTGAGATTCTAAGAGAAAGTAATGAACTTCCAGAAGAAGGTTTGACTGCTTTGGGGGTGACTGTGATTTAAATCTGGCAGTAAAAGAAAAAAGAAGACAGGGAAGGTAGTGGGTAATTGACCTTTATTGTGCCTTCTGGTTCATTTAGAAATGGAAATTAAATTAACATGATAATTCAGTCCTACTGTGTTAAGACTGCTATAAACCCATTAAATTTTATGGCCATTGATTTAACATTTTTTTCTATTAACTGGGTTTAATTTTCAATATTGTCGTGCAGGTTCTGCAAAGTGGCAAGTGGGAAGAACCCAATGGGGGATCCCACTGCATTGCTGGCTGGGGTCAGTGGCTCAGTCACTGGAAAGCACAAGCCCAGGCTCCCACAGTGGTATGGAGGTTCTGGCACCAGCCCTGATAAAAGCATGGGGAAGAACCCAGACATATGCAGGGTAATGCCATGGAAGTAAAACTAAGCCTGTGTGGCATCCAGCACCCTGAATTAAGCATCAAGGAATGAAATTCTTCTCAAAGAGAGTGGCGGGGCAGTTTACTGAACATCAGTGGCAAACCTGGGAATATAACAGTAATCTTCCAAAGGTGTAGTTCAGCAAAAAGGTTTTAAATGTTATTCTATGCGCACATGTCTGGGTATTTTTCACATCTTAAAAAGCCCCTGTGCAGAGTTGCCACATCTTCACATAGCAATCTTTCCTGGCAGCTGACGGTACTCTTAAAGTAATATTTTCCCCCTATGAAGTAAGATTTAAGGAGAAGGAGAAAGTCACTTTAATACTTTTCTTCCCGACTTACTATTTATTTTCGTATACATTTTGTTCCTTGAACACAGGAAGCAAAATTCATAATGTGGGCATTCTGTTGCGGTACATTTTGCCATGGTGTAACAGTTACTCCTCAGTAATTTCTCATTAGAAAATGCTCACTTGAAAGTGTATGGAAAACCGCCTGCTGCATTTCATAGGAATACACTGCCCACAAAAAGCCCACAACAGCAAAAGTGACACCAATCTATTCTTCCCTTTTACTTTTACATAAGTGTATATGTATATTACTTTTTTCACTGATGCCAGAAGCATGCACTGAACTTGCTACATCCTGACAATGTCCTTATCTGACACGTGGCTCTTTAACCTGCACGAGCTGGCAGCAAGCAAGGGAATAAAACTGTTTCCTACCATTGTTGGCAATAACTGCCTGTGTTAATTACATTTTACGTTGATACCATTCAGTCAGCACTGCACAGCATCTCTGTCCATGCAGAGCCATAACAAGGCAGAGGCTCCTGGCAGTAGCAGTGCCCTGGGACGGGCAATGGCCATCCTTGGTGCACGGCCAAAGAGGATGTGCCATTTCCAGGGGTAACTGAATGCATTTCAGAGTTGTTCTCAGGTTTTTCGTTTTGCCTTGCTCCTGAGACTTGGGACAGCAGTGCTATAAAGAATGCAGCCATCGGGTTAAATGATATTAAATAACAAGGGAAAAAATTACTGTTCCATAACCAAAGGAGAAAAATAGACTTTTCACTGTTGATAGAAGCAAGATCAAGAGAAGTAGCAAGGAAGTCTTTCCAGCAGAACATGATTTTGAGGAGAAGTAGAGGAGAAAAAGCTTACAGAATGGGTGAAAAATTAAAGTGGGCAAGGTTTGGAAGAAAGGATTGAATGGCAACCAAGGACCTGAAAATATGAACAGCTAAAACCTTTGCAAGGAAAAGTGTGGGCATTTGCTTTCTGTTTGAAAACTTAGAGATGTACACAGTTTACACAGCTTTACTGGACTTGCTTTCAGTCTTTCAGTGTGGTAGCTTCTAATTTGGTTTTCAGAAGATTTAGTTACTTTGAGCCCTTTTTCCACTACCTTGGCATGGAATGCAAATATGTTTTCACCTAACCAAACTCTCCACCTTCTGTCATCTGCTGTCTCGTATATAATGTGTGTATGTGTATACTGCGATCTCAAAAAAAAAAGTTTCATGTGCGTTTGGGCCAGATTCCTATGGAGGCTACCACGGTTCTGCATGGAGAGCTGTGTACGCCCATAATACTGCTTCCTTGGGACAGAGCAGTGGTTAAGGGAAAAGCATGGGTAAGTCAAAGCAGGCTCTGCCACAGGAGGTGCCTGGAGGGAGAAAAGGCATAGAAGAGGATATAGGGGGAAAGAAAGGGGAAAGTAAAGGTTAGAAAGTCCCAATTCTTGTGAAATATTCAGGTCTCCCCTGCAGGGCTGACCGCAGGAGGCTGGCCATCCTTCCTAAAAGCCCATAGACAGGTAGGCTGCTGATTGCTTTGCTGCTCTGCTGTGGAATACCTACAGGCTGAAAGGAAAGGCTTTGTGTCCCAACCTGCTTCACAAGGCCCGTGTGCTAACTGATGTAAATCTGGGGACAAGAATTTCATCCCTAGATCTGCATGCCTTTTACTAGCACCATGCTATTACTTTGTTCTTACAACTTTTTTTACTTTGGTTTTGGTTTTGGTTTTTGTGCGTTTAAATCAAACAATTAACAACAGAATGTGGTTCCTATTTATGCTTTCATTCCAACGTCTATTGTGAAATGCTATAGTGACACCATTCCCTGTGTACCCCGATTACTGCTGCAGATGTACATCTGAACACAATCAGCTTATGAAACCCTGCTGTTCATCTGCCAAAAACCAAGGACCAGCAAACCATCTCTAAAGTATTTAAGGCTGTTTTGGGGTTGTTTTGGTGTTTTGTTTTATTTTGTTTTTTTATAAAGAAAGGAATGTAAAGGGAGGGAGAGAAACCACCGAGCCTGATTTCTTTTTAAATTCAGTTCAGATTGGCGCTGACCAAGAGCTGCTCCCAAAAGCTCACAGCTGTTCTCTTAGTGAGATCAGTTGGTGGCCTCACATACATTTTTGGTATGCATTTTCCAGGGTTTGCCTCTCTTTGGCAAGACAGTCAAGGAGAGCCCCAGTGGGAGTGCAGAGTGCCCTGTGTCCCATGGCAGCCTCCCATATCTGAGATCTGGGGATGCCTGGGAGTCTGCAATCATGGGGTGCCTCCAGCCCCAGGAGATGGAGTTGCAGCCTGATGGCAGTGGGAAGAGGGGACCATGGGCTATGCAGATGGACTGTGCATGGAGGATACAGCATTACATCACTTGGATACTCTCTGACACCCCCAAGTTGGGTTCTCTTGCAATACCACCTGCATTACCCCATTGCACAGGCCTGCAGCAATGGCAGTAAGGCATGTGGCAATATGAGTGGCTGAAAAGTGAATCGGTGTTAAAACAGTAACAGGTAATTATTTTAATTAGCTCTTTCAGTGACTGAATTTTTGTTGTGGACTTGCACAATCTAATTATTTTAGTGGAAGAACTGCTACTTTATTTCATAATGGAGCTCAGGCAAAAATGTGGCGATGTGCTTCTTTCAAGTATCACAGATCAATACTCATCTTGTTCCAGACTAAGATTGATTAATATCCACGACATGCTGGCTGTAAAATAAGCCCGGTACAATTAATCCTCCCTGTGCAAGAGAAATAACCCATTATCCAAAGCAAAAGCACACAGTATGTCAAAACTGACCAAAAGCTTTGCAAGATTAAAAGTGTTGAGCTTGGTTTGAATCTGGGTCTCAAATCAGTCCTTACATTTTGCCTTAGACTGACAGACACAAAACCATAGGAAAACATGGGTAGTGCACTCCTGTGATAAGTAGAGACTTTCAGAAGAGAAAAGACTTCTGGACCAGACACCCTGTCCAGGTGATAAAGAAACACTTCACTGGTAGTAATATCAGCAATTAAAAGGTTAAAAAGTGAGACAGTTTCACAGGGAAAGAAGTGGGAAGAGATGACCACAGCTTATGTCTGAATGAATCCTTATTTTGTCTGTAACCATCTGAGGACAAACAACCTATTCTAGAAAAAAAATATGCAACTTTTATACTGTGACGGACCATCACTATACAGATAGCAAGATCTTGACAGCTGTGATGATGTCTTTTTTGCAGCTACAGGTGGCTAGACGAGAGAATACACAAATAAGAAGATTAAAGGGTGCAAGCTCTGAGCTCTCACTGTCAGGAGCTAAGTCCTACACTGAGACAGCAAAGAGATCTTGAAAATGCACTCAAGCCTGACCTCAGAAGCGTGGTATTCAGCAACCCTCCCAGAAGCTGCCTGCCAAGATGCTGAATTTCACTCCTGGTGGAGATAGAAATCAAAGGCAAAAAATAGGGAAAATGTCACAGAAAGGGAAATATGAATATCTTTGGGTACCAAAATCTGTTTTATGGCTGCTTCCTTAGCCAAATGCGAACTACAACAGCAATGTGAGCAGAGCCACAAGCAAGGAATGACAGAAACCTGGTGTAACAAAAGCAGGAAAACTGCTTCCAAATCTGCAGGAGTCTGAGGGGATTTCATTTGCATTACATCTTTAAAATGATAAAAATCTATTTTGAACATGTTTTAATATGTTTATCAAAGGAAAGCTACAAATCCAACAATAACATCTCAAATTTCTCACAGATGGAAAATAGGAATCAAAGGGTTTTGCGTAGAAATCTGTTGAAGTCAGGTTTTGTTTAGACAGTAATTCCTGCAAAGAATCAAACAACTTTCCCCTCCAGTTTTAACTTGGATTGAGCTCTAGATATTGGAAACCATCTGTCTTTGCAAATCCAATACAGACACAAAATGGTCCTGACTGACTTCAACCAGAAATACGCAGTTATTTCAGTCCCCATCAAAGAGAAACGTGTTGGGGTCCAACATCCCAAGGCTGCTTCAGCATGAAATGGCTGTGTCCTCTTAAGACATTTGGAAAATCATGGCTGGAAAACTACAGATTGGGTTCAAATGTAAGGCTGAGTAGAAGTCTTGTCTATTAATGCTCAACAGAGTGTGCAGAAGAGCGAAGGAGGAGAGCTACATCCTTGCTGAATCAGAGAGTGGTAGCAAGCAATGGGAATGATGTCTTGACATCTCTCAGGAAGGGAAGCAGTGGCTGCTTTCACCAGGAGAAATGGTCGACTGGCCTATCTGTCTTCTCAGAAAGAAATTAGTCTGGGGGTGAAGACAAATCACCCTGACTCTACTGAAGAGCAGACGGGGCTTGGGAGGCACCTGTCTGCGAAGAAGGTAGAGGCTTTGGGAATCTTTAAAACCCAAAAGGTCTCCAAGACACTTCACAGTGATACTGTTCATAAAAACCTGTATTCTTCTACACAGGGAAAAAGAGTTTGGCTTCTTAAGTAATACTCCAAAGAACTGCATATGAGCAGGAAACAAACAACCAGTAGAAGAAACAGACAGAGCCAACATCAGAGCCTGAAGAGCCTGGATGGAGGTTAATGTTGTTCCATAATCCCAACTTCTGTGAACTGCTGTGGGACAGAAAGAAAGGACCTTGATGAGGATATTGAAGTCTGATCCAAAGCAGCCAAGTAAATTTGCAAATAAGCTGGTTTTAGCACCATCATCCTGAAAATGATTAACTTTGAACTTTTCATGTGGAATAAAAAGCAAAGAAAATAATTCAAAAGCCTTTTGCTCTTCTCTGAATCAGCCTACTCCTGAAAAATAAATATACATAATATAAATATCCCTCCCCCCCCCCAAGCAGCTGGGGATTCACAAAGGTAACAGCAGCCTCACTTCTTATCAAAACCTCATGTCCCCTAAGAACGAGAGAGCAAGCTCTTCCTTTGGGACAAGTCTCTATCCATGCCTATGTCTCACTCTCCATTGCCACTGACTGGTCAGTGCCCTCAATGAGTCACAGAATCCCATAATGTTTGAGGTTGTAAGGGAACTCTGGAGATCATCTCATCCACCCACTTTGCTCAAGCAGGGTCCCCTTTAGCACGTTATCCAGGATCGTGTCCAATTGGCTTTTGAATATTCCCAGGGAGGAAGACTCCACAACCTCTCATGGGCAACCATGCTGAAGTGTAAATTAGCACTTTTCCTGCTTTTCTTCATCCAGAATCTGGATGAGAAAAGTGAATAATGAACATTTTCAGAGAGCAAATGATGCCCACAAGCAAGATTGCCCTCACTTGGTGGCAGTTCATGTGGCCATCTGGAGGACACAGGGAACTGGACTCCCTTACTACAGCTTCACCAGCTGGCCCAGGGAGATACAACTGAATGCAGAGGTGATTTGAGCCTGAAATAAGATAGAGTGTTCAACAAACTCATACTTTAATTTAGCTAGTATCTATATCCGTGTCTTTTTTAATCTATGTTTTTCCACTGAAAATAATTTCTGAAGAAACTTGCTGAATCAGGATCCTTGTTCTATGGGATTTTGTGGAAAGAAAACCCAAGAGAGAGAGAGAGGAGGGAGAGAGAAAAGCTTTGCAGGGAGCTGCCAGATTTGTTGAAACCTCTGCTGGCTTGCCAGATGAATCAGACCACAGAATATTGAATTAGCAAGATTTATGACTGGGAATTCAAGGAAGTTACCTGTGATACAAAATATGTTATGTGAATGAGATCTCTTCTGTTCTATTGACAGAAGTGTATAATGAGCCCAGCGCCAGGTCCCTTCTGTATTGCCTTGCAGTAGCTGCTCCGTGTGATTGACAGCTGAGCTGGAGCTCATCAGCCACCGGGAAAACAAGGGCAGAATGCTCCCGAGAGCCGCAGAGCAGTCTTCTGTGCGAAACTTTCTTAAACTTAGGAAGCAGAAAAGGAAATACAAAGAAGTAAAGCAACTCTGAACTCTCCTTCTCCCCTTCCATCATTAAACTGATACACACACCCACGCATGCAGGTGTCTCAGAGTCCTTCAAGCACCTGGGAGGGCTGGAGCAAAGGTCACAAAGTCCACGTGTTTTTACCCAGCATCTGCTGCAAGACATAAAAAATACTCTCCTTTGGCATCTGACACCATTACAGATTGAAGAGCTATTGAGTTACTGTTTTGCTAGAGGCTTCCAAGATACACCGGTGAACTAGAAACCGCCCTGGTATCACAGCTGCTGTAAAAGTAAGACAAAAATTCTCTCCATGGAGAGTAACTCATGGGTGACACAAAGATGTCACAGTTCTACAGCACATTGGCCAGCACTTAGCAGCAAGCAGCATGGCTCTGGCCTATGCCATGCAGTGATCCTCATCACTCAGAGCACCATACAGCAGTTGGCATAATAATTATTTCCACTGTATAAATGGGGTTTTTGTTACTAGCCACAGGACTCGGACACACACAGAATGTTATGTCTTGCTTAACATTCAAGAAGCAAGCATCAAGATGCATTAACAGCATCTGTGTTGTCTTTAAGACACACACTGTAGAGGAGTGAACCAGGTTGTTGGGCTCATGCCTGCACATGCAGGATGCAGGGGGCTGCTTTGCTCCTGGCTTCAAGCAGAAGCCAGCCCAGGTGCTCAAAGCCCACACTCATATTCATTTTCTCCTGTGCAGAAAAGTTGAGAGATTTGGGGTTGTACAACCTGGAGAAGAGTAGGCTCCAAGAAGACCTCATCATGGCCTTTCAATATACAGAGGGGGCTTATAACAGAAAGGTTTTTTACCAGGCCCATAGTGATAGGACAAGCGACAATAGTTTTAAACCTAAAGTGGTAGATTTAGATGGGATAAAAAGATGAAAAATTTCACTGTATGGGCAGTGAGGCCCTGGCACAGCTTCCCAGAGAAGCTGTGGGTGCCCCATCCCTGGCTGCGTTCAAGGCCATGTTGGATGGGGCCCTGGGCAGCCCAAGCTGGTGGGGGGCAGGGAACTGGGTGGTCTGTAAAGCCCCTTCAGACCTTTCTGTGATTCTCACCAGTCTATGAAAAGGTGCAAAAGATCTGACAAGACTCTGGACAGACTGCTGACACCTTTTATCTTAACTTCAGCCATCTCTCCTTGGTGAGTATTTATAATTATAAATCTGTTTAAATACTCAAGTGTAACAGCTACCACCCAGAAAACACCAGAATGTTTTATATAAAAATAAAATTGATACAATCTCCACCTTGAAATTATATTTGTGTTACGGAGTCTTTTTAAAAAAATGCTTAACTAATATCTGTGAAATAGTCTTTTATAATGTGACATATATAACGACACTGTTTCTCTTTGGGCAAATGCAAATGTTAGCATGAGCAAACACTGGCAATGCACAGATGTGAACGTTGCTGTGAACATAAATGCTGTCCCCCACAAAAAATAAAACACATGAAATACCGCAACTTCATAAATCTTGCAGTTTTATGCATTGCTGCCACTGGAAAAAACAACAACAACATATTGAATGATGCGTCTTGAGGTGGATTTAGTAAGTCTACCTAGCACAGCTTTACTTCATCACACATCTACCTGAAACCCTGCTTGTCTCACCTGTGCGTTATGGCATGCATTCCTGCCAGCGTAACAAGGTGGGCAAAAAGCAGGAAATGTGTTTTAAGCGCAAAGTGAGATATCTCTTCCTGATTTATTAATTGTTATGTAGCACCCAGCCTATTTTGCTACAAGAAATGTCACACACTGTTCTTTTTTAAAATATATTTCCACAGTTGTTTCTATTGTTTCAGGAAAGTGTAAATACACCATACCCTACTATTTTATGTTTTTAAAAGGTGACCTATACTTTCCATTTCAAATCCGGTTTCTTTAATGAAAATATTGTAATGTCAGTCCATGCAAAGCAAATGCATATTAATATGCGTTTACATCTGTCTCATATTAATATTCATGCCTGAATCCACATCCCTACACAAAGCCAATTTTCTGACCATCTGTGTGATGGCTGGTGGATGCAATGAATAAATTTTATTTGTGAGGGGAGTGATAAATCATGTATCTTCAGTTTTTCACCCACAATCTCTCCTCTTAGGTGCTAAAATGTTTTCATCGTGGCTAAGAATTTTTAAGTAAACCACGCTGATTAACCCCTTAGCAGATCATGTAGCTCCATTTGCCAGGTGAAATCCTACAAAAAACATACAAGGTACAGTTAGGGGACTGAGAAAGAGGTACTGCAATTTTAGGAGTTGCGTCTTTTCCTTTTCCTTTCCCTTTCCATTTCCCTTTCCCTTTCTTTTTCTTGAATTCTTCTTGTCTCCAAATTATGCTCAGTGTGATAGTGTAGGTCATTTCTCACACTGATGCTGAGGAGTGCCTTATCCTGCACACAGCCTGACTGCATGTAGTGGGCCTGTCTTTGGAGTTAAATGCTATTCAAAGTAAGATGAGCGTAACCTGAACTTTAACAAAAACAAATTCAGATGGCTTTATTAGTGCTAAGGCTGGCTGGGTAACTGGCTGGGTACCAGCTACAAAATCTGATTGGAAAGCACACACTTTGCATCAGCTGCAGAGTTTCCTGAATACTCAACAACTTGGACTTTCCCTACAAAACAAGTCTGATACTAAATTCCTGTGGGATGAATTTTGACATCAGTCACACCAATGTCCATCCAGAGTAACTTTGATGGTACTAAGAGAAGATTTTATCAGAGGGTTATTCTCGGACAGGTCATAAAGTAAATCCAATCCAATCCAAAAACACAACTGCACAAACCAAATATAATAACACTGAGTCATAGAATGGAGATACAGCGGACAAAAAATCTCAGCTAAGCTTGAGTTCCAGGCAGCCATAAGCCTGGAAGGGTGATTAAAAGATCTGCTTTCCAGTGCTCTCTAATCCTGACCACACTGTAAAAAAAGCTTTCTGAACTCTACAATTACCCAGATCCCTAAGCACGGACACTCTCAGCACTGCTGTAATTCAGACCTTAGGTATGGTTAAAGCATTTGCTTGAATAGCAAGAGCCTTGTACTCGAATCTTTTCTCCTACATGCAGCATTCAAACCATGGCTCTAACCACTCCCAAAGGAATTCCTATCCTTCAGGATGCTCATCCTTTTTTCTTTTTTTTTTTTTTTTTTTGTCAATTAGCTGCTCTGCAGGACATATGTGCATACTCAAATTTAAAATTAAAACTTTTTTTAGCCTTTCACAGGCTAAATTATTTCCCCTTATATCTGCACTGAAGTCACTTCAGTGTCACTTAACCAGAGTTATGACGACATACTGTTGGACCTGGGTGCCAAAATTCTCTGCTTGAAGTTTGACTTCACACATTTTTGTAAATACAGATTACAGAACCCACAAAGAAGGAAGAGATTATTCTTTCCACCTTCTAATGTAGGTCAAATCATGTCAGCAGCAAATAACCTACTTCTACCTTGACAATCCAGCCATAGGTAGTTTAAACATTATTGTGCACTGAACTGGAATCTGAAAAAGGAATTGTGAATGAGCTTCACACTTCATCAGCATAATTGGCAAGAAATAACTTGTAGTTCAAATAAAAACATACATCTGCTAAGAATCTCAAATAACACCACAGGAAGTAAGCAAGGGAATCAGTCAATCATCATGTCCAAAGAAACAGCTTTGTGAGTAAACTCTGGATGAAAATACATTTACACCTAATATTCTTTTGTCTTGGTAAATTGTGTTTTATTTACAGCCCTCCATAAGGGGAAGACAGGACATTTCTGGGATATGTCAAATTCAGAGAATCCTTCATTCCTCCTCATGAGGCAGGATGAAGAGGGAGATGGCACCTTTCATCACAACCTTGCCACTTGGGGCTGGTACTGATCGTGAAAGATACTACTGTTCACATGGGTGTCGAGTGCCCTATGAAAAAATGAACTAAGTTATCACAGTTCCCAGTGGATAGCATCTGTATTGCAGATACTGCTAAGAAAACTAATTGGTTTCCATGTCTAATGAAATTTATGTAGAATCATTGATCAAAACAGTATTCTCAGTTTTATGTTTGAAGCGTGTAAATAAACATGGCTTACTTAGCTTTATGTAGCTTTGAGTTTTGTGTTCTCCACCAGTTCAACTAACAGGATGATCAGCAAGAATTCTGAAAAGGCAGAAATCAATTCTATAATCAGAGGGCTCCCCAAATCAAGCCTGAAGGGAAATCTTCCAAGTCCCTGCAAATCCAGTGTAATGTTACTGAGAGAAGATAAAAGCTGCAGCACCACAGTGGGACAAGGTCCCAGCAAAGATGTGCTGCTGGACTTCCCGGAGATGCATTTGGCTCCAGACATGTCTTTAGTTACAGAGTCCTTATTTGTCTATATCCCCTAAATAAAGCAACTAGCAATAGCCTCACACGTGCTAACCTTCAAAAGACCATTTGTGTCCAAACATGAATAAAAGAATTATTCAGATAACATTTCCAGGAATGCCAGCATGAAGATTTTTCTGCTCATGCTGTGGGCAAAAGGAATATGCAAGCTATTATCCACTCAAAGACTTCTCAAACGTTCCAGCACATCTCGGTGAGACTAATTACTTAAGAAACAGAGGAGAAGTTGGTCTTAGATCAGGAATTCAAGCCCAGGTCAGAATGCTTAACGCCTTCATTCCTATTCCTCATGCAAAGATGGGACTAAGCAGGTTATAAATCACGTTTGCACTCCAAATACTCTGTTTGCATCTAGCTTGGTATTAAAGCATGCTGCAATGCCCAGAGAGGCTGAAGTCTCCACTGTATGGTAAGCCAGCTGTAGGGCTGGTGCTTGCTGAGCTTCTGCCAACTGGTTGAGCCCCACGTGGCCCATGTGAGCTCCAGACCATGCAACACCACGTTCAGCATCCTCTGGTACCAGCACTGAAAGTTCAGGCTGCGGCAGCTGAGCTGGGCACAGAACTGAAAAGGGAGTTTGCATTAGTAATACAGTTCCTCCCAGGGCAATTGCGCTTATTTATAGTCTCTCTCCTCCCCAGTATCCTTGTGGGTTGTTATAGTCTCCCTGGAGAATGAATTTCAATTTTAAAAGAGCCTCCAGTGTATAACGTGAGAAGAAAACTCTTCTCACAGGAGCTACTACACTTGCAGCAATAATATTCATCCTCAGGGCTGAAAATGCTGACAAGTGGAGCTAGGTGCTGTGTTCTGGCATGGGCTGCCCATCACCCCAGCTTCACTGTCTGCTGTCCAGTGTGATCAGCATCTACGGAGCTGCCCCAGGGACTGTAAAGACAGTTGGAGAGTTTAAAAGGCAGTTAGCTGAGATAAACCGCTAATTTAATTGACTCATTTCAAGCCAGTTATGTGTATTGTGGGAAGGAGATTTCAAAGAGCAACTGGGAATTTCTGGGTTCCCACCAAGCTGGTGCTGTTTGAGAACACTGCACAATCCACCGAGGAAAAGATTGGTTGGAGGGAAAGCCCTCGTGACTTTCACAGGCTTTGGATCCAGTCTTATCTATCACTTCATGTTTGAATCCACAATGATTTCTTGTGAACCTCCAATACATTGGAGGCATTGCTATGAAATCACGGAATGTGTTTCGTTTAGGTTTCGGTTTCAGTTTCAGTTGAGGTTTTGGCTTAGGTTGAAGTTGAAGTTGGAAGAGATCTCCAGCTTTCAAATAGGGCTTAATAGAAATAGAGCTTAATTGAAAGTTTTCTGACAGAGCAGATGAAAAAAACACTTTGGCTTTATCTACATAAGAACTTTTCTAGGAGTTTATCTGAGTCCCAGCAAAACTTATGCCAGCAAGTCCGTCTCAGCAGCAGGATATAATTTCTGGTCAAACTGAGAAAAAAGATTTTGTCTCTGAGCTTATCACCGAGACACCTGGGCATGCACAAGACCTGGCTTCCAGACATGCTCTGCCTGACTCAGAAGAAAGACAAGCGCTTTAAAGTGCCATAAAGCTGAATTTTTCATGCCCCAGGTGTGCCCCAGGGATTGACAGCCTGTCTCACTGAAGACGTTTCAACATCATTAAAGAAAGCTGAATATTCACAAGTGTGAAATCCTCACTGAACCAGCACAGGAGCAGCAGTGGCCAAGGCTGGGGGTCAGGAGCCCCAGCACTGCAGGCAGACAGAGGTGGGCTTCTGCTAGGCAGGTTTGTGCTTCTATGGGCACATACATATGTCTGCCTCATTTGTACCAGAAAAAAACTTTGAAAAGTTTTTGTTACATCCAGCACATTACAGAAGGCTCCTTTTATCTGCAGAGGTCTTACAGGCCAGAGAATATGACCAAGTTGCTGACAGTGCCTCTCAACTCCAGTTCCATCAGGAGGCTCTGCCTCCATTTGTGTGCTCCCATGTGCTTCCCATTGTGCTCTTTTCATTTATCTGTTTTCCCTTCATGCACGTGATGTTTCCTCTCTGCTGCAAGAAGCCATCCTGCCAGCACCACCATCACCCCTCATATATCACCAACCAGCCTGGTCAGAGAAAGGAGCTCTCCTGCATCCTGCCCTTTGCCACAACTCTCTTCATCTCCAAGGGACAAGATCTCAGCAGTAATCTCATCCACTCAGCTTTAATTCTTCCTTTCAGCCTGGGCTAAAGGTTTTCTCTCAGTCTATCTATTTCCCATCATTGCAATTGTTAGTCACACATATGCAAGGGATCAGAAAGGTTTTCAGGAAAAGTGTTCAGTTAGTGTTGTTTTTGCAGCGAAGTAATAGATCAGGTAAAACAAAAAATGGAGATTGCCCTCCTCACACTTGTGAGACCCCACCCGGAATACTGTGTTCAGTTCTGGGGCCCCCAGCACAGGAAGGACATGGAGCTGTTGGAGCAGGTCCAGAGGAGGGCCACGAAGATGATCAGAGGGCTGCAGCACCTCTCCTACGGGGACAGGTTGAGGGAACTGGTGTTGTTCAGACTGGAGAAGAGAAAGCTCCAGAGGCACCTCCTTGTGGCCTTCCACCTCTGGACATCCAGGGTGCCAATAGGAAAGATGAAAAGGGACACTTCATCAGGGATTGTAGTGATAGGGCAAGGAGTAACAGTTTAAACTGAAGGAGGATAGATTTAGATAGGACATTAGGACAGATGAGATATTAGGAAGAAATTCTTCACTATCAGGATTGAACAAGTTACCCAAAGAAGCTGCTAGTGCTCCATCCCTGGAGTTGATCAAAGCCAGGTTGGATGGGACCCTGGGCAGCCTGAGCTGGTGGGAGGTGTCCCTACCCATGGCAGCGGGTTGAAACTAGATCGCTTTAAGGTCTCTGCCAATCCAAACTGTTCTGTGACTTTATAGTGAGCTTTTGGAAATAGGCAAAATTTAAGTGCTAAATAATGTCATTTCCCTTCCCCTCTCAAGTTCTTAAACTATGTTTCCTTCTTTATTAGAGATTCAGATTTCTCAAAAGTCTCATTTTGCTTCTGCCAGCTTTTCTTTCTTCAAGCCTGTTATCAGTTTTCTCTTCTACCTCTTCATCACAGTGTGCCTGTACACGAGGATTCTGTGCCACCGGCCCAGTTTCTCTTACTGTTCCTTATGCCATGTCCTTTTTGGGCCCAGTCGGAAGTTCTCACACTGAAAGTATTACCATAGAAAATCTAGAAAGTCAGTCTATGTAAATACACAGAACTGAAGAATCTTTCAAAACTGATTTCTTAACTCTAGGCAGTTCACCAATCCTTTCAATAGAATTACAGTCACACCCAAATTTCCTTTTTTTTTTTTTAAATGAAATATTTCTGTTCTTTTTCAACAAAGCCCTTCAGGATTTCCCCTCAGTGGGAAACACTCAGACTCTGTCTCTGTACTTCCAAAAGTAACTCAGTGATTTTCCCATATCCTGGAATTTCTTGAAGATGGCAAATCCCCTCAACAAATCTGATCAACTAACCCTTATTCTCTTTATCATCAGTCATGATTCTACAGCACTAAACCAATGCTTTGTCCAGGGAGTTACATTTCATAAGACTGCATTAAATCCGTGAAGAAAAAAAAAGAAAGAAAGAAAAAGAAAAAAAAAAAAGCTCAAAACTTTAAAACTTTAGAAGCATTTAAATTCTGTCAGATGCAGATTTGGATGAGGACTCTCAGCTGTAGCTCCGCTCACTCACTGGACAGATGCCAATCTATGAACCAGTGGAAAATCTCACTGCTAATTACTGTGCCTTAAGTGATCAGAGCTCCATCGTCATCACTGAAATAAAGCCTGATCAGCAAATAATGCTTAATTTTTAATTCACAAACAGAGAAGTCCATGCTTTGAGAAAGTCCTGATTGTTCTGAGCAACAGCCTTAAAGATGCTTTCTATTTCAAATATTCCCCATATCATTTCACTTGTTGCAAAATGACATTAATAAGAATCAATGTTAGAACCAGAACACTTCATTTTTATAAATTTACATTTCAGTCAGTATGAATGGTCTCTTTAGCACCCTGCTTCTGACAGAGCTTGGGTTTTCACTAACGCACACCAAAACCTGTCTCACTAGCATTCAGCAGTAACATCCTGAATAATCTTAGGAACTCATTTATCATTATAACGTCACATCTGAAAATTGGCTACCATATCATCTGGCATGTTGAAATAATTGTATTATACTTAACCCCTCAATAACTCAGCTACCTAAATCATTTCCAAATTATATCTTCCATTCTCCTAGGCTTTCATTATACTGACAAATATCTGTGTCACTACGCAAGCTACAAGTTCCAAGGAACGAGCGGTCTGCCTTGCAACGTTATTGCCAGCTGATGCCAGCAGCAGGATGAGTGATTTGTTTGCTTTCTGAGATTGGCTTTCATTGTCCTGGATTCAACACTAACATCTTGCTAATCCCGTGTTTAAATTGACGGACACTAATGCACCCCTTTTTGGATCTTCTCACTGAAGTATCAAAGGCTTAGAAAGGCTAACAATAATTTCTCCAGCTGCAGAGCTCACAAAAAACTGAGGATTAAAATCTCTGCAATGCATAGGTTGTAAATTATGTATTTCTCTGGACATCGCTATGAGTAATTCTGCTTCACTTGGAATGCTATGATCCAAAGTCTGAAAAAGATTAAAGGATGAATTTCCTTCTTGATACATTATTGCATGTTTTGTTCTTTTTTCTTATGTTTTTATTTTGTTTATGTACTAGAAATGTTTTATTTATGGATCCTTACATAATTGTCCATGACCGTGCCACAGGGTACAATCAAATGCCTCAACACTTCAAATATATGTCTCATTTTATATTGTTTAGGATTACACGGACATTAACTGCACTGTGCTCTTTTATTTCGATGTTATGACATCAAAACAAGTACACGAGTTCAAATTCTGCAGCATAATAATCACTTCTCCACTGTGAAACATACAGATGCAGGCCTTGCTCTCAAGAGCTCTGTTTGAGATAGGCTTTTTTTCCCAGAGCTTTCTTGATTTTCTTTCCTCCAGATCCATAAAGTTAAAAGGTTTGGGGAGGGCAGAAGGTAATACTGGAAATCTACATCAAAATGTTCGAGGGATCATGATATCACACTGGCAGCTTTTTTCATCACACTTCCAATTACAATCAGAATAAAAGTTCTTTTTGTCTGGATGAGGATTTGAAGTGCAGTTGGAATGGCAGAAGATTCTGCTAATGCACTCATGCAAATGTATAGACATGGCATACAATAAAACCTCTAATTAGTTCAGATATGACAGCGCTCTCCATACCAGCGTACTAGTAAAGTTACAGGATGGTGTGTGCTTGTTGTGAATACATTAAACACTTCGTTCTGATTAGATTCCATGCACATTTCACAGAGGAAAATACATCTGCTCCATCAGTGATATAAAACGGGTATTTCCTCAGGGGTGTGTAAAGTGTGTATAAATCTCTGCATCTGCCTGAGATTTGCATAGATGCTGGTACATAGGTCACTTGTGCACTTAGTTTTCTCTGCGATTTGGGAGTAATGTTGGTTAGCTCTCAGTGGTGTAATGAGATCATAGACACTTTTTGCTTACATATGTGGAGCTTTATTCTGTTGTGCATGGGGCTCTATATTGCATTCCTGTGCTAGTCTGGTGCTTTTACGTATTTAGAATAAAGACCTGGCTTTGAATGGTTTTACTGGCCAGCATTTACGCACCCATATTAGTTTCACCTTTCATGTTAAATTAATAAGTCACATATTTTGTCCATCAAGTAATTGTAACAAGACTGTTTGTTGAAAATACTTATCACAGCTCGTGGAAAAGCACCCTTTTGTATAGCCCACTGTCTCACATTAATTCACATTTTTTTTCCCAAGGAATTCCCCCTGCAGCAATCCCCACTATAAGCCATTAGTTGAGCACATCTGCCCACTCTAATGACCACTCTAGTGCACACATACCTGACTGCCATCTAATTTAGACATCACCCATAGGACACTAATACTAATGTCTCCTGGGCCAGCTAAGTCCTGGATTATCGACTGGCTACAGTTATCACTTCATTTGGTCTTTGGAGGTGAATCAAGTGCACCTGAGATCATAAATAGGTCAAATGATTATGCGGTCTGCAGAGGAACCAAGGATTTTTGTTACCCTAATAAGAAGCAAAAATATACTTTCTAATTTGTTTTGACAGAGAATCCAATTGCTTTGCCTTTATGCAGTGTCCCCTTTGTGTAGCTACAAAAATGCAGCCAATTAGGCATAACATTCTTTTTCAGTATGAGCAGCAAGCTAAATAAATTGATGCCATTTAAAATTAGAACCAGAAAAAAAAAAAATTGGCAGCATCAAATATCTGATAATCAATCTTTTATTTCATAAAGAAAAGAAAAAAAGGAGAAATCAGGGCTGCTATTTCTAATTAAAATAGTAAACAGAGATGTGATAAACAATGGAGGTTATGATTGCTCTCTATAAATATGTTGGGGGGGAAGTAAACACATGGAGAAGAAAGAGCTATTTAAGCTAAAGGAAAATGCTGGCAAGAGAACAAATGGGTATAAATTGTTCCTGAATGTGTAAGAATGGATTTAGAAGGTTTAGAGCCTTTAGAAAAGCAGGTTCTTGAAAAGCATTACAGCTGGGCAAAAAAACCACATCACCAGTGTAAATAGGAGCTTGATAAAGATATTGGATAACCTGCATTCATCTGAGAACAGAGGACTGCATGCAGCAATCCAGTATTTCACCTTCCATTCCAAAACTGTGAAAATCATGTTTGGACACTGGGTCACATTCAGATCTCTTGCAGAATACACAGCCCAAGAGATGTCAGTGTCACTATATATTTCCAACCTGAAAGCAAATCCACTTTTCTCTAGCAAAGCATCAAATCACCTTCTTCCCTAACCTGACACACAAACTAGAGTTAACACCTTCTCTGAACTTGGTCCACGGTGGAGCAGGTGCAAATGTTCCTAGTTATAGAGGAAACTGCCCATTTCAGCACCCTTTAGGACAAACAACTGTAGCAGGAAAATGTGACTGAATGGAAAATTCTGTTTTCTTCTTCTGTGGTTACTTACATATATAATACTCCATGTAACACATTTTTCATCCCAGAGGAAAAAAAAAGGAGATGGTAGGTGTGGAGTCACCCTCCCTGGAGGTGTTCAAGAAACATGTAGATGTGGTACTGAGGGACATGGTTTAGTGGGCAATATTGGTGATAGGTGGACGGTTGGACTGGATGATCTTAGAGATCTTTTCCAACTTTGGTGATTCTGTGAGTCTATGAACATATTAAGATGCAGACAGGATTTCAACAGCTGTATATTTATGAGAGAAGATGAAACATGGGCTTAAGAAATAATGTATTTGCTTACAAAAAAGGGAGTGGTTCAACACACAAACAAATGCATGTGAGTTTTCATGTAAATCAGTAAATCTACAGCACAGCTGAGTGGGCTTGACCCTTTGGAGCCCCTACATCTCAAAACCCAACTGCCTTCAATGTAAGTATCACATTTCCAAGCAGTGATTGGACAAATGGATCCATTCCAAGATGCCTGCGTTATAAAATGCAAATAGGTACTGCATGACAAGCTAAAAACACTTTTGATAATAAAGTAAAAGGATAAAAGAAAAAAAATGTACCAACTCTTCTCTCCTGACTTCTGATTCCTTCAGAGTAAGAAGCAGACACGTGGTTTTCTTCAATCAAGTTGCTTAGAAAACCTGTATTGCAAAAAAAAATACTATGAGGTGAACAGTTTCCTTTACAAGTGTTTTACTTCCACCCGATGTTACAAACTACTGTACTGAGCATTGTGTAAAATCTAGGGAAAAGACTGTCACTTAGACATGTTTCATCCCATGAACTGTCATCAGCAATGAGCCCCTCACCTGCCTTCGAAGCGGGGTGAAAGTCAGTGCTGTTGAAGTACCCCAGTGTACTTCAAGGGGTGATGAAGGAGGAGCTGCCTGCTCCTCTGCACTTGGGAGAGCGTGGTGAGTTGTGCAGAGGTGTGCAGGAGCTGCTCCAAACGTGCGAACCTCCTTCATTCTTATCACACACAGCAAGTGCCACAATAAATGGGAGGTGATGAGGCTTTATAAAAAAAAAGGAAAGAAGAAGGGGAGTAATATTGTTACAAACAGCAGCTTTATTCCCAGAGTACCACTGAAGCTCAGAGAACTGCTGTGCTGGGCACAGCCTTGCTAATAGTACTAAAAATTAAGCAGTCTCACTAGATGTGGTTTACAGTTTCTAAACTGTCAAAGTGTTTCATATACAGTATCTCTGCTTCCCAATTCCGTTTCCTCATTAACAAAGCCAGAAAAAAATGGCTGCAGTAATTAGTTCTCCTTCAGCTTCTTTTCTTTTTTTCTTTTCTAATTACACTGCCTCCTCTTCCCCTGCCTGAATACATCAAAAACTTCCCCTAGCTTTGGGGGGCATTTAAGCAAATTCTGCCTGAATGATCAGGACTGCTGGCTGAACAAGCAATGAGCAGCCATACAGTCTCATATACAAGAGTAGCACCCAAGTCTGAAGCCTATTCCTTGAACAGAGAAACACTGATTGAAGAGAGCACAGTGATTCACAGAATCCTGCACGATCATCAACTCCAACCATCAGCCTGATGCACTGAGTCCCACCTCTAAACACTGTCCCTTACAGAATCATAGAGTCATTTAGGTTGGAAAAGAAATGGCTCAGCATCCTCTGAACCACTCCTAAACATTCCCAGGGCTTTGCTCTTTGCTGGTACCCAATTTCTCCTCTCACTGCTACTGCCACTATTCTTGGTCCCCATGTGAGGCTGTGAATGCTGGAGGAGAAGAAGGGAGGTGGAAATGGACACATGCAGCCCTGACCATGAATCCAGACCATGCCGGATCTCCCATGTTGAGCACTTCAGAAATGCCCCCAACCCCACTGCTGTCCATCCCACAACTAGTGGGAGCTTTATCCAGGGCTCTCACAAGGCCATAGCAGAGGATTCTGGGACTGTGTGCATGCACTGTAATGCAGGGTGTGGACCATAATGGAAACTGATGCTGCGGTGCAGGGTACACCCACATCTCCAGGCACAGTTCCTGCCTTCCTGCCCAGCTGCAGCAGCAGGTGTGCAGAGGATGGCCACATGCTTGCCAGCACATTTTTGCGCACGCACACTCCAGGCTTGTTAATGCTTTTGTTAACACTGGGGTGAAATAAGGATAATGCCCCTACATCAGAGTTCTCCCTGCTCTTACTTTCCTTTCTTCATCATCAACTACAAAAATGCTTGTTCTTCAAGTGCTACTTTGTCACTCAGTATTTCACAGGGGAAGAAAGAGCAAAAAATTATTATTTTACAACTGCCTTTACAATAGGGTAAGCATGTGCAAGGTGAAAGACTGAGTAGAGACAACAGCACAGCTGCAGCTGCTGCCTCTGTCTCACTTCCCCTCTGCAGTCACAAACACACACACACACAAAATTGGCAGTGCACAGCACTAGACCATAGAACCCCAGAACCCCAGGATGGCAGAAGCTGGCAGAGTCCTCTGGGTCCCTCTGGCCCACCTCTGCCCCAGCAGGGACACCCAGAGCAGGGGGCCCAGGCCCATGGCCAGGTGGCTTCTGAAGGTCTCCAAGGAGGAGACCCCACAGCCTCCGGGCAACCTGTGCCAGTGCTCCGGCACCGCGCAGTGCTGCCTGGTGCTCAGAGGGAGCCCCTCTGCTCCAGTTTGTGCCCACAACCTCTTGCCCCAGCACTGGGCAATGCTGAAAAGAGCTATGTCTTCTTTGCACCTTACCAAGGTCATTTCATTCCAACAACTTGAGATGTTTTCTATACTGCATTGACACCAATGGTACCAGTGTCTCTAGCTAACACACGCACACATCACATACAACTGCAAAGCCCCATCCCTCACTAACAGAATATATCTACAGCATTAAAAAATAAGCATCTGCAAGAATTTTCAGGTAGGCCCAAAAATTGAAAAAAATGAGGTGATGCCTGCAGAGAAAGGTCTTTGGTGCAATTTAATCATTAGTTTGCTTTTGAGAGGGACAACAGTCAGCACTAATTAGGTAAGTTATCTTAATGGGAATGATATCTGTACACTCAAAACTGGATTTCACACAAATTCCTTTCTCAGAAGCCACTCATCCATTGGACAGTTTTATGGCTCTTTGATTGAGCCACATTTCTTCTGGTAACTAAATAAGGAATGGTTCCACATCACATTATTAATTCTCCAGTCTCCTATTAATTTCTCTACTTTACTGTCCTGCAAGCACTCAGTCTAACTCTCAACTCAATAAATCAATGCCTGGAGAGCAGACAAATTGCTACTGGTTGTGCCGCATCCACAGGACTGAGGGACGATGTCAGAAGTGCTCTCTGGTATCTTTGTATGTAAGCACATCTTTCTCCACATCAGTGTGCACAAGGGTGTACCCAAAAGCATCCTGACTCCTGAGCAGAAGCAAGGCAAGGATTTTGTTCCCTCTCAAATCGCCAGTAGGAAAGTGCAGACAGCGTGATTTCAGCCTTTGCCTCTGGTCACGCTGCCTTTCTCTGCCCTTGCTCCTTAACATTAGGGAGAGGAAAAGGGGGACAAGAGGAGAGGACACATAGGAGGATGTCAGGGAACAAGAAAGTGCTCCAAGCGTGCCTGGGGCTGACACTGAGCCCTCCGACCCACCCCATGCCGGGGCAGTTGCTGGTCATTCACTTCCACTTATAGTCAATGTGTATGTTTTCTGCTGCCCTGCCTTGGGGAATGGCTGGCCCAGTCCTCAGTCTCTGGGCGAAAGACATGACAAAAAGGATTAGATTTCAATAGAAAATCATCTTGAGATCACTGTGAAACTTACCAAAGTTTTTGGAGGAACAGTCAGGCAATCGGAAGGAATGATCTCAACACAGAATCTCTCATAGAACATCACTGCTTTTGGAAATGGTTTTCTGGGAAAGCTTCACATCTGAGATTAAAAAAAAAAAAAAAAAAAAAAAAAAAAAAAACAAAATTTTCAATAAAAATACTTTATTTTCTACTCTGTTTATACACAAGCTTTATTAAATACATTCTTAAAATAATACTGTTGCTTTGAAGCACTAGGTTCATCTCATTTTAACAGAATTAATTTAACAGTATTATTTTCACGAAATAATTTAAAGAAAAAATATGATACAGACAGTGATGCAATCTTTTAATATTATTAAATTGTTCAATCAGCAAGGAAAACTCAGTCTAAGATCCTAATATTATTAGACACATAAATCTGCACCTGTCGTGCGCTAAGCTCCAAGCTCCATATGCAGAGTTCTGCATGATGAGGATTTTCTAGGATCTGAAAACAAAGCCATATTTCTTTTCCAATTTTGCTATCAAGAGGAAGGGAAGTGATTTTTAAAATGGGCTAGATTTTGTTCTTCAGTGCAGTGGTGAAAATCAAGATTAATTTGAAGCAAGTTTCATCTTCCATTACAGAGCAGCTGAGAGCAGAATCTACACAGCCCTGCAGGTTACATTTTCCATCTCTGAAGACTTTTCTATCATGTTAGTACTTGTCTTGTTTTGCACATGTATTATTCTCTGTTTACAAATGAAATCTGAATACCACAATCCTTGCGGTCTGTCTGCCTATTTAGATTGAAACGTAATCACTGACGGTGATGTTAGTGACATGTTTGGCCAAGGATAGAGGAGCAGAAAAATAATTTTGTTTCTCCCCACAAAACTAACAAAAACATTTAAGAACAAAAGAAGACAGTTCAGAACTAAAAACTTGGCTTTGTCCCCTGGTGTGAGAACTATTATGTTCTCTGGTGGTGATTAATGACAGGCTGGAACTTGTAATGACGACAACAAGTTAATGAACACTAAGAGAATAATCTTATGAGATAGCAAAGTAATTCTTTTGGTGTCTTTCTCAATCTGCACACTCCACACCTAATAAGCAGCTATTCTAAAGTGAGAATGTTTCGTAAGAAGTTGCTTTTCTAATCAGAAGGACACTAGCTGTCTTCACAGTATCTAGCACTCCATATTTGTTCACTATCATTACACTTTCAGCATGAAATTTAAGCATCTGTCCCATCATGCAGTCACCTGAACTTATCTATGTTCTCCACTTCACCTGCACCTGGTTTTCTCCATAATCCAGTCCAACCAGCAGCCTGTGGCTCAGGCCTAGTGCACAGGTGCTTTCCCCTAGACAAGACAGGGAGTGTGACACTGAGATCTGCAGTGCAAAACTATTGTGTAAAATAATTTGTCTTTTCTGTCTCCATGTTTCCTTCCAGGTCACAGAATGTTTGGGAACAAAAAGGCTTCCACTGTGTCTAGACTGTCTAAAAACATGGTAACATAACGAGGGAGATCTGTGTACAAAAATAGATCCATAATCTTCTGATTCTCTCTCAAGGTAGTAATACCTTGTCATGTACTTTATTTATCAATAGCAAATAAATATAAATGGTGCTCCTTCACTACAACATCCCCTTTTCAGCTGTATTCAAGCTGGCTGTTCCAGTTGCATTCAACTTTAGATGGGCGAGTCATTACCTTAGATTCTTTCCTTTACTTTTCTGTTGACTGGAATTAAGAATAGTAAAATGGGAGCTCAAAGAAGAGACCAAATTCTGGTTTTAAAATTCTGAAATAAACCAAGATTAGAATGCACCCTGTGCTTTTTATTTTGTTATTTTCATAACTCTAGTGCAAGTTTGTTCAACCATATTGATGTAGAACCTTTTCTTCCCTTTGTTTTGCCTTTCCTCCTCCTAACCCACTGACCTGCTAATTCCATCTTCTAGCTGTCATCTTAACAAAACACATCTCTGTCATTCCGAACATATTTTCTAATCCAAACATATGCTTCTAGTTTCAGCGATCTTATTCACAAGAGTCTGGTATCTGTATAAAACTCTGGCTGTAAAACATTTTTCTTCCCTGTTTTCCTTTTCGTGACAGGTAGCACTTGGAAAATCTGGACAATCCTAACAAATTTTGATAGCCAAGTACCTCTCCTACAACAGTGCTTGAATATTGATCTGTTTAAGGTCTTACATCCATCCTCTCAATCCATTCTGCACTTGAGCAAAGTCAGCATTGCTTCCCAACAATTACACCATAATGAATCCCATTTCCTTAATCAAAACCCTGTCTTTTTGTAACTTTTGGAAGTCTCTGAAGCCCTTCAAAAAGCCAGAATGACATTTCATTTGCTTTACATTGCAGTTAAAGTACAGGAGCCACATTTTGAATTGTTCATGCTCCTTCCCCTGTAATTTTTTATTCTATTTAATTTCTGCTTCCTTTCTGAGGCAAATTGTACAACAACACTCAGATTATGTCATCAGTCAAATAGATGACAGTCACATCAGCCTGACTTTAATACTAAAATGGTTGATTGTAAAACAGTAGCCAATTGCTTGCCCCATCACTTCTCTTTTATATGAAACCCTTATCAGGACACATTGCACGCAACCAGAGCCACTGATCTAAACTCTGTACCACCTATAACAGCTAATGACAAAAAAACCACTGGAGTCACTTTTTTGGTGTTTACACTCAGGCAACAAGAAATGGGTAAATTCTGCATTCCTCCCTTTAGTGAAAGACAAGATCTGTTACCTAACACTTATTCTGACCTCCTGTGCTGAAATCTCCCAAATCTGTCTTGGTGACATAGAATCATAGAATCACAGAATGGCCTGGGTTGAAAAGGACCACAATGATCATCTAGCTTCAACCCCCCTGAGAGTTTTTGGCAAAATAGTTCTAATTATCTTCATTCTTTTGACCCTGTCACTGACACCCTGCTCACTAATAGTCTCTCCTGCAACACTGCCACACACGGTCTGTTCTCCGTGTCCTTCTTTAGCAAGATGATTTTCAGCCCATTAGCATCATACCCCTATGTCTCTGAGCAAATCTACTTCTCTCCAGTCAAGCTGCCTGTGAATTTTAATTTCTCAACAGTACTTCTAGAAAAAAACATATCACAGTACCTTTCATAACTTTAAATATTTCTCCATACGTGCAATATCTGAAAGCACGAGTCCCTTGGAACTTGCATTAAACTGCTGTTTTCACTGTGCAGATGCCTAGATCATTCAACACTTAGTTTCCAATCAAACTGTATTTTTTCATTCCTGGCTTATTCATTTTCTTCCTCAGCCCCGTGATGCTTCACTTCTGGTCACAGAATCACAGAATCACAGGATCATAGGGGTTGGAAGGGACCTCCAGAGATCATCGAGTCCAACCTCCCCGCCAAAGCAGGTTCCCTACACCAGGTCGCACAGGTGGGCATCCAGGTGGGTCTTGAATATCTCCAGAGAAGGAGACTCCACAACCTCCCTGGGCAGCCTGTTCCAGTGCTCCGTCACCCTCACCGTAAAGAAGTTCTTGCGCACATTTGGGTGGAACTTCCTGTGCTCCAGTTTCTGGCCGTTTCCCCTTGTCCTGTCTCCAACACCGCTGAAAAGATTCTGGCCTTGCCACTTTGCCTCCCACACCTTAGATATTTATAGACCTGGATCAGGTCCCCTCTCAGTCTTCTCTTCTCAAGGCTAAACAGACCCAGTTCACTTAGCCTTTCTTCATAGGGGAGATGCCCCAGGCCCTTCACCATCTTTGTAGCCCTCCGCTGGACTCTTTCCAAGAGATCCCTGTCTTTTTTGTACTGGGGAGCCCAGAACTGGACACAGTACTCCAGATGAGGCCTTACCAGGGCAGAGTAGAGGGGGAGGATCACCTCTCTCGACCTGCTGGCCACGCTCTTTTTAATGCAGCCCAGAATGCCATTGGCCTTTTTGGCCACCAGGGCACACCGCTGGCTCATGGCCAACCTGTCATCCACTAGGACACCCAGGTCCCTCTCTGCAGAGCTCCTCTGTAGATGATGTATTTTTCATAATTCTTGCAGATATAACGCTTGTGTGGTTGCTAAGCTTGTTTTTCAAAAACACCCTAACCTGCACTTGCTACTTGTTGATGTTCACAACAAAACTTTGTCACTCAAAAAATGGTTTCAAGTCACTGGCTTCAGAATTACAATCAAAAACTGTAATATCTGTCTTCTTTCTCACTGTTACCTGAAGGACTGCAAACTTAAAAATGCATTGAATTCTTTAATACTTAATACCACACAAGTTTTTTACAGGTTCCCTTCTGCAGAAAAATTCTACAGAGTGGCACAATTTATTAACTACTGTTTACTGATTCAGCAGTAGCAGTAAGAATCTTATCTGATACACTGAAATGAATTAATAGATTTACTCTCAGTTACACCAGTAGCACAAATTACAAAACCAGACCTGAAGTATGCAGCATCTCAGGAGAATCTATAACACAAAAAATGCAAAGATGAGCTGGCTTTCATCCAACAGGGAAGTTAAGTGCCAAAAGAACAGGCAATATTACCAGCACTAACATCTTTATAGCTTTTTATCTTCTCAGCTGTGCCTGGGATCTGCTGGGTACAGCTCAGGAAAAGCTGCTGCAAAGAAATCAGGTTTGACCCCCTGATTCAGGATCGGTTCATACCCCATGCTTAGTTGCAGCTCTCTTAAAAGACTCTTAGGGCCACTCAAATTTTACATTTGCTGAGCCTAAGACCTAAGGGAACATCTGCTAATCAAGGGAAACCCAGGTAAAGATCTCCCCTTCACAAAGCCCCCATAATTGCATTTGTGGAAGAGAAAGGAGGTTGAACTGAAATCAGACAGGCTGATCGTACACTTCTAACATTAACTCTGTCACAGGTGAGGGCCAGACCTTCCGTGCTGCTGGCACAAAGATGGCCAGACCTTGCTGTAGAGGCGTACAGAATCATAGACTATCCCAAGTTGGAAGGGACCCACAAGGAACACTGAATATAAATTCTGGCTTCACAAAGGTCTACCCAATACTCAAACTGTATTTCTGAGTATTGTCCAAATGCTCCCTGAACTCCAGCACTCGGGGTCGTGCCCACTGCCCTGGGCAGCCTGTTCCATGCCCATCGCCCTCTAGTGCAGAACCTGTCCCTAACCCCCGCCCGCCTCCCCTGACACACCTCCATGCCATTCCCTCGGGCCCTGTCGCTGCCACAGAGAGCAGAGCTCAGCGCTGCCCCTCCGCTCCCTGTGAGGAGCTGCAGCCGCCATCAGGCCTCCTCTCAGCTCCTCTGCTCTGGGCTGCACAAACCCAGGGACCTCAGTCACTCCTCATGCATTTTGCCCTCTAGACACTTCATCATCTTCATAGCTCTCCTTTTGACAATTCTGTAACAATGTGAATGATGAAATATTAAAATAATATGAAGTTGGAACTGGGATAATCTCTGAATTCAAAATTCCCAATTATGTCATTAGATAACTTGTGACCATTCAACACAACCTACTATCACCAACTTTGGCAGAAACCTCTGCAGGAAATGACATAAGATGATCTCATATTTCATGGCTCTTTGGCAATGAAAACTTTCAGTCATACAGAATCCGGATTTGAGCAGATATGTAAAATTCCCCTACTCCTTAATTCTGTAAGGCACCTATTCTCAAAGCAGATTTTAACATGATGTCACCACCTGAATTCATTTTAACTCCTGTTGTGTTTAGTGGAAGCAAATAAGTTCTTCAGGAGAGTGATTTACGGCAGAAATGGTGCTCAAGAAATACCTGCTGTATGAAAAACCTCAGGAGAATTTGCAGAGGAAGGCTGAAATTGTGGCTGCAAAGCCAGAATATTTTGCTCCAGTGGCAGCACAGAGATCAGTAGGTCTGGATAAGTACACAGGAATGCCAGCATCCAGAATCCTTCTCACCCGTGATTTCTGAGAAATAACATTTGATCTGTTTGTTTACAGAAAGAAGCATTTAGGCTTTGAAAGCTATATTCCACTCTTAAGTCATAACTATTTCATAAAAACTCTAACAAAAGGTAGACAACTGTCCCCTTGTGTCTTGGTGCCCTACATGGTTACACAGTGATGTCAGTAGTGAAATTTTGCATCCATTAAAATCAATAAATTACCCCTGTGTAGCCTCACACTTGCTGAGCTTAGAAGCAATCTTTCTGAGATTAACTAGCCCCCAAATCCAAAGTCTAGGGCTCAGGACAGACACAGAAGTCACATACTCATTACTGTTGCACACGATTCAATAAAATTACAGTAGAATGCATCTCTGGAAATATCCTTCCAGAGAATAATAGAAAATTCATACAGGCACTTCCAAATCTTTTCATGCTCAAGTGGTATAAATTTGAGGTAATTCCACTGGAATTCACAGAGCTCTAGGGCTATAAAATCCGTATCAGTGATCAGAGACTCCAATTTATTCATTTTTTGGCATATCTACCATGTTTTCTTTATGTATCTGACTAGACTTCTAGGTGTAATTTAATCAAGAGAATAAGCATTATTTGAATTTGTAGAATAAATGATAGCATGTCCTGGGAAATACTTCTGGCAGGTGCACTTCTATCTGAAACAGATTTAGCTGGGGCATCGTTGCTACGATTGTTGGCACCTGGCTCTTTATTACATAACAGTCTAGTAAGAGTTATGGCAAAAGAGAGAATCACTTTTGGAGCAGATACATGCATGAGACTCTGAGTGTGTGTAAACCCAACCTATCCAGCTGCATCCGAGGCATTAAAGAGTTATATATACCCACTGGAAATGTACCACACTTCTGGCAGAAGTTCAAGAATCTCTGAACTTATATAATCCTCAGAAGACTTGTTAATAACCAAAGAATAATAAAAAAAAGGTTAGCAAATCAGTCATTTCTTTTTCTTATATAACAAGGCCTTTTTAAAGCAATAAACGTGAACTTTCAGTATGAAAGCCCTAAATTACCCTTTAAAGAAGAAACTTGCAGAAAACTCATGCTCAAAAACACATGGAAGAAATTGGTCTAAAAGAATGGAAAATTAGTGAGCTAAAGGAAAGAGAAAAATGCACAGTAATGGGTATAATATCCACGTATTCAAGATCGAACAAAATACCAAGAGTAAATCAGAGACTGTAAAACCAATAGCAGAGAAAAAAAAACAATTAAATAGAAGGAATTGCAATAATGACTTTTTGTACATAGTAAGTTAATACTTCATTACTATAATCTGTCCATTCCCAACACATCAATTGAAATGAATGTATTCTCTGCTGAAAACTCATGCCACTTTCAGTCTCTTCTTTATTTTCACAAAAGTTTGCAGAGATAACACATTATAGGTTTTGAGATGACTTATGCTGTTGTGCCTCTATTTTTACACAGACCCAAATGTTTATGAGAGCAGGATCAGCACTTGTTGCTAAATCTGAATAGTGGGCACTTCACACCCAAGACAGAGACATAAATTTCACAAGATAGATTCACATCTGTACAAAGCCAAGCACTGCTTTGTAGCACAATCTTATCCATCTCTTATTCAGACATCCTGGGAGTCTTGGTGGGCTGGCAATGGCCACCTGTATAGACTCAGGTGTATTCCTTTCCTTTAAGTTGAAAGCATTCGCTGCTTCTTTTTTTCTGGTTGCCTTTTAACTTTAATTCCATTTCTTTCTTGGAGGCTTATTTCAGCAGTTGCTTTTCTTCTCTCAGATGTTACATTACTTTATATATTCAAGAACATTTTTCCTAAATCTCCCGTGTCAGATAACAGTGCATGTCAGTATCTACTCTTCATTCTGCAAGAGAAAAATGCTCAAGAAAAAGGTTTTTGTGATAACTATAGCCCATCTAAGGTACTATCTGCTTGGCCCACAGAGCCTCGTGTAATAAATGAGACCATTGTCCACAGCAAGGACTACCATGACAGATATCTGTGCTATTTAAGGCTTAATAGGTGATGGTTAGCTGTGGCCAAGACAAAGGCCTCATCTTTGAGTAAGGCAGGAGGCACCTATCCACTCTTGGGCCATGCAACTGGCTGTCCTTTTGGCACACTGCTTGCCTCAGACATTAACTAACCATTTTTACATCAGTAGGCACAAATAATAAGTATATTATTAGCATTATTAACACTATTAACACTGTCAGTAAAACTGCAGTGAGATGCTACAATTATATATTTAAGGTTCCAGCAGCTGTGTGGGACCACCTAAAGAAAACCGCACTAGCAGTATTCTTCCTTCTTTTGATTCATGGCAGTATCTGCCACTGTGATGTACACTCATCAAGACTATGAAGCAGCATCTGGCTGCTTTCATAGCATTTCTAATAGTCATTGAAAATTTGAACTTTCTAATATTTCTTCTACATGAGACAGCTTCATATCAGCTGCTTTTGGGGTTATATTTTGATACGAGGTACAGTTTTTAATGAGTAAACTAGAAAACACAGGTGGTTTATACAAAAAAAGTCATCCACTAACAACTACATTGGAGTCAGTAAACACAGTTTAATTAGAAATGTCATTAATTAGATCATATTTACACATTTTTCTGAAACACGCAGTTAAAGCTGTTTTCTTATTCCTCTGCATATTGATCTAAAATGATACACCAGGACTCAGAATGGTCCTGGATAAGGGTGAATAGTTTCTATCAAGTCTATATTTGCCTTTCTTTACCCATAGCTGAATCCAACACAGTCCTTCAGATCTCAGTGTATGGAGGACTCGATTGTCTCCTTCTCAGTGCTTCTGCTGCAAGTGCTATATGCAGCTGGAAAGAAGGGAACATATTTTTTCTTTAAATTTCTAATATTTTCAGTAACACTTCATCTTTTCATTTGTCTATTTCCAGGCAAGCAACACAGCTGCTATCAACCTCAGTTCCAGTATTGCAGAGCTTGGCTATTGTTCAGAACCCAGTGGTTTTGTCCAACACTGTATCCTCCAGTTAATTAGCAATGGCTTCAACATTCATGCTACTGACTTGTATGAATTTCCCAGTTTCTGTTCTTCTCAATGCCTTGTAAAGGAATTCAGGATCAGCCAGACTTCATAGATGAAGCAGCTGTGAAGCTAAGTCAAATATTCTGTATCTAGGGTAGACAAGAAATGTAGAGTAAGCATTGGCCATTGGATAAATCTGCTTTAGATTTTAATTTCATATTTCCTTCATTTTTTAATATAGGCTTCACATCTTGGACAATACATGCTGCTCTTTTATCGTATGTCCTTACTGAAATATGCACTGATCACTGACTACATTGTCAGAGTGTATTTTTAACAGGGATCTATTACCTTTCCCTCTAAACTTCTCACAAGAGTGAGATTTTAGTCAGGTGCATCCTATACTCAGTGCTATACACCTACCATCAACCACAGGAAACACTGAAACCACAAATTCAGAAGTGTTTCCTTGTACTGAGCAATAGCAGAGATGCTGTGAGGTTTATCTTTTCCTGTTGCAATCAGGCTCTGTTTTGTTTTATCTGCAAAAGTTGAATCCTCAGCTTCATTAATAATCTTTCTACGAATTTAGATTTGAAAAATAGAACTTTTTTTCCAGGTCTTTCTTTTCCCTTTTCACTTCAGCATAGTAGGGCTGGCCTCCTTGATATTTCTAAGAGGTCCCAGCCTGTGAGGTCTCAGAATGTTTCTTTTGTTTTCCTTAGTTTCCTTTGGCTCTCAGCTTTCAATATTTCATTCTACCAGGTGCAACAAGCATGCTACTTTATCCATCTTTTGAACATTTGCTTCTAATGCACGCCTGGGTACCTGGTGGTGTGTAGCTGACACTGTCTTTAACATACCTTGAATCCATCTGTCTGTTGGACCATATGGTTTGAATTTATTTGGCAGCCACCCTCCTAATCACGAATGAAGCATCCTCAAGTCTCTCCTATCTCATGAGATGCAGCAGTCCATCACTGCAGCACCCGGAATACTGGGGAATTTTTGTCTCTGGCATTCCCTTGCTGCTTTACCTCACAGAGCCATCTTTAGCGTTCAGTAGCCCTCCCTGGGGATGTCCAGGAATGTGGAGCCTGTGGGTAAACCCTGATGCCAGATGTGATCATTTATAATTTCTCCTATGACACAGAAGCCTGAGTCATAGCCAGTTTCCTTCAGAGAAACATCTGTTCTATCAATACCCTAGCAGCTGTGCTGGCTTTCTCACTTGAAGTTGGAAGTAATTCCAGCAATTGGTGATACTATCATAAGATGATCCTTGTTTCCTTATACAGTTCAGGATAAGAAGGATCCATTTCACATCCTTTTTGATAGTCCAGAAATCATCTACTCACTTTAATACTTTTGTATCTGGACTGCTGGTATATAAATCATACACTTCCTAACATGCATCTCTACATCTTTTTATCCTAGACCATCACACTACACTCTGTAATCTTGTCCAGTTTTTTTAATTCCTAAATTTCCCCAAGGGTGAGTTCACGCTGTCAACCTGATTGGTGTGTGTCCAGGCACCGTACACATTTTACACAGGTCTATAGACGTATGACACCTTAATATTTCCCATCTCAAACTTTCTTCTTCTTCCACTAGAGAGAGTTAGGTCTTGTGCTTGCAATGCTATCTTGCCTAAGCTCTCTGTCCTCCTACTCTGAGATGATGCATCTGGTCATTTCTTAAGGGCTTCTTGGCCTTGCATGCCGAAGCTGAAGGAGGTGTACTATCTGCTAACTTCATGACATCTTCCTTCCAGACCAAGCATTGGTCCTGCACCACACAATCTGAAACCGGTCCCTTGCAGTGGCTGATCCTGTGGTAAGTCCTGAAGTGCTGCCATCTGTTATCCTGAGCACACAGTGACAGCAGCTTTCCCATGATCATTTTGCTAGTAATTACACTCACCATCACGTATCTCATGTGAGTTGCTCCCTTTCCATATAAATTTGACCCACCTACAAACCAACCAATGCAGTCTCTGTTTTTTGCCCCACCACTTTAACACTGCCATCCAAAAAGAGCTTCTGTGGTTTTGGTTTGGGGAGGAAGTACTCATAGTCTGCCATTGCTTTTCTTCATCCATTATCAAATGGATACAACTCTACAGCTACCTGAAAGGAGGTTGTGGTGAGGTGGGGTTCTGCTTCTTCTCCCGTGTAACTAGCAATAGGACTAGAGGGAATGGCCTCAAGTTGCACCAGGGGAGATTCAGGTTGGATGTTAGGAAATACTACTTCTTCAAGAGAGTGGTCAGATGCTGGTAGGGGCTGCCCAGGGAGGTGGTGGAGTCATCATCCCTGGAGGTGTTCAAGAAACATTTAGATGTTTTACTGAGGGATATGGTTTCATGGGAAATATTGGTGATAGGTGGATGTTGGACTGGAGGATCTTGGAGGTTTTTTCCAAGCTTGGTGATTCTATGATTCTATGAAATCAAAGACTACTCAAACAGATCCTGACCTCCTCTTGCATCCCTTTGTTCAGTAGAGCCAGTGACCACTTGGTTAGCCCAGGGTTTGATGCATGATCTTATTAGTCTTTCCTGATAACAGATACATTACCAGGTATGCCTCAGGCTGCTGGCATCCCATAGGTGACAGGAGTGATATACATTTGAAGCATGAATAACTAACTTTCAGTTATTTCCAACCTCTTTTGTAATAATGTAAGAGGAGATAACTGTTTTTATTTCAAAACAAAGCTGTCTTAGCACTTGCACCTTTCTTACATTTGGAGAAGGAAATGGTGATACTTCAAACCTCTAGTTCTGAAAGGTTATCTCTCTCAGTTCACTCAACCTTCAAGCTCACCTGGAAATGCCAAATCTGTTGCTGAAGTGACAAATGTGAGTAGTGGGCATTCAACAACTGAGATAAAAGGTCTAACATATTCTAACAGACAAGCACTACTGGAACATCCACCAAGCAGTGATATGTAGTCTCTGTCAATAAAATCTCAGCAGTCTGCTGGCCAGATGTCCTGTGAGTCTTGAGGATCTAGCGATGGTCTGCAGCAGAGATAATGTAGATTCAGCTCCTTTAAGTTCAAAGCATTCTCAAGTTCAAAGCATTTGCAGGTTCTCTGTTCTGGTCACCTTTTATAATTTTTTTCCAGTTCTTTGTTTACAGCTGGTAATGCTTCCTCTTACCTCAGCAGTCACTTTTCCTCTCTCAGCTGTTGCATTCCTTTCTTTATCTTTCCAAGGAGGCTTTCTTGGCTTTCGTTATCTCCTGTTTTGTTTATGGAGTATTAGATAACAAAATGTCAGCAGCTACTCTTCATTAGGAGAGGGGGAGGAAGGTTCAACCATAAATTACTCATGCTAGCTGTTGCTTATGCTGGCTACAGGCTACTTGGCTTATATCCTACTGACTTAAAGTAAATCATAAAATAATTTAAATTTAGCTTTTAATTGTTTGTCTAGCCACATTAATTCATCACTAATAATTCTTCACAAGTACTTAAATAGATATCAGTAGCTTTTAAAATCCAAGCAAAATAGGGCCTGGAGTTGTATTTATCTGTTGTTTGTTTTGGTTTGGGTTTGTGGGTGTTGTTTGTTGTTGTTTTTTTTTCTCTTGATTTAAAGGATTCCTACTCTATAGTGAAGGATTTTCTTTTACATAATCATTGTTCATGTTCCATCATATCATGTCATCTGGCTGTTTTATAATTATTTGTAGTCAGCCTTCCATTCAAATCATCTACATTTTGCTGACTCTTAGGATCGTCCCCAGGTTTGCCACCATTCTCTTACTTTGAGTGTTGGTTTTAGGGTAGTTTAGTGGTAGTTTCAATCAGAGACGCATCAGGATTGGATGATCTAATCAACAGCCCCATATTGTGCTCAGAATTCATGGGTGTTCTCTCATACACTCTTGGAATTCTGTTAATTCTTTTGAAAAATTCTTCCCAAACAATTTTCCATCTTTATTTGACACGAGTAAGATCTATGTAGTGAACTTCCTGACAACTAAAAGGAGGAGCTAAACAAAAAAATTATTTCAGGTTTTGGCAGACTGTTTATCTGCCTTAACTGTTTGCTCAATTTTTTGATAGCTGGTAAAACAGCCACCACTCCTTTAATTCATTTTCTGTTCCTAATCATAGAATCACAAGGTTAGAAAAGACCTCCAAGATCATTAAATCCAGCCATCCACTTACCAACAATATTTCCCCGCTAAACCATGTTCCTTAGTATAACATCTAAACATCAATACTAAACCATGTGCCTTAGTACATCTAATATTAAAGGTTTCTTGTTGTGTGTGCTAATATCTCTGAATAGTGATTCACCATATTCCATTTAATGAGGAAAAAATGTGAGGCTGTAATTAGTATGTACTCTGAACAACACAAAGAAGCAATTCAAATATGTAAACACATGTTCAAAACCATGAAGAACAAGAACATGACTGGGAACAGCCGGTGTGAATTTACCACAGGCAATTTCTGCCTGACTAACGTGATAGCTTTGCATGATGAAAAGGTTTGTACAGTGGACAAGGAAAAAGCAGCAGGATGTTCTTTTATGTTGACCTTAGCAAGGCCTTTGCCATGGTCTTCTATGGTATCCATATGGCCAAACTGGTGAAATATGGATTGGATGAATGGATGATACGGAGAATGGAAAATTGTCTGGACCGACAGCCTTAAGGAGCTGTGTTTACAAAGTCCAGCCAGAAGCTGGTTGCTAGTGGCATCCCATGGGATTGATGCTACGCCCAGTACTGTTTGATGCATTTATTAAAGACCTAGAAGAATCTCTCAGTAAATTCACAGAGGATACCAGAGTAGCTGATAGGTTGAAGGTATACCTGCTATGCAGACGGACTTCAACAGATTTAAATAAAGGGCTGGCAGGAATCTCATGAAATTCAAAGAAGCCAAATACCCAACAGAGATGTTATAATCCCATGCAGCACTATAAGCTGAGAACCATCTGCTAAAAAAAAACAACAGGACAGTTTTCCCAAAAAGGACCTAGGTGTCCTGGCAAGTAGATGGTTGAACACCATCATCAGTAGGCCCTTGCAGCAAAGAAGGCCAATACATACTTAGTCCATTCTAGCAGGAGTAGCCAGCAGGTTGAGGAAAGTGGTTCTTCCTCTGCATGGCACTAGTGAGATCACGTTTGGAGGACTGTGTCTAGTTGGAGATCCCCAGTACAAGTAATACAGACATACTTCAGCAAGGCCAAAGAAGAGCCAACAAGACAGTCAGAGCAGGAGACATAATGAGGACAAGCTGAGGAACCTGGCTTTGTTCTACTTGGAGAAAAGGCTCAGGAGAACCTTACTGCTGTCTTCAGCTACCTGATGGCAGGGTACAGAGAAAAAAGAATTTATGCTCTATCTGTATTCTCTCCCATTACCAGTGATTGGTAGGAGCACACTAGAGGCAAAGTGATGGAATTCTCCTTCGCACACTTTAGTTCTTTCTTCTCAGGCACTCCAGCATGATCCTTGAGTTACCCTGAATTTCCACTTTGGTAAGCAAGAACTACACTGACTCCTGCGTTGCACTCATTCTATCACTCTTTTTATTATCACTTTTGAGAGAAGATAGTAATACTGTCTTCAGTAGCCCCTATTATTTACACAAATTGGGGTTTTTGTTTGTTTATTTTTGCTTGTCTCCAGAATAAATTTTATGAATACAAATCCTGTTAAATCAGCTATGCTTTTGAAGGGAGAACAACAGATCTCTCATTTATACTCACACTCATACATTGCCCATCAACAATATAAAAAAGCAGTCATAACAAAGCTCTCCTCTTCCTCAACAGTCTCTTTAAAGTTGGCATTAAAATTAGCAAATCAATCACCTCCTTGAGATAAAGAAGGGACAAAAGTTGTCCAAGTGAAGTAAATGAGTACTTTTCTCAGCAGTCCACCTAAGGATCCTATGCTAATTTATATGATAATGGAAAAACCTTCTGTGAGAATTCTTTGATGTCTTTTAAGGACAGAGCCTTTCCTTAGGTGAGGTCCTGTAGAGTCTCATTCCTCTGTAAGGATTTCTATTTTTTACCCAAAATATAAGAACACAGTGACTGTAAGATTTCTATCCACTTATTAAATATGGCAGAAATTGATCATTAGATTCAAAAATTAGTTAGAGTGTTAAGGCACTAAGGCACATATATTTATATGCCTTCACAAACACAGTACGCACATGTATGGCTGTTACCACGTCTCATTTCCTTAAGCAAGCAAGATAAAAATACCTTTGCAGAAATACACAAATGAAACCCAGTGAGTAATACTCAATCTTAGCACTTTCATTGGAGAAGATGATTTTTAACAAAACAATAATTTAAAATCAATTATTAATGTTTCATATGAGAAGACTACTCACCACCTACTGCACACAACTATACTATAAAACTCCAGGAAACAAGAAGGAGAAAAGCAAGGTAAATCACCACCTTTTATATGTGTTATTCATACTCTTCCAATTATGAAAATCCATTAAAGGGTTGACAGTCCCAGCAGGATTACACAGAGTCTGTGTCAGCATTTCCATCTGTGCCAGCCCTCCCCAACAAACATGCAGTCATTGCTCTCAATTACTCAGCATTTGTTACAATCACCCCTTTTTCCAATTTCCCACCTAGCTCAAGAGGACTCCAGGTTAGACTCCAGTCTAACCCCATGACCAAGGACAATATGGGATACATCACGGCGCAACCTGTGCCTGCATAGTTCTAGCTGTGCCCAAGAGGTAAGCTTTGAAAAAATAGTTGGAAACACTGAAACTCTAAGTCAGAAATTCATGGGAGGATCTTTAGGCTGTTCAGCTGTGTATTCACTCCATCATTTCCAGTTCTTTTTACACAAACAAGGAACATCACTCCTAACCACCACTAGATCTTCCCCACCATGACCTTTTCATCACTGCTACCAGGGGACCTTCCTTGTCAGAAAGCAGAGACTATGGGTGGTGACATCCATATGAACCAGACCTACTGCTGGCACCAGGCTGAAAGGTTACCTTCTGTGTGATAAACAAAAAAAAGCTGAACATCCTGAAGCACATTTCAGCAGTGAAACTTAAATGTTCAAAAGTGTTAAAAAACCAATATGAGTGAATCACAGGAAATCCATATTGTGATGGCTGTCACTACCACTTAAATTTAGCTTGCATCTTCTTTGTACTATGTATCTATCAATCCAACACAAATTTTAGTCAATATTGACAGGTACATTGTCACAGATTTATGTATCTAACAGTGTGACTTAAAACTGGCTTAGTTAAATTCATGTCGGTTTTGGGGCTAGAAAAGGCATAAATTGCTGGAATGATCTTTCCAACTGATAGAGTAGAAAAATTATATATTCTAAAAGAATACTAATCAACTAAAAGAATTCTAAAATTATTCTAAGTGAAAATTATCATCTCTTTGGGAGATGAAAGTTATAGAAGAAAGCTTCATTAAAATGTGTAATTAGGTGCAGGAAATACAAAAGACTGATCATAAAGCAGCACAAACTAAAGCCCTGAACTACCAAAGGTATTCCTGAAGGATTATCCCAGAGTCTTAAATAGGTGATTTGGATTTGATTAAGAGATTTTAATCCAGCAAAGAAAATGAGTAAAATTCAGGCTACATTTATGCCAATGGGAGACTGGTAACTTAAGAAGTGTTGTAAGGACTTCATTCTATGCTTATTATATACAGTGAAATTGGCACATTGGCATTCAGAATGAAAGCAGTACATGTTCAACTTTAACTTTCCCTTATCTGCTTTTCTATAACATCGTAATATTAAGGGTGCTCTTCCTCCAGGCTTCCTCTTCAATTCAAGTCAACACCAAACATTCAGTGCTATTTATTTTTCCTTTGAAAAGTCGAGGACAAGAAAAGTAATGAAAAGAAGCTGCAGTGCTGTGTTTGTACCTTGGCAAGTACCCATATTGTCATACTGTTATCATACAGTCCCTTATGTATAGCTTTCTAGCATCTGATGGACATTTATGTCATCATGAATGCAGCTCACAGGATGACAACTTGTTATTGTTTTGTAAGGTGCCTGCCATATTCTCAATGCTCAAAAAGATATGAGTGGCAATATTGTACAGCAGTATCTGGTCACTTTATCTTAAATCTTTAACACCAATGGCATGACTAATAATTTAAGTCTCAGAAGCGAGCATGGATCTTAGTGAGTAGAAGAATGGATAATTAAAATAACAATTTCTATGAGTTTATCACAGAAATGAATTAGACCAATTGTTGGCTGATAAAAATAAGTATAGTCGTTAGTTAAGCTGTTTACAAAGCTGTAACTTCAAACTGTACTCAGCTAAAAACATCTTTGCCCATCAAGCTATGACAAAGCCTGTTCAGGTGACAACAGCAGTTCCAGAAGAGAGATTACAATTAAGGGGCCAGATATCATTTCCTAGGGTAAACTAAATAGTAGGCAGATAGTGGGGACAGGGTAGGATATAACTGTTTATTATTCATAATATATTGTGACATATTATGATATATATTATTATATGGTGTTTATTTTCAACAAGGGTTGTTCCTAGTAGAATAACTATGTTGCCAATGAACAGACTGTGGTCTATGGTTATTTTAGCCAAACTTACAGAATTTTTCACTGGTAATATTACTGCTTATTACATTTTGTGGGTTTTAGAATCATTTTTATAAAAATTCTATTTGACTAGTTTGGCTTCATCCATTTCATCTCTCAGATTCACTTCTGCAGGAAAGGCTTCCTTTCGAACCACTCGAAGCAAAGCTGTTAGTGTTGTCTCTATCATAAAAGTCCCTACTACTCTGAGGATACCAGTGTGGGTCTGATCCTATCCTAGGTTACCAGCAAAGTACTCCTTCCTTGCAGGTGTGCAGTGGATGCTGGGNCCATCATTTATTAATAGGCTTACCATCTGCATTCAACTTTAAACCCCACCAATTAATAGACTCAAACCTGGCAACATTTTGGGTACAGCTTTCATAATGTGCAAAATCTGATAAGCAATTCATTTTACGCTAAGGAATTTAACCCAATACCAAAGAGATTGTAAGAATATATTTGTTCCAAAAACTTAAAATAAATCGACGTGGTTGGATGAGACAACTTCCACAGGCATTCATTTAAACCCTAAACCTCAATAGCTGCACAGAGTTAACAAATGTGCTACAAAGCTCTTCAACTCCCACACAAGCTGACTCACACAAGATAACAAAACTATTAGTTCTTGAAAGAACTCTGCATTTTTCTTTATTATTCCAATGACTTCTCCAGTTTTGAGGGGCACAATTTCAGAAGTGTATAGTATAGAGGAAGTGATGTTTGGAAATGGATGGGCGACCAGGTTATAAATCAAGGAAAAGACTCCTGTTGACAAGTGGTCTATGACATCATCCCAGCTGCAAAATCCATCCGAAACTGAGAAATTTATCCAGCTGTAACCATTATTTTTCCCACTAGCCAGCAGCCCATTCCAAAGCAAGCATAATCACTGTTGTTCAGTTCCCTCTTTTCACTGCATCCTTCTCATCTCGTCTTTCTTTTTCTGTTGTTGCTGTTATTTCAAAACTCATTTCACATGTCCTTAGTTAATATGCCCACACTACTCATTTGTGTGTCCAAATGTCATTTTCTATGACTCACATGTTTTCTTCTAATGCTTTTTATCTCACTTGCTCCACAGTGAAATACTTTTTCTGCTGGATCAATACTGACCTGTCAAACACAAATCTGAAGTTCATGAGTTGTAAATGTCAAAATGAGATCTGATATTTCTTTTTCATTTTGATTTGTTTTTATTTTTGTTGGTATTTTTTTCCAAACAGGTTATGTCTCATAACACTAATGAGGGGCCATGCAGTTATTTTTAGGAACATTATTTCTTTGCTTTGTGTAATACACCTGAATGTGTCATTATTGAAGCAGTGATTTCCAAAACAGGTAACACAAATGCAGCCATGTGTTTTTCTTCTCTATTTTCCTTGACTTGGGCCCAAATACAAATAAATAATGAATAGTAATAGAAAACAACAAAATCCTTGGTGTTCTTGTCTTCTAGGCTATGTCCAAGCTGGGGCGCCTTCCAGCCTCCTTGGGCTGAAATATGCACTCTGCAACTTTAGGCTTGGGCAAAAACAAGCATACAACAGCAGCTGCTTTACTCTTGAAGCTGCCTGGTCTCTCCACAGTGAAAGCCAGAATACATGAATCAGATCTGCCAGTGATCTGAACCTTCAAGGGACTATGACTGCGGGGGTGCTGCTGTACTACATGCACCAGTTTCTTTATACACAGCATTAAAAAAATAAACCCAATTTCTGAACAGTATGGGATGGATTAAGTCTTGTGCAGGTAGTTCAGTATGATAGCCAAGAATGTCAAATAGCTGTCCAGAAGAAAACTGTTCCTCTTACAAAGAGAAAGCCTATTGTTTTTCTGAAAGGAAGGACAAGGAATTGAAGATCTCAAGAAGAGGTTTGTGGGAAATCAACAGAGAGAGGACTGTGAGAGGGACTCTGCAAAAGAGAAGGGCAGAGAAACAAAGGTGGCACTTCAGAGAGAATCAAGTGCAGAAATTCTTTAATGAGTCAGTCAGGTCAGAAAGAATGTTTTCCTGAAATGTGGAAAGAAAAAAGGGACTGAAGAAAGGGAAAGTTGACTTTGGGTTAAGATTAAATTTGAATTGAGAATATAATTTGAACTGAACAAGTCTGAACGTGGTTATGGGAAAATTGAAGAAGGAAGAGAGGGTGCACAGCAGGCTTGGTACAATTTGGCATCCATACTGACATCAAGAATGGGAATTCTTGGATCAGGCTTGAAGAAGCTGAAGAGAAAAAAAAAAACTCTCTGCTGATCTGTACACTGAGATGTAGAAATAAGACTAACTGCAACTACCACTTGATCTATTGATTAGACGCCACCAGATGATGAACTACAAGCTAATGGCAAGCTATTACCCAATTCAGTATAGGAGCAGTGGAGTAAATCAATACATAGAAGATCTGTGATATTTTTTTATGCTTTTGGTGGGAGGAATACTAGCAACTTGCTACATTCTTTTCAGTGTGGACAAGACAAATATACATGTTAGGAACTACGTTTTGCTCATTAGATTTCATGGGACAATTATTTTTTTTTTCTCTGCTTACTTTGGTGGGCTGACTGGACGATGATTATAAAGGCCTTAATCCCAGAACCATCAGCAGCTTCACTGTTCAAGTTACACAATGGATTTCATAGAATTGTAGAATGGCTTGGGTTGGAAGGGACCTCAAGGATCATCAAATTCCAGCTCCTCGGCCATAGGCAGATTTGCCAACTGCAAAATCAAGATCAGGCTACCCACAGCCCCATCCAACCTGGCCTTAAACAACTCCAGGGATGAGACATCCACAATCTCTCTGGGCAACCTGTGCCAGCACCATGCTATTCTCTCAGTGAAAAACCTCCTCCTGACATCTAATCTAAATCTCCCTTCTTTTAGTTTAAAACCATTCCCCCTTCTCCTATCACTCTCTACCCGTGATTTCCCTCCTGTTTATAAACTCCCTCTAAATATTGGATGAGGATCTAATATGGACCTGCTGTCCACAGATTGGTGGAACCTTTTTCAAACACATTTTTGAAGCAAGAAATTCCAGTAGTTACCTGTCTACTTAAGTAGAAAAAGTGAACTGGCTTCTTACTGACTTCACTGAGTCCCCTCTATTTCTAGTATTGAGCTATTTTCCAAAAAGCAATTCTGTATTCAGCTAATCCAACACCCAACAATTTCCTAAAACTTAATCAAACCTTCACATCTTTCTTGTCTCCTGTTCGAAGGGGCTCAGGCTTTATAGGTTCTCTTCATAAGGGAACTAATCCATCCTCTTATGCATCTGTATCTTTTCTAATTCCACTGTTCTTGTAAGCAGAGACCGGAATTGCATTCAGAGCCCAAGATGAGGCCCACAGGGATGATCAGAGGGCTGGAGCACCTCTCCTATGAAGAAAGGTTGAGAGATTTGGGCGTTTTAGCTTGAAGAAGAGAAGGCTCTGGGCAGACCTCATTGCAGGCTTCCAGTACTTGAAAGGAGCTTACAAGCAGGAGGGGGACCGACTTTTTACACCATCTAATAGTGATTGGACAAGGGGGAATGGCTTTAAACTAAAAGAGGGGAGATTTAGGTTAGAAGTTAGGAAGAAATCTTTTACTCAGAGGGTGGTGAGATATTGGAACAGGGTGCCCAGATAGGTTGTGGACACCTCATCACTAGAGGCATTCAAGGACAGATTTAATTGGATCTTGGGCAGCCTGATCTGGTTGGTGGCAACCCTGTCCATGGCAGGAGGCTGGAACTAGATGATCCTTAAGGTCCCTTCCAACCCAAGCCATTCTATGATTCTAAGTGTATACGCTGCAAGGCTTTATATAGTGATAATATCCCCTCCTTATTCTGTATATCCATTCTGATTATTTCCAATATTTTTAAGCTATATTTGCTGCAGCACATCAATCCAAGAAATAAATAAAATGTCTTGAGTCTAGTCACTAAATGAAAAAGTATTAATCTCATCATGATCTATTTTTGCCTTTCTCAGTTATACTGTATTCTTAATGATTTACCTCAGCTTCAGTTTTGATACTATCAAGTAGTGTCAGGTTTTGAATAAGCTTACAAGTTCCTTATGGCAATGAACATGCCTTCTTTTTTATTGAGAAGTGCCAATGAGTTTCTTGAGCATCCTCCAAGACTGATGTAGCAGGAATGAGAATGAATGTGTAGAATGATGTATGAACATCACTTGGGGACTAATGACAAGAACTTTTGTTACCATTTAGCTTAGCAATATCAGAAGGAGAGGAAAAAAAAGTTTTTTTAACTGATGATATGGTTGATCCTAACCAAAGATGTCAACACTGTAGGTGATTTTGGTACAAAAAATCATGGAACTTATAATTGATTAAATGCTGTAGAAAGAGATTTGGTACTGCTAACATGGACTCTACTGCCAATAGTAAATCCTGATTTGGAATGCTATGTCTTAGGTGGGTTCCCCTTGTCCACAAACACAGGAAAAGGTGCTGAGAAGAGCTAAAAGAACAACTGGGAAAAGAAATAAGAACAGCCAACCAACTCAGATTATTAACCCACTCAAACAAAGTCTTAGATGAGATACGATTACTCTCTAGGAATGTAAAAGGGGTAATGTCAAGATTGAAAAGAGATATACAAAACAAAAGAAAACACTAAAGCAAATGGCCAAGAATAACTTTACATTGGAAACTGAAGGAAGCAGAAGGAAAAGAGTAACAGATTGCTATAGGAAAATTTAATGTGTAGTGACTTATTAAAAACTCCTCTCTCATCAGCATTGTGCAGAGATGGTTGGACAGCTCCTGAGGCAACACTTCATGAGCCATCTTGCTCTGCTGGGGATAACCCAGCACACTGACTTGCTTCTCTGTCAAGGCAAGTTTAACAGCTAGCTATACAGAGGTTTTTGCTGGGACTACTGGTCTCAGAGAGGCCTCAGCAAACATTAGATCTCTAAAATTCCAGAAAGTAGATAGAAAAAACTCTCCCATGAAAGATTACAAGAAGGTACAAAAGATTCAGAATGAGATGGATATTTTTAACTTAAGGACTATGGATTTTGTCAGTTTGCCAGGTTGCTGCTGTCTGTATCTGCCCTGAACTTGATCCTCTCTAAAAGCAGTGCTGTGCTAGGAGAATTCTGTTCAACAACAAACCTGATAGGTCTCAGCTGGAGAACTTTGTTTAACTGCTTTCAAATGACTATTGAGAGAGTTCAGAGAGAAGGCACACATACACACGAAAACACAAAATCAGTTTTGGAAAGTATCCTCTCATGACAAGATAGGAGTGGTCTGCCTGCCCACCCCGGGGAGAAAATCTGCTCACAGACACTGACAATCAGGACTTCATAAAAGGGAAATCTTTCAGGCAGCAAAATGGCTTAAGTTCCTGCTTCTAAGTGGAAAAAAAGACATCGACTTTCAAAATGTGATTTCAGAGGAAGATGAGAGGCCATTAACATAGGAAGAATCAAAGATCTGGTTCAGTTACAAAGTTAGAGACTCGATACATATGCCAAAAATAAAGGTGAAGACCTGCTTTTGCTTTAATTATTTTCATATTGCCTGCAAAGTCTGTTTTTTATTCAGTGTTTTCACAGGTCAAGTATGCAAAGGAGCACAAAGTTTGCTTTATCCCACTCCTATCACTGTAGTGCTTATTCCAGAAAACAAGGAGAGCTTTAAATGTAAATTTTGCTCCTTACAGCTCCTGATGATGTTACAACAAGTCTCTAAACACTTTGGAGCTTCTGGAAGAAACCAGCAGTTTCTTTTGAGTCATTTTACTCTCTTATTTCAGTGCCTCTCCTCATTAGAAATCACCGCAGCAAAACTTTTTCCACCACAAAATTGTTTCATGATTTTTTCAGCCCTGTGCATGTGGTTTCTTGAACACACTGCAGTCCTAAGAAAAACATAGGGAGGCAAATATTAGGCTAGCATATCAGCATATGAAGTAGCGATGTAACTACATCAATGAACTTTTTAAAGCCCCAAATTTTTCTTTATTCAGTATTTCTCTGTTCATTCACCCCAAAAGAAAGTACAACAAATAATGATTATTCATCAGCAATCATAAATATGTACGACTATACATACATATATAATAATTATAAATAATTATTGTATGTTACAATAACTCTTCTCCCATGGCCTGAGAATGAAATAATAATCACTGTACTTAGACATTTCGCAAACATCCTTCTTATTGAGAAACATAACATTTTTACTGAGAATGTACAGAGGTTCCCAGGAATCAGACAATTCTGCCTTTTGGCAACTTTTCAAAAGTTACCAACATTAGGCAGAAAGTCAAAGTGTTATGAACTGAATTAGGACAAGCCCTTCCAGGAAAAGGCAAGCTTGAGAACACATGTACATCCCTTACAGGAATGCGAATGCTCTCAGATCAAGATGCTTTCTGACTCCTTTCTGGTGTCAGCTCTATGCAAGCTAATGATCACTTCAGTTTCTCTCAAGAAGCTAAAATATATCTTAGCTGGTTACTAAAGCTATGAATTACATATTATTAACCACATAAAGAGAGTAGGATCCCACCTTAAGGGCTCAGTTCTGCCACTAGTAGCCACCAGGCTTACTGGTGTATCTGCAGCTCATAAAGGGTTTCCTGCAAACCTAGAGGTCTATTACATTACTCTTGGTAGGCTCACTGCCCTCTCAGATGTGCTGTCTCTCCTCACACCTTCCCACTGCTGCAGAACTGGGGCTGACACAAGTCAAAGGCCACAAACTCAAGGAAAAACAGATGCTTAGCTTTCAATTTCAAAGTTATCCTACGCACTGTTGCCTTCAAAAGAATTCCCAGGAGCTGGATGTGTTTAGCTTTCAGCTGTAATTTCAAACATCAGCCACCTTTTGTTATCCAGCACATCTTCCTACCACTGCACTCAGCTGACACAAAGGCAGCCAGCTAGGCCTTGCCTTCAGCTTGTGCCAGGCATCTCACAACTTGTGAGGTAAACCTTCAAGGCATGCCTCTCCTCTGTGTATGCACACAGTTCATACTCTGCAGGTATAACACTCAGGGGCCTCAAACAAGCTAAGAGGAGCCCCAACAAGGTGCTGCAAGCAGTTCTCCCTCTGCCCTCACTGGCCAGCTGGGGCTGTAGCCCTGTGCCACCAGGCCACCAGCCCTGAACGGCAGAGGTTGGGGGGCTTCCTGACTGTCCTCAGAAACTTGATGACTGATTGGATTTGGGGAAAAAGGAAAAAAGTGACTCCTTGAAAGAAGAGCAGCTGATGGGATGCACGTTTCTGCCTGGCTTAGAACATGGCTCACTGAGGAGCTCTCCAGTGCCTCCAGACCTCTACATCCTACCAAGACTTCTTAGCCTCTCTTCCCCATCCGGGCCTCTTGTTCCTTTACTCTTTTGTTGAACTCACTGTCTCACTCCCACTAGGGTCATGGAAGTTGCTTTCTATCTACAGAGACAAGTATCAGTACACAGTCAGATAGCTGAAATTGAAAATAAAATATAAAACCCCCACAAACTAAGCATATTGATGAAACAGGCAGTGTAATTCAAAACCTGAATGAAGATACCAATGGGATCTCAAGCTCCTAGTCAGAGAACATAGGGTTGACAGAAAAAAAGAGATCCTGCCTGATTTGCATTTTTTCTACCTGAAGAGCACACCAAGTGCATCATCATTTTCTATCATTTAATTATATGGTGAAGTATCCTATCTATTTTTATTTGGTTCTATTCTTCAATGTTTAAAGAAGGAAAATCATCAACTTACGAGCTGAGATGGTCAAAAAAAAAAAAAAGAAAGAAAGAAAAGAAACAGTAGTGCCATTAATCTTCTCCAGATATAACAGGTCGTGAAGTCTAAGGATAAGGATCTTCCTCAGATGAAGGTTTTCTTGTACGCAAGCAAAAAACAATCATATAAAAAATAAGGAGGACTGCTTCATTTTAAAGAATATTTTAGAAAAAATATGATTTATTCTAGCATACCATGCACTTTTTCTGTTAAGTATGCACTCCTGTTACTGTCAAATAGAAGATTAAGTTCCTACAAGCATCAATTTATTATTTAAATGATACTTTACAGTTGTAGTATATTTCATTCTCTTTTGGCTTTCTAATCAATTCTTAGAACTCCTTATGTATACAACCAAAATTAACTTAAATGAATCTCAGCTTTAATAGAATCAATCTTCAGCAGATTTCTGAGAAGTGTCCAAGTATGTTTGCACTAGGAACATATCCTCCTGCTGCTGCACAAGAGATAAGAAGGGTTTTGCTGATTCCCAAAAACAAGTACTCAAATGAATCTCCCAGAACCCAGTATCTTCCTATCTTCCATCTTCTGTGAATTAGCATTGCTCCAACCACGTTTATAATTTAATATCTGCTTTTTTTTTTTTTTGCAACTGCTTTCCGTTTTTTCTCTTTTTCAAAGAAGTCTGCTTTATGTAAGAATGCCTATGGCCAAAGTTTGTCACAAGCTTTTTGCTGTAATTCACTATTCAACTAATGAATTATGTCTTCGACTTCTGCACAAACAAGAACAAACTGCTTTAATATTAAGAGTGCGTCCATAGGAATCTTTTAGCACGTTTTGAAAGAACTGTAAGCAGTTTGATCTCATTAGAAACATTTCTGCATTTTCTGTGCATTCATTTTTCTGGAATATTATAAAATTGCAGTTATGCAGTCCATATCTGACAGTAATTTATATAACCTACAAAACACTAAGATTCATTCAACTGCAGAATATAGAATTAATCACCTTGTGGGGACACGCTTCATTATTTCCTCATCTTCGAGGCTGACAAAATTAAATCTCCCTTGTAACCCTTAAACTCTTTGACAGATGCAGTGTATGAAAACCTAAATTACACAACCTTAAGAATAAAGTACAATGCAGCTATCAGAGAATTTGCTGTGTTATGTAGTACATGAACTAAACAATTAGTTGAAAACAAATAATCTTTCTGATTTTCCATTAATCTGTATACATTTTACCTCCGCATTATCTGCAATAAATGTACACTATCATGATGATACATCACCAAAGTTCAAAGCTGGAGTCTCTCACAAAGCATTGGAGACACTACTAATGGAGTATTATTAATGTCTTGAAGATAATCATGCAGATGCTGGATGATTCTGCTTTTAACTGTAGTTAAAAGCAATTATGGAAAGCATTTTGGTATTTCCATGATTTTAGTTAAAAGCAAAAAACATGCATATTTTAAAAGTCTTTGTTTTCTCAATTGAAAAAAAAAAAGAATATATTTTTACCATAATAAGCATCATTTTAGCTATAATTTGTTGTCATTACCAATTGAGCTCTGTGAGTGATGGCAAGAACTGGTAAGCAAGTTTTGGATGACCTTTGAGCAATTCCCTGGAAGCTTTTTCAAGCTCTCCCATAGTGCTGCCCTCCCAGCAGCTCGAGCTGGGCTCTAGCTGGCAGCAGGGCAGCCAGGGTGAAAACCTCTCCGGAAAGAGCTTCATCTCCAAAGTCTGCCTAAAACCACACTTAGCACCACATTTCAAAGCCTTACCTTTGCAGTAAGCATATCTTGACACTATTGCAACAGCCAGTAGCGTCACTCTTCTAGAAGTACTGTTCTTGAGTGTCCACTACGTGGAAAAAAGCACAGAGGCCAGGCCTAATACAGTATTTTAAAGGGCAATAATGTGTGATGTTTTCTATTTTTGGTGTGAACATTATTGTAGTCTCAGCTAAAATTGGTATGGCATTTTCTTCTTAGCTGTGAGGTTGGCTTTTGTTAAATGATGTGGTTTCTTTGGGCTGACATGGTCACTGAAAACAGGGTTTAACCAACAGTTTCAGTGATTAGCATCGCTCTCTAAAGGTTTGCTTGACTGAGGGATCTTATACCTTATTCATGTGATAAATCAAATAAGAGCCCCATAATGTAAGGAATCTGCAGTACGACTTATTTATCTGATGATAATGTCTCATGGAGAATTTGAAGTGAGTGCTCATAGCATGCATAGAACAAAGTTATTTCCAATGTAATGGAGCAAAAATCTCAATTTCTAATAAATTTCTAATGTCTGCTTGAACTGGAAATGATTTGTAAAGCGTGCCTGCCCGTGTGCATGTGCATGAAACTCCAACATACAAAAGTGGAGAGTTTGTGACCATTAACAAATGGGGATGACTTTATTGCAGCTCATGTTACACTACAGCAAGATTGCCTCCATATGTGCCCTGAGTGAAAAATGGGATGGATATTTTAGCAAATTCAAAGCAGCAACAATGGCTAATTTCGCATATTTTATTTCTGTCAGTCTTAAGAAGTTGTTGATGATGGTGGTGGTGGTTTGCAAAGATGGCCAATTTTATGGATGTAGAAGCACTAACTTCCCACTTGTTTTCAGTTTTGTGCAAAAAACTGAGAACTGATCATAAGAAATTCCCTATACGAATATGAAATGATCTCCTGCCCAAAGAATGGGCTTCTCAGCGAGCTGACATGTGCATGACCAGCTCAAATCTGTCAGCCACCCCAGCCGTTACGCACCACATCTGGGGCAGCTCTCAGAGCCAGCGCCATGCCTTGGTCCACTCATTGAACTCCATCTCCAAAAGCAGCACACAAAAAGCTATCTCCTCAGCTTTTGTGCCCACAGCATAGTTCTGCCCAATAGAGCTATAAACTGGGAAGGTATTGACATCTCTGAACTCAGTCTCAAATTTTGCTTGGTTATCTCAGCCTTTAGCTTTCTGATTGCTTTGCATTGGAGCTGTCAAGCTGGCTTATTTACTTGTCTGCTCAGAGAACAAAATGAAAGCGTGGCTATTCTAAAAGGGCTGGAAACAAAACCCTGTAAACTGCATGAAACAAGACAAAAACCCCTACCTCCATATAATCATAGAGAAAATGTATTCTACATCATGAGAAAGAAAAACACAGAAGTGATTCCCAGATTTTTAAATTATCCAATTTGGATTTCATTGGTGAAATGGGAATAAAAGATTGAGTTTGTGTACCGAGATCTATTTAAAACCTGATGGATAGTTTAACAAATAGTAACTGTATAAAAACCTCAGCTGAAGCAGATATCCTTAGTGGTAGCTTATTAACAGGGGAAGAGTTCACAGAGCTGTCACACAGGAGCACACTCAGCCCTGAATACACCACATGGGCACTGGCTGCAGCCCCTGCCCTGCTAACAGGGGAACAGATAGCGAAATCTGTGTTGTCAGCAGGCAGTTATGATGCAGCTAGCACAAGGAACTTATTTGCTGAATTAGTTGCTATCGTCTTAAAATCATCACATTTCAGAGCGGAACCACAGTTTAAATATGGGAAATGCTATTTGGTGTATATGCAACAGTTATTAAGCATAATGAAAGTCAAAAGCCACAGAACCACACTCAATGCTACTGCAAGACTATGGAACATTTCTGCGGCCAACACAATAAAGTACCATATGCTGAAGACGTAAGCAGCCAAGAAGTAATACACTAAGTAGCCTAAACTGCAACATGCTGTGGGCCAGTATCTGTGCAAATATTTCAGAAATGAGAAACGAGTAATTATTCTAAGAAAGAACTATGCCACTGCAATCATCATTTTTAGATACAAGCATTGCCAAAAATTAAATATAATCCTTGGAGAAGAACAAAAATTCTCTTTATATGGGTGAAAATTCCACAGTATTTCCCTGCTAAAGACATCTCAAAGATATCATATCTAGCTAAAGTGTTTCACCTCTTGACTTTTCTAGAAGCCTTGCTGTGATTTTTTCAGGCACTAAGTCACACAGAATATTCTATGTTCCCTTTGTACACTTCAGAAGAGACAACAAAAGCTTTTTTTTCCCCCTTACATTATGTTTTATTCATAACCATTGAAAAGAAAAAATTGAAACTATGGTGAGAGTCACTCTTTAGACTTATCTCTATTAGAAAATTGAATCAGAACTATGAATGGTTTCTGATACAGATAGCCAGGGCTAGCACTGAAAACAAGGGTAAGAACTAATGCAGAACTGGAAAAGGTAATTCCAGCGCAATTGTTTTAAATGTGATTGAAATGAGATCTGATCTGCACCAGATATGCCACTGGAATCGTTCACTGGTGGAACAAGTAAACAATACATCTAGACAAAAAAAATAGCTGTAGGCTTTGTCAGACTCCAAAACAGCCATGGCACACAGCACACACCTTCCTTCCTCCCAGTGGTCCTGGACTCACGGCACTGGAAAGGAGTTCGCTGAGCAATGGCCAGCACTGGCAAGAGTGCTGCACGTAGGATCCATAATTGCTTTCCCATAACCAAGAGATGTTTCTCAGCTAAAAAGAGAGCTCCTCAGTGTGTATGTGAACAATCCCATTTGCTGACCTGTGCAGTACTGCAGTTACGACCGTCAGGGCCTGATTCTGTTACATCAGCTGTTATTTCTGATGTTCTGATATTTGGTAAAAAGGCTCTTTACACAGAGGGTACACAAACTAAATTCTTAGGCAGCCATGTAGATTTTGCATTATCAGCAAGAACTGAGCTATGACTGTTTTCACCCTTCTACATTCATAGGTAGCAATGAGGAATAAAACGTACGTTAGAAAAGCTCCACAATGTCATCAGCTTAGATCTGCAGCCTCTAAAGAAGCTGCAACATGATCAGTTCCCATTCCTCTGGCATGAATTCAACTAATAATAATTTTGAGAAGAAATTGTATTTCTATTTTTTCCTGAGAGAAGAGGAAGAGGAAAGGATCAAAAGGGCTACAAAGTTAGAATAACTTCTACTGAATAGAACATTGACCAAGAGAAATTAAATGATTATGAGATGTTGAGGCAATTTATCACCATTTTTATTGACTACTGATATATGCTTATATGTGCTGCTGTAAAGGGGGCTACGGAAAAATGTATGCACAAATCAAAGTGGATTATATTTAAAATAAAACTTTCGCATATCATCTCTTTTTTTAAATTGCATTAAGCAACACTTGTGAATCCATCATTGTTCTTTTTTGTTTGCTTTTTCCAGGAAAGGGGGGAACGCTGCACAGTTCTCATCTACCATGTATGGGCATGAGAATTAAAAAAATATTTCACGTTCCTCTAAATACCACAAAATAAAGCAGGTTAAAGAAAGAAAAGAAGTTACATTTAGTTAAATACTATTACAATTATGTCACATCCTTTTTTTTTTATGTCAAGTGAATTGTAGCCACAGAAAGTTAATAAAAATGTAACGCTCGCACCCATTGTTCATTTCACTCTGTTTAAAGAATAAAATAATAAATAATGACTGCTTAACGGGAGTCTGATGTATTCTATGTGCAGTATTTATCCACTTAAAAAGTGGGGGGCAAAGACAGCAAGGAAGGCAACTGGGGCTTTACCCTGTTACCATCAAAGAAAATGGGAAGTCTGACATTAACTACAAGATGTTGGATTGTGCCTTTGGTTTGCCAGTAAAACTGTATGTGAATTTCAGATTTTCTCTTGTAGCTAAAAGGCAGTCATTTGCTGCCCTCTAGAAGCAGACTATCGCACACACTTTGGTATTCTCCAAATAGCCACGGTTTTAAGGTTACATGCAAAAACAATGCAAAGAAATGTTGAAACATTTTACTGCCTCTGCATAAACACTAAACTATGTGATTATGTATAATATGACTGATAACAATCATAGATTTCTACTTTGTAGTTCATTCAGTTGGTGCTATGATAACAGCTCTCAAATAGAAGGAACAGAGAGATGAGATGACCTATAACGTATTGGGAATTTTGAAGTGTTCTCTCAACTCAGAGTAGTTTGATAATGTCTGATTATTCTGGTGGAAATCTGGAATGTTACCAGGTATTGCTCCTAAGACTGTCAAACAGAGTTAACTTCCCAGTGGAAATTAACTCAGATTATTTCCTTACCCTGTTTAATAAAACTGAAAATTAGCAAAAGAGAATCATTACTGTATTTTGCTAAGCGCAACCCTCATCACGCTGATTCAGAGCACAGAGAGGAGGAATGGGAAAAAACATCAGATTTTGCTGAAATCATCATAAAATGTGCCAGCAAGTTTTAATCATGTGTAATTTATTAATAGCTTTTTTTCTTGTTCCCTAAAGTTGTAGGGATCTTTATTAGTTCATTAGAGCATTATTAATAATGACTCTTTGATTATCAAGTTGCCAAATTAGGTAAATCGAATCTGTAGACGCTTAGATTTTATCTCTTCATAAACCTCAATTTATTAGTAATTTAAATGTTGTACCTCTTCCTTTGAAAAGTACAAATCAGAGATTCAAGAACTCATTTCAAATACGCTCTATATGTTATTTTTATTTCTAATCAACTTATCTAACAGTAAGGCTTATTTTTAACTGAGGTTCACGACAAGGGCAAGACCAAAGGGCCAGGAGTTTATGCAGACTTTCTGTGAATAAACAGCTGTCTTCCAAAAAACAGCATAAAGACAGACTTTAACTAATTACTTGATTTAACTGCAATACCAGTAAATGTGTATACTTGCATACTAAAGGTATATCATGCATATTTCAAGTCCTGAGCATACCAATCAATATTAGTGCAAGGCTAGCTATTTTAAATACTCACAAAGAACAATAAACCAGGAACTTGGAAAGTTTTCTGAGCTTACTGGCTGTAGTTGACAGCTAAATAAAGCATGGAGGGGATGCCACCAAGTGGTGGCTGTTATCACATACCAGTATCTTCAGCACTACCTAGCCAGTATTCCTGTTACAGCTGTTTGTTGGAAACAGAATACTGCCAAAAAAATTGCTGAGGATAAAATGATTTGCTAATGACAAAACTGTCGGAGACTTAAATGAAACCAATATCAACTTCCATTTGAAGCCTTGTAAGATATTTTTAATATTCTGAGAACAAACCCAAGGTTACCCAGAAAAGCAGAACTGCAGGTCCTGTAGTCAGCAAACCGCCAAGAGCGGCCGTAGGTGTATCTGGAGGAGGCCTTCTGAGAGCAGAAGATTATCTGGACTGCTACATGATGTAGGGCTATGAGATACAACCAAGTTCTGGAGAATTATCTCATCCTTCCCTAACTCTAGGCAGCTTCAAATTGGTCTCTCTCAGACGAAGTCTGTGCACAGTTCTGGGAACGATATTCTCCAAGGAATGATAGAAAAGTCATTGTGGTTGAAGCTACATCAGGTCTGCTTCTTCCGCTCTCCAGTTGACTCCCTCTGTTCTTTACAATCCTTCAACTTTATTACAGCAAATTTTGCCCCTCAAATATCTCATAAACCACATCCCAGGACATATATAGCCTCGGTTCCATGCTATAAAAACACTCAGGAGGGCTATTTCGTGCCTTTGCATTATTTCAGCCACTGTGGCACCGAAGAGGCCCAGAGGAGACATCCAGGCCCGCAGCACGGATGCAGCCAGTCTGCCCTGATACCAGAGCTGAGCCAGTAATTGCACTGAGGGCACGAGCTACCCCTGCCACTTGCTGTGGGATCTCTGGAAAGCATTTGCTTATATGAGAAGCAATTTAGTAACCTGCCCTGACTAGAAGCACATTCCTAAAGAGCAGCACAGACTTCTTTCAGGAACCCTGCCACAGCTCCACTATGAGTCCTGCACAGAAAACATGAAGAAACTTCCATCAGAGGTATCATACCCAGGATGTGCTGCAGATGCCCAGCCCACTTGGAAGAGCTCCATCCATCTCACAGTTCTTCCAACTGCACTCACTTTAGTCATGACGGATCTAGGAGGAATTTCCTGCCTGCTGAATGGGGCAACAAAGTGTCACAGTTTTGTGATTTTGGTTTTCAGTATTCCACATCATAACATCATGTAGTGCATTGGGAGTTAAAGTGTTAACAATCTATCCGGGTACCTGTCCCTACACGTCATGGAGGGACGGGCTTAGGGTGGCCTCGCTCTCTTCTTCCCAACTGACGAAGAGGCAAGTGCTCCGATAACTCTCTCCACTTTGTTTGATTTATCCGTCTTAATTAGATTGTATTATATTACAGTTAGTAAAATAAGTTTACCTCCCTAGAGGTCTGTTTGTTTTCTTTCCTTTCTCTTTCCCTTCCCGTTTTTAATGGGGGGGGGGGGGGGGCTGGCTGGGAGGGGGGCCCTTGGGCCCACTGTCCCTGTCACGGGCATAGACTGGTCCAGATAACCCCATGACACAAAGAATCACAGAATCACAGAATTGTAGGGGCTGGAAGGGACCTCTAGAGATCGTCAACCTCCCTGCCAAGCAGGCTCCCTAGACCAGGCTGCACAGGTGGGTCTAGAATTTCTCCAGTGAAGGAGACTCCACAACCTCCCTGGGCAGCCTGTTCCAGTGCTCCATCACCCTCACTGTGAAGAAGTTCTTACACACATTTGTGTGGAACTTCCTATGCTTCAGTTTGTGGACTTTTCCCTTGTCCCATTGCCACACACTGCTGAAAAGAGTCTGGCCAAGTCCCTTTGCCTCCTGAACCTTAGATATTTATAGACATTGATCAGATCCCCTCTCAGTCTTCTTTTCTCAAGGTTGAACAGATCCAGGTCACTCAACCTTTCCTCATAAGAGAGATGCTCCAGGACCTTCACCATCTTTGTGGCCCTCCGCTGGACTCTCTCCTGGAGATCCCTGTCTTTTTTGTACCGGGGAGCCCAGAACTGGACACAGTACTCCAGGTGAGGCCTCACCAGGGCAGAGTAGAGGGGGAGGATCACCTCCCTTGACCTGCTGGCCACGCTCTTTTTAGTACATCCCAGGATACCGTTGGCCTTCTTGGCCACCAGGGCACACTGCTGGCCTCATGGCCAACCTGTTGTCCATGAGGACTCCCAGGTCCTTCTCTGCAGAGCTCCTCTCCATTAGGTCATCCCCCAACCTGTACTGGTGTATGCGGTTATTCCGTCCTGGGTGCAAGACTCTGCATTTGCTCTTGTTAAACTTCATCTGGTTCCTCTCTGCCCAGCTCTCCAGCCTGTCTAGGTCTTGCTGAATGGCAACACAGCCTTCTGGTGTGCCAGCCATTCCTCCCACCTTCGTATCATCAGCAAACTTGCTGGGGGTGGACACTATCCTCTCATCAAGGTCACTGATGAAGATGTTGCACAAGACCGGACCCAGCACCGACCCCTGAGGAACACTGCTAAATATAGGCCTCCAACTGGACTCTGCACTGCCAATCACAACCCTCTGAGCTCTGCCAGTCAGACAGTTCTCAACCCACCTCACCGCCCACTCATCCATTCCACACTTCCTCAGCTTTGTTATAAGGATGTTGTGGGAGACAGTGTTAAATGCCTTGCTGAAATCAAGGTAGACTACATCCACTGCTCCTCTCCCATCTACCCAGCCAGTGATGACATCATAGAAGGCTACCAGGTTGGTCGAGCATGACCTCCACCTGGTGAACCCATGCTGACTACTCCTGATAACCTTCTCTTCCAATTTCCTGGAGATGGCATCCAGAACAAGCTGTTCCATCACCTTTCCAGCAACAGAGGCTTGACTGGCCTATAGTTTCCCGGATCAAGAAAAATAACTTTCTACTCTCCAGTGTTTCTCAGGCAGCAAAGTGCCACCAGTTTTGTATAAATATGAAATTGAGAAAGAAGAATTCTCAGTTGCTTTTTCTTGTTGACTCACACTTACTTCATAAGAAAATGGCAGTAAGATTGAGACAAAGCAATACTTTCTTACAGATCACTTGAAAACAAGACATTAAAAAGCCTCATATAGCAGCGTATTTTGCCTTTCACCTTCAAACTCAGTTTGCATACAGAGAAGCATAGTAGCAGAAATGTTTACCCTAAGGTAAGCAAGGAAGCAAGAGTAAGAACCTAGCTTATAAAATACATAACTTCATAAAAGCATGAGTGTAATGAAAGAGATCAGAGATCCTGCTAGTCTTACCTCTGACAGTGGCCAAAGCTCTTTTAAAGAACTAAGGATACAACAGACATTCATAAATCATCAAGAGGCTTATATATTCTAACCAATACTGACAAAATGGATTACAGAAGGTTATACCTGCCTACGGGTATTAGCCTGAGGAAATGATGTTTTGCTGTTTTTTTATTATGTTGTCATATTTTTCTGTTACAAACTAACTGATTTCTAATTATGATATCTGGAACTTAGAATTAGAGAGCTGTACATTAGGGAGGAGCGGTTCCCAGAAACTGCCTCTTGTTCTTGAGAAAAAACAGAGAAGATGGTGTAGTTCCTGCCTTAAGTAAGAAAACTGCAAGCCCAAACTTGTGAAATTACAGAAAGAGAGGAAATGTTGCAGTAGAAGAAAGGTCTTGAAATTATTAAATCTCAAAACCCCAATCCACTGTGAGCTAAGCGCATGTGTTAAAGTTAATGTTATTTGACATTCAAGGTCTACAGTGATTGCCTTTCTATGCAAATAATAGGGTCGGACAGCATAGGTGGAGGTGAAAATGGAAAATTATTGAAAATAAAAATTAAATATTGTAAAAAAATTCTTAAGATACAAACCATGATAGCAGAAAAGAAGCAGTCACACAAACACACACACAGCTAATCAATTACAGAGACTCCATCACAGAAATGTGCATGGATGAGCCTCCAGACTGATGTGGATCCATTTGGAATTGCTATGCCATGTATGCAACATTAGTGAGTTTAAATGAGCGACTTGAGTATTCTGCTGGTATTTGACATATGTATCTAGGATAAACTCACTGATACAAAATTCAGTCCAGTATTAGGGTTCTACCTTATCAATGGCTGCAGCGTACTCTGAATACTACAGAATAAATTCTATCCCAACTTGTGTGCTTGAAGTTACCCCAGAATCATGTACATATGTGTTTTTTCTACCCAGCTAAGACAGACAATGCTTCAATGCCGCCGCAGACAGCTGGAGTTTTATACTATTTTTCAGTACAAAAGTGCAGGGAATTTACTTGAGTTCCTTTTGAGGGGAGAAGTTGCAGGGAGATTTCTCATTGAGAGCGTGCCTAAACTGATACCACAATATAAACAGACATCATCATAAACCCTGTTAGTTGCTTGTGCTCTAGAGGAATATTGGAAAACACTGTCAATTGGATATTTCAAAGCTTTCTTATCTTTAGAATTTGCCATTTGTAAGATATCATCATCTTTAGCATGTTATTCTAGAAACTTACTTAGAGGTAATAAGCAGGAAATCTGGCATTATTTTCAACATCATAATTACTTCTAAATCATAGTACAAAAATATTTTTCCACTCTGTGATTTATGCAGCTTGTGCTCTTGTGTGCACTCTGATGACTCAAAATTTCAACAGGCCCTTATGACATTAAAGTAATTCTTTTCAACCTTTTATGTGCAGCTGGAGCTGCTAGGCCATACATTCTAGGACTATCTGTAGCATCATGTTAAGCCAAATAATATGCAAAATCAGCATATACAAATTACGTTTTTAAATGTCTATGCAAGTCCTATACTGTAGAATTGAAGTAGATTTAGTTTGCAGTAGCTGAAAATAAGCTGTCATTACTCTTTTGTGTCTTATTCCACTGACAACCACTTCTTTGGTTTTAATCATAACTTTTCCATATTTTCAAAGTATTTTACCTTCTCACTAAGTGTCAGTTTCTGTCTCTCATTGGGTCCTAATTTGAAAATGAAGTAACTCTGTACTTTTCCTTAGAATGTAGTGCTCTACACAATGGCATTCTGCTTTCCTGGGTGACCAATTTTAAATAGGCTTCAGGTAGCAGAACACGTTTTCAACTTTCAGACCTCAATGCAACAGAACCAGATCAGAATTTGTGAGCTAGAAGTCCTGCTGGAGTACAAGGGCTCTTGAGTAGACAGGACATCAGCAGGAAACCAGGAGATTGAAGATATCAAGACCAATGATTTATGCTTAAGTATTTAAAACCAAGAAGCATAAAAGCTGGAGACGGGGGTGAGTGGGGGAGAACACGTGACAGGATAAGCCTTACTCTGTTATGTGAATTGCTTGTACATAGGATAAACTGCTCAGACTTAACTGGACCTACGTAGAGGAACGAGGACAAAAGTAGCACAGTAATTCGGCTGTAATTGCGTGTAATCAAAAGACTTACGAGTGGTGAATTCAAAAATCGTTACAGAATGGAATGGGGAGAGACGCCTTCCTTCAACCGACCCCCCTCATCCCGGGGCCGGTAAGCCTGCAGGCGGGGCGGGGGGGGGCGGGNGGTGGGGGGCGGGCGGTGGTGGGTGTCCAAGGAAACCGAGCGCACGCCGGGCCCGCCTCCTTCCCGCCGGGCCGCCGCCGCCATGATGATGCTGGGCCGCGGGCTGGACGCCAGGTAACGGCGGGCGGGGCGGGGCTTGGGGCTACGGGAGGGGAAAGGAGAGGTCGCGGTCCCCCTGAGTGGGCAGCTGAGGCCTGGTCGCGGGGTTAACTGCGTTCCGCTAGGGATATCTGCCCGTCTCTCCCCGCTTGGCCGGTCTGGGTGAAGGCCCCGGTTCGGTCGCGGTGCTGGGGAGCGGGTCCGGGAGCCGCGCGCCTTGCGGGGCAGGAGCCCGCCTCGCTGCTGCTCTCAGCCGCCTTGCGCGGTGCTCCGGGCTGTTAGTGACTTATCCCATAGTCGGGCGGTAAGTTTGCGATTGCCTCCAGGCAGTCTTGAAGAACGAAGAGTTAGGAGGGGAACAAAATAAATACAAACACAAAACTTGTCACACCCTCGTTTAAGGAAACGGTGTGTTTCGTGTCCCAAAACTGATACCTGTGGGAGCACAGCGGCATTAAAATTGCCAGAGGGGTGAGGAGCTGCGCCGAGGGCTCCCGCCAGGAATGGCACACTTCTAAACACGAGGCCCTTCCAGTGACGTTGGAAAGGAGAGGTGCCTTGCAGAGGTGCGCAGTGTGAAATCTTCCCTATTCAGGTGGTTCTGTGCTCAAGCATGTCCTGAAGGACTAAAGTAACTTGGATTTATTTTTTATTTTTATATATGAAAGCGTGAGCTCTTTAGATAGCTTTCTGTAAGCAGCCTGTTTTCTCCCCATAGCAGTACTTTTTTTTCCTGAAGTACGTTTCCTGAAGAAAGGCGTACTTTGTCTGCAGTGACTGCATTGTTGCTCAGTCTTAAAATACTAAATTTTTTTCTCAATTTTCTGATTTGCCCTCTGTTGCCCAATTCCTCAACCCTTCACTTGTCTGTATAGATTGCAGAGTGCTGCAGGAAGCCATGTAACCCTGTCTTGTTTGAGACCTGCGGATGTTAGCGCTGTTATATCAGTAACAGTAATCCTGAACTTTGTTGTTAAACCGCAGTAGGAAGGCTTCTGAGATGACTTTTGTGATTTGGGTTTTCCCCTATCGGATCAGTAAGTACAAATCCTGCTTTATTTTGTTAGTCACAAGAATGTGTTCCATTAGAACGTTATGTTAGAACATTACGTTTTTAAGAGTAGGTCTGTGTTTAGCAGTGAAATGATATTCAAATCACATATAAATTATTCACGGTATAATTACATGGTTTTTATGCTGTATGTGTTGTAAACATTTTTCTCCTTCTTATTTTTTGCTTTCTTTGGTATCTAGGGACAATCAAACTCGACAAATACAAGATGCTGTTTCAAATGTGGAAAAACATTTTGGCGAATTGTGCCAAATATTTGCTGGATATGTACGTAAAACTGCCAGACTACGAGACAAAGCAGATCTTCTAGTAAATGAAATATATGCATATGCAGCCACAGAGACACCAAACTTAAAAGTTGGACTGAAAAACTTTGCAGATGAATTTTCCAGACTTCAGGATTATCGCCAGGCAGAGGTACAAAATGAAAGCAGTACGTGTTGCGTTTGCCATCTGAACTTTGCAGTTACTTATCTGTGATTAAAAGGGGAAAAATATGCTCTGTAATCATAAGAGAAACATGGTAGAAACAGCTTTTAAATATATTAGTGCCAGAGCAAGAGAAGCTGGCAAATCACTCATAGTTTACTGCACTAATAAGTTTAGTGAAAACTGCCTGTAATTAATCCTGTTGAAGTCAGTGAAACTATGCATGTGAATGCTCACAAAATTTGAGATAGAGCAAGTCTGTTACTGGTCTCAGATTTTGGATTATGATTTAAGGTTAATGAAGTGGTGATTTTTTGTTTATTTGATTAGTTTTGAGACTTGAGTTGTGTAGCAACATTTTCCTTTAGCTGAATTTGTGACTAGAAGCAGTACGGAAGAGAATCTTTCACTCTGACTGCCAGTCTGAGGTGCTGTTGGGGACCGCTTTAGATATCTGTAAGGCTGTAGTTCAGTGCTTCACATACAAACTTGGACAACACATATCAAGTATGGTCACAGTTCTGCTAGGTGCATAAAGAGTGGTTTGTGCCACCAGTAAATCTTTAAATCTAGATGTAGGACTGTCACTGTTACGGTTAAATAGTAATGTATGATCCAGAATTTGAAATGCTGAGATCAGAGGAAAAAGAATTCATTTACATATACTTGATCAAAACAAATTTTGGTGTGCATATCTGTTCTTTCAGTAGGGCATAGAAAACTCCTATTTACAGAATCACAGAATAGCCCGGGTTGGAAGGAACCTTGAGGATCATGAATCTCCAACCCCCCCACCACAGGCAGGGCCACCAACCTCCCCATTTAATACTAGACCAGGCTGTCCAGGGCCCATCCAACCTGGCCTTGAACACCTCCAGAGACGGGGCATCCACAACCTCTCTGGGCAGCCTGTTCCAGCACCTCACCACTCTCATAGTAAAGAACTTCCCCCTGACATCCAACCTAAATCTTCCCTCCTTCCACTGAAAACCATTTCCCCTTGTCCTGCTATTATCTACCCTTTCAAAGAGTTGACTCCCCTCCTGTTTATAGGCTCCCTTTATGTACTGAAAGGCTGCAATGAGGTCACCCAGCAGCCTTCTTTTCTCCAGGCTGAACAAGCCCAGCGCCCTTAGCCTGTCTTAGCAGGGGAGGTGCTCCAGCCCCCTGATCATCTTTGTGGCCCTCCTCTGGACCCTCTCCAAGAGCTCCCTGTCTTTCTTGTACTGGGGGCTCCAGACCTGTATGCAGCACTCCAGATGGGGCCTCACAAGAGCGGAGTAGAGAGGGACAATCACCTCCCTGTCCCTGCTGGCCCTCTTTTGATGGAGCCCAGGATACCATTTGCTTTCCAAGCTGCAAGAGCACACTGCTGGCTCATGTTAATTCTTATAGTTCGTGTTAACATTTATAGTTCTGTATCTTTCACAGTGTATGTAGAGCTGGGTTTTTAAGAAGTAATAAGAAATCTAAGGATGTGGATAGTGTAATGGGGTTGATTGGTTGGTTTGTTTTATAAGCTTTAACTTTAATTGTTTCTGAATGCAGATGATTTTAGTGGCCTCGTTTTCTTTTGTAGGTTGACAGGCTTGAAGCCAAAGTTGTTGAACCTCTGAAAAGTTATGGGACTATAGTGAAACTGAAAAGGGTAAGTCAGACGTGCTTTCTCTCACGAAGTATGCTGTGGTGTTCTGGCCACTCCATTGAAAATTCCTACTTTGTGATGGGGGAGTGCTTGTGATTTTGTGTGTGTGTGTTGCACTAACCAGTGTAACTAAGAAATTATATAAGAATGCATCTGAATTGAGGCTATCTACTTGATGGAGGAAGAATGTGAGGTCAAGGATATTCCAGTTCTTGGATCCCAAGCAAATGCTTTAAAAAAAGAATAGCGGATAGTGAGAAACTTCCTGAGTAGTGCAAATTCAGGTGGAAGATGGCATTATTTATAAATAATGCCATTCTTGTGTTGTTATTCAGACTTCCAACAGGTGAATTGCATCTATTGCTTTTGTCTCTTAGTCATATATGTGCTGCATTTAAGAGCTTCTTTAACTCAGAACTGCATTCTACTTTGATGCCCATTATGCAGAAAACCCTTAATGAAACTGACCAATAGGTAGCGGTGTGAATCTACCTCCATCCTGTGATTTCATCAGGGTGACCACGAAGATACACGAATAAGTGAGATCTCTTCATTCCCTATATTCTGGGAACAGTGTATATAAGGGCTCAAAATATTCCCACACAATAGCTGTAAATTTCTTTCCCCAGGTGGGATAGCTAGCTTCCCCTGAACAAGGACATTTCAGCGAGCAGATGCTGACTTAGAGGATGAAAGCAAATTCTTTGTAATACTTATACATATGTGTATTACATAGAGGTTAGCTTCAGCCTGTAAACAAATCTGTAATTGACATGTATATCTTTATCATAGTCTATGTAAATAGAAAAGTCCAATGGCGAATAGTAGATAGTGTTTTACATACAGAAATCCTAGAAGTGTTTTCATAATGGTTAATCTGAGCACACTGTGGCATTGCATCTCAGACTGCAGTATTTTTCATACATTTTTGTTCTTGTATCACTTTCATATGTGAAGAATCAAGCACAGTGTTTGCTATACTGTATAACTATCTCTTGGCATTATGAAGATATATCCTGCACTCAGGTGGTCCTTGGAAAGGCAGTAGACTACGGGGTCTGGATTCTAGAGTTTAATACCTAGTCACAGTGAAGCACAGTTGGTGAGACCTAGAACGTGACTGAGTATTCTATACGTTGTAAATACTGAAGGTGAGAGACCAGTTTCTTTGCAGTGCTGTTACCACAGACACAAGGAGACATGCAGAACACTGCACCAGTGCTTGGCGCTTGAGAAGCATTGAAATACTGCCTTGAGGCATCCTGCATTGCCACTGACAGCCAGTACGTGCTGGGTACGGAACCAGCTGAAGCCAGGTCATGCCTTGGCACAACCAACAGCATTTCCTGTCATCTTTGCCACTTAGTGCTATAAAGCATTACATAATGTTTATCTTTGCTATAGTGAGGAGTCCAGGAGCATTACTGAACTGTAAATGGGATGCGGCAAGATACCTTTGAACTAAGACAGATGTTACTAAAGATGTAGGCCATCAATTTATTTTTTTTTCTGGCTAATTTTTAAAGACTTTGGTTGAAACTTCACCTGTCTGGTCTTTTATCATCTTCAAACAGGGGGACATTTTTTAATGATAAAATGAATCATAGAATCACCAAGGTTGGAAAAGACCCACAGGATCACCCAGTCCAACTGTCCGCCCATCACCAATAGTTCTCACTAGACCATGTCCCTCAACACAGTGTCCAAATGTTCCTTAACACCTCCAGGGTCGGTGACTCCACCACCTCCCTGGGCAGCCCATTCCAGTGCCTGACCACCCTTTCAGTGAAGTATTTCCTCACGTCCAGCTTGAACCTTCCCTGATGCAGCTTGAAGCCATTCCCTCTAGTCCTATCACTAGTCACACGAGAGAAGAGGCCGACCCCCAGCTCACTACAACCTCCCTTCAGGTAGTTATAGAGAGCAATAAGGTCTCCCCTGAGCCTCCTCTTCTCCAGACTGAACAATCCCAGCTCCTTCAGCCGCTTCTCATAAGGCCTGTGCTCCAGACCCCTCACCATGAGTTTTACGTGAGTTTGTCACTCATGTAAAACTAGCGCAGGGTGCTAGCTATAGGACCGCTTCACCTTTGCTGGTTAAACAAACCTGGTATAATGTATCATTGTATCACCCTTTTTAAAAAGGGGGGTTTTTTATTGAATCTGTTCGAAGGTATAACAAACTACTTCTGTGCTGTATCTAAAAATAACTTGCTATTTCCTATGATAATAAATGCTTTAAAGAGATCGAGGTCAATCAGAGTACATTTGTCTTTTAACTGCTAATGCAGTAAAATTGTTTGAATGAGGTGTTTACTCTTTTGCTATCTTGAGTAGCCGTTCGGGGCAGAGTTTGGCAGCCACAGTGGAAGCTAGTTTAGTAGCCTTGGCCTGTATTGCAGCTTCAGTTGAGGATTTGTTTCTGTTTCATTGTCCTACACATCAGTCTTCATTTTCTGCTTTTTGGCAACTCTCTTCCTGGTTCCTTTTCTCTGTATAAAACAGGATATCATAAAATCAAGGTGATCCACCTGCAGAAGAAAGGACTGGTTTGCTTTAATAACTTCACAGTGAGTAAAGCAGGTAACAGTACAGTGATGAGGATCTGCCAGCTCTCTGGTGGCTGTAGCTGTACTTCTGTGTGGTTTGAAATGAGATGGCTGAACAGGGTTTTAATGTTGCTTAAACTCATAGTTTAATCCAGAGGAACTATGAACAGTTTAATATTCTGTATCTCTCCTTTATCTCAACGGTGATTACATTCCACCCCATTTCCCCTTGGATGTAATTAAAGCATGTTTTCCAAAAACACATCCAGTCTGGGTCTGCAGACACTGGAGGAGAATGTACGACTGTCTGTGATATTTAATGAGTGGTTTGTTGAAGTTTGTGGTGTTATGCTTTAAATGAAAGATTTTTGCAAATCTTTACTGCCTGTTTTATGTTCCACTGATATTAAAGAGCTCTATAATGCTCTATTTTTTTTCTGGATGAAGGTATTTGGACACTAATAAAAAACAGTTTTTCATTATTTTCAATAAGTTAATATTTAGACTGCTAATTCTTCCACCATACTAACATTATCCCTAGCTTTTGAATATTTATATGGCTCTTCTCCCTTTTCAGTTTTTCAACATCTCAGGTAAAATATGTATGTAACTACATACACATACATCCAAAACATCAATATATCACCACCACAGCATCACCAAATCTTTGTCAGTCTCTGGCTAGCACAAAAAAAAGTATGTTTGATGGCTGTTCTTGCCACTAAGAGCAGAAGGGGAGAAAGGAACGGTGCAGTCAGCCCCTTTAGACACTTGCAAAGCCACTATGTGCTAGAAAAAAAATACTGAATTTTATAATGGTAAGTAATGTTTTCCCTCCCGTTTCCCTTCATCCCAGGATGAAGGTCAGAGCCCTTTGAGCCAAGCGTTAATTCTGACTGAGTGGTTCAAATGGGCCTTAAAAGTCACTGCTGGAAAAAGGGCCCAGGTTTAGGTTAGATATTAGGAAGTTTTTCACACGGTGGTGACGCACTGGAACAGGTTGCCCAACAGGGCTGTGGATGTCCCATCCCTGGCACTGGGCAGCCTGGTCTGGTGGTTGGCGACTCTGCACATAGCAGGGAGGTTGAAACTAGATGATCATTGTGGTCCTTTTCAACCCAGGCCATTCTATGATTCTATGATAATAACACCAGACATTCAGCTGTTATTGTTAGATACAAAACAGTTGTGCTCTATGGCAAAAATAAGTATCTATTTGCCTCTTCTCTTTTTGTACTTTTAATTTAAAATGTAAAGCATCAAAAAAGATCTTTTTTTATTATTGCTTTTCTTGCAGCTGCATTATTTTCATAAAGGAGAAAGCCCTTTCCAGCAGTCTTTCAGATGGCACTAAAGGTGCTGTGACTTCCTTCTGCAAGAACAGAAGCAAAGTTAGTTTTGATAGTCTAAAGGAGTGGTTGTTTTTGTTATGACAAACCAGCTCTGTCCGTGTCTCCAAAGACAGTGCAAAATGACAGTGATATACAAAAAGACACATAAATGTGCAATAAGGATAGAAAGTAGGAAGAAACTGCATATTGTGATGCTGACTCAATTAAAGGCTTATTATTGAAGAAACACACAGTACTTCATCAGACTTTACTGTATCATGGAGGAGGGATTATACTGGAGGGGGGGAGGACTTCATAGAAGGGCATGTAGCAACAGGACAAGGGGAAATGGCTTTAAACTGGAAGAGGGTAGATTCAGACTAGATATTAGGAAGAAATTCTTTACTGTGAGGGTGGTGAGACACTGGAACGGGTTGCACAGAGAGGCTGTGGATGTCCCCGCCCTGAAGGCATTCGAGGCTAGGCTGGATGGGGCTGTGAGCAACCTGGTCTAGAGGGAGGTGTCTCTGCCTGTAGCAGGGGGTTGGAACTAGGTGATCTTAAAGGTCTCTTCCAGCTCAAACCATTCTTTGATTCTGTGAACAATAAGTTTCATCTTTTCCAGCTACATCATTACTAGGATGTACTTTATTCCAAATGTAATTAAGCACTTTACTGCATATACAAATATGCAGTTAGTTTACCATCTTGGCCATGGGTTTTCTGTGTCATCTTAAGCTCTTTGTAGCAGTTTTCTTCATAAGTTGTATTTTGTACCTACTGCTGCCTGGCGTTTTTTGTTGTTGTTGTTTGGTTGCTTTTGTTTGTTTTTCTTACTGATTTCTTAGATGTTGCTTTTTAGTTCTAGATGCCAACTTGACTCCATTGCTAAATAGAACGGACTTGTCTTCTCACTGCTTTGAGGATCTCAGTTTTTGACTGTCTACTGTATTTTCTCCGAAAAGTCAGAAATTTCTTTACTTTCTAAATTGTAGTGTGCATTACAGAGAGTTGTGCAAGGTGCTAAACTCTCTTGATCCCCATTGCCTTCTTTTTCAGGGCAACATTTAACAGGATAAGATCAGTAAAACACGGTTTAGTTTAAACCAGACGTTTTGTTAATGTTTTCCAGGGAATCCTCTTGTGACAAAACATATATTTCACATTTTCCTAGATCTGTTTCAACATATCTAAAACATCTTTATTTCCAGGACGATCTTAAAGCAACTTTAACAGCAAAGAATCGAGAAGCCAAGCAATTATCTCAGCTGGAAAAGACACGTCAGCGGAATCCATCAGATCGACACATTATTGTATCCTGCATTTCTAGTGACTACAAGACTTTATTTTTTAATTTTCCAGGAATGAAAGTATTTAGAAGGTATTTAGAAAGTAAGAGAAGAATGCTTTTTAGAGGGACTATTTGGGATATTGATTTTTAGAGGGCCTATGTTGATTTTGAATCTAAGTAACTTTTCTTAAACTTGGTAATAATAAGTTATAGCATATAATAGTTGCTTTGTTATCAGATCTCTTTTTGATTAAAAAAAAATAACTGAAGCAGATGATGCATTTATGCAGGAGAGGTAAGCAGAAATTACATCTGAAATACTGATGGGCTTTGAAAATAAGTAGATGCCTTTTTTTACGTCTGTGCAGTTTTTGCTTTCTTTTCTTTCCTGTAATTTTGCTAGTTCTGCTTCTTTTCCCAGGCAACAAACAGGACCCGAGGAAATGGCCACAAGTTGTACCAGAGGAGGTTTAGGTTAGACGTAAGGAAAAACTTTTTTTGTCAGAGAGTGGTCAGGCACTGGAATGGCTGCCCAGGGAGGTGGTGGAGTCGCCGTCCCTGGCAGTGATCAAGAGGCGCCTGGATGAGGAGCTACGAGATATGGTTTAGCTTGTGGTAGCAATGGTAATGGAAGGACGGCTGGACTAGATGATCTTGTTGGTCCTTTCCAACCTTGTGATTCTATGATTCTGTGATTCTATGATTGTAGCTAGGCAGGATATGAATGTCCTCTAGCTGTGAGATGACATGTGATCAGAAAAGTTGCAATTCTGCTAATTGTGGTCAAGTCAGACCACTCTTCTCTCAAGAGACCAGTGACCCTTCCCGGTATATTCCAGGGAAAAATGGAGCCTCTACTGAGTTTCTATTACAATCTTATTGTAGTTTCAAATTCTGAAACAATGAGAATCTAGAAAATGACAGAATAAAGGTCTTCAAGGTGATCCTAGTTTAGTTTCTATGTACCTCTATATTTTGATACAGCATTTAAGATCATTTCTATGTCCTGTTTTTCTTGCACGCTGGAGTTGGACACAGGGCTGCACGGTAAAACAGTGGTATTCTTTGTAGGATTTCATATACTTGTTTCAGAAATCATCAGGATCTTCCTAGCAAGTGGGGCATGGTACTGCAGAAGGAGAGAAATGATAGTGATGGTCGGATGCCACCCAGGACAACCACATTCTATTTTTCTCTGTGCCAAAGAATTTCTGTTTGTTTCTAATCAAATCAACTAAACTAAGTGATGACTAATTAGAGTTCCTTGTGTGATACATGGGTGTCAGCTATAGGATTGGAACTTGAGCTGTGATGCAGAGTTCTCTTCCAGTAAAGTAAATATAAGCATTAAACATTATCCCTGTAGGGAAGCTGTTGCCTTTTTCTTGTCTCTTGTTCTAATTCCTATTTAATTTCATATATAGATTGCTGGCAACTAACTTGTTTCTTCTTGTCTCTTTGCACTTCCAAATGCCCTTTTGTGGCCTAGCTTCTTGTAACACCTGTGTTTTTGTACTTAAGATTTTGCCTGAAAGCTTAAGTCTATTTTCACATATGCCCAAAGGTGTATGCATACCAAACACTATGCATTTGCATTGAAAGCGATCAGCACAAAATGCCTGAGAACTACTGGGAGCAGGAAAACATTGTGCAACTTTGTGAGGCTTCCGTGCACCAGGAAGAGACTCGGTGCTATAAACACTCTCTGCCTTGAGACAGAAAAGAACACTGCAGTTGAGTAAGTTATGTGGCAGTCCTATGATAAATTCTGGTGCGAGGTGGGCACAGTGCATTTGAACAAGTGCAGACTGAGAAGAGCTTGTTTCCTTTTGCATGTAATGTCTTGTCTCGGTCTTTTCTAGTAATGCCCTGCACAGTCTCTGTTGTCTAGTCTTTCTTTTATGGTGCTTCAATCAGCTTCTCTGCCACACTGCCCAGGTGCCAGCTAACAATTTTCAGAGCACTTTGCTAGGAGAGCTTAGTTCCAATCCCTCACCCTCTTGCCAAAGAAAGAACATCTGTTTCATTTCAGTTGGGCTGGAATATGTTCAGTTACTTTTGAGGATGCATGCGGGCCAGCTTTTAGATCTGTGAGGTTTCACCATGTTCACTGATGACAGGACAGCTGTTAGGCTCCAGCAGTGGTTCTGTTCTTCACGCACAACTGTCATACTTCAGCAGCTAACAACTTTGGCCACAGATAGCAAAGACATTGTACTTGATCCAGATTTCAAGTCCATTTTAGAAAGCATGGAAGTAGTTCAGCTTTGCAAAGAATACCTTGCCAAATAAATTTCTTTCTGTATAAAAATGGATCTTTAAAATCAAAACTTTTTTTCCTGAATGGTCTACATAGGTTGTCTGAATTAATTTAAAAAACAAAAAGTAAATAACCCTCAGTCCAAGACAAACAGCTGTCCTGAAATACTTCAGCCTTGATGTTTGAATTCTGTAACAAACTGTAAGAAAGCTTTAACAAACTGTAAGTAATGTCTTGTAACAGGAAGCTTCCGACAATCTTAGTAACTCCTGCCAAGCAGAGAGAAGTTGTCAAATATCTGAGGTAAATGTTTCACAACATATAACACGTGAAAGTGGGAACAGCTACTTCTATGACTATTGATTACTTTGCCATTTGTTTCCTTTACTATTACTTCCAGTCACAGGTGAGTGTTTCAGAAGAGAAAATATCCAACTGCTATTACAGAAACTATGCGGGTGCCTCAAGTTTGAACACTTCACTCTACAACAAAAGAAATTCCTTTCCCAAAGCTTCTGCACATATCTGGCCAGTCTATTTAAGATGACTCAAGAAGATACATTTGATCATCATGGAAATAACATACTGTATTTGCATGTGTAATGGCTGCCTCAGCATAACAGCTGACTTTGACAGAGGGTGACACTGTAGTATCTGAGAAAGCACAAAATGTATTTTCTTACTCTGTTTTTTCCTGTGCTTTGGACAAAATCAAGAAGTGGAAATGAGCCTGTGACCTAATGTAATAATATCCTGGGCTACATTAAAGGAAGTGTGGGGCCTGAAGATCATGAGAGGTGATTGTCTGCTCACATGGGACCCCACCTGGAGGTCTCCCACGGGGAGACCTTATAGTGGCCTTACAGTACCTAAAGTGGGGCCTACAGGAAAGATGGGGAGGGAATCTTTGTCAGGGAGTGTATTGCTACAACAAGGGGTAACGGTTTTAAACTACAAGAGGGTAGATTTAGATTAGGCAGGAAGAAATTATTTACTCAGAGGGTGATGAGGCGCTGGCACAGCTGCCCAGAGAAGCTGTGGATGCCCCATCCCTGAAGGCGTTCAGGGCCATTTTGGGTGGGGCCATGGGCAGCCTGGTCTGGTAGGGGGCAGCTGTGACCTTGGTGGGAAGAGGCATAACTGGGTGGTCTTTAAAGTCTCTTTCAACTCAAACCATGATCACCACTAATTTTATATACCAAGTAATGTCAGAATTAAGTCTATGCGGACTTAAAACCATTTTGGTATGGAGATTGCCTGAAGTTGATAAGCTGGTAGCATAAGGCTAGCAGACTGTAAAGAAAAGCAACAGAACACGCCTTATGTATATTTTCAGTAGATACGTAACAGTAAAAACTGGATCACAGAAATTGGGCTTGTGATGTCTATTTCCATGCCTTAGCGCTCACGTTTAAGGAAAAAAAAAAGTTCCTAAGGTACAGTTTGGAGAGATGTGAAGAATTCTGCATCTTGATAAGACACAATTGCTTGCTCCGTATACCATTTCCAAATGCCAAGGCAGAACAGATTCCTGATGATACTCACTGACCTAGTCTTTAAGTAAGGACTTGACCGGTCTGTGATGTTTGACCAGTAATTTATGGAAAATAAAGTAATTTTTGACCCAAATGTTGCAGTTTAAGTGCAAGCTCCTAGAACTTTACATCTTTTTTATTGTAATGGTGCCCAGTTCTCAGACTTTGGATTACTTAACCAGATTAGCTTCAATATTGTTATTTAAGTGGTACTGTGCATATTATACAGTTCCGTTATATCTAATTAGAATACACATCCTAAATGCTTTTTGTAGTAATAAGAAAAGCTGTTTATGCATGAGGACTTGGTTTATGTGACCTTTTCCCAGTGCATTTTAAGCCATTTTTATAAAATATTTATATAAAATGTTTTTAATTTAAAGTATTATAAAATAGATGAAATGCTTTTGGATCCAAAAATGGTAACAGGTGATATTGTCTGCTCATCCACCACTCTGGCTTGTGCGTTTCTACCTTCTCCTTTGTTAGCAGCTCTACTAGCAGATGAATATTAAGGAAGAGGGCCAGGACAGTGAGGCTTCCCTGACTGCCTGGAGTTACTTTTATTTTTCATGTTTTGGATCAAAATCCCGACAGTATAAGAGACATCTTTATTGAACTACAAACCCAGTAATCCAGAAGTGTAGTATTTTGAAACCCAGTACTTAAAGGTTTCATAGCAACTGTAACAAATAAATTTGTATCAAATATGGGACTAATTTCACCTTTGTGTTACTTCGCCAGGCTGAAAGTGAATTGCAGAGAGCTTCACTGGATGCAACACGAACAACCCGGCAATTAGAGGAAACCATTGATAATTTTGAGAAGCAGAAAATAAAGGACATAAAAGTACGTGTGCTCCCATACCTGTATGTAACACCACACTTCTCCTTGGATAACATTCACTATAGTTACTCTTCAGCAAGGTTTACACCTGCATAAATACAAAACTTATGATATTGAGTATTTCATAATCTGAACATCATGAGCTTTGTAATTTGAAAACTGGTTCATTATTCTTACAGTTTCTTGAGTTGAGTCTTCCTGTGCTAGATTTAGTGCCTGCAGTTTCTAATAGTTGCTTCAGTCTACTTCACTGGTAGCTGCATTTCCTAGTACAACGATGGCTGGATTAACAGCAGCAAAACAAACAGAAATAGTGGCAAGTAAATAATTTATTTATCCATGCTAGAATTTGTGTAGGCTGCTGTAGTGCAGAAAGCACCAAAGACTTAGTGACTGCAAGTAATCAAAGCAGAAAAGAATGATTAATAGGAATAGGGTTGGGGAGGGGGAAAGAAACAAAACAGTATTTGATGTTTATTAGATACATGAAAAAAATTGTGTTGAGTTCTGTACGTATGACCCGTTAAGAGTTTTTTATATATTACAAAACACACAATTATCTGTATATGATAGATGTGTGTAAAGTTTACCATTGATTTGTTGAGTTAAAAAAGATTCCTGTCAATAAATAAATAAGTCAGTGAATAGTTGTGACTGTATTGTGCAGAAAATCATCAGAGTTTTTAGCATGACGTTTTATTTACTCCTTGCAACTCTTATCTTCAGTGTTGGAGTGCTTCCTCAGAATTGAGTATGAAATGATGACTGGTTAGATGACAGACCAGCTGGTATTTACGTGTAACTTCTGAAAATCAGGTCTGACCACTTGTGACAAGAATGAACTTGGTACTGTGCAGTTACTTGTCTCATACAGATACCAAGTACAGAATTCAGTAGTTTCTGGCATTTCGAATAGAAATATTTATTGCATTAAGACAACTTTATTTTCATTTCCTTTTAGAACATATTTTCTGAATTTATAACTATTGAAATGTTATTCCATGGGAAAGCTTTAGAGATTTATACTGCTGCCTACCAAAATATCCAAAATATTGATGAAGACGAAGATTTAGAGGTAAGAGTGATTAAAGTTTGCTTTTCAATTTACTCACTACAGAAAGACAGGTCTCACACTTAAGCAGTATTTATTTCTCATGCACAAAATGCAATGTTATTTTTCTGGTTCCCAGAACTTCTCATTTACACTTTTTTGCATTTCTCTAATGAGCGTACAGGTTTATAAGCTCAGAGTTTAGAAGCAGACAAGAACCACCCAGATCATCTAATGCTTCTCACAAATACAGATGAGAGACTCTTCCAAAACTGATTGTTATACCATGCTCAGCTAGTCACAGTTTTTGAAGAACACCTCTGCGGCGAATTTTACTGCATAGATACCCATTAAAAGAACGTTACGTTGTGTTGATGAGATCATTTAAAAACTACTTATTCCATTAAAAATCTCTACTTTCTGTTCTGAGTACTGTTATTTTTTCATCTTTGTTTTATATGAGGCTGTATGCTGTGGTAATTTTGTGCTGTTCTAGTTTCAGAGTTAAAATGGTATATAACACCACTTAAATATCCTTTAAGTCAGTATTTTACCTTTCACAACCAAATTTCTAATCTCGTTTTGGAGTTCTTGTTGACAGCATATACTTCCTATGAAAATACTGACTTACCATAATTCTTTTGTCTTCTTTCATGTTACTAATAAAGTTTTGCACAAATTATTCTATTCTTTTTGGTATCAGGCTTAGCCCTGTCATGTACTCTTTTTGGCTATTGGAAAGAACTATTAAGTGTAAGGGGTACTGCATTCTCCCCTGTTCTCTAAGAGTTCTCCAGAATTATTCTTGAACTGCACATTGCTTGAACGTTTCAGAGAAAATGCCTGACTAACTGACTGGCAGCAAGGATTTCCTTGTGATGGGTCCAGGACTCATCTTCCCAACAGCTAGAAAGCCTGAGAGGAGCTGCTGGTGTTGCTGGGTTGCTGGGATAGGTTAGCCTGAAACTGGCCATATGGCGATGGGAAACCATTACAGATTTTCCTTTGTAAATTCCCTCAGATATCTGAGAATGGCTCCTTTGACCTCATAAATGTGCTTAAGTTTCAAGTTGAGCAGGGTTGTTACTTCAGCTAAAAGCAATCACTCCAAATTGCAGTCAATATATCTATCTAGAGCAGAGTTAATTGTCCGGTGCTGCACTTAATATTAGCGTCGGGTTTGGTGGCAGTTGACTTGCAAGCTGTATCCTGGTACCAGCGTAACAGCTTTCTTCATCTGAACAGGTTTTTCGGAGTTCACTTTATCCACCAGACTATCAGTCTCGCTTAGACATTGTTCGTGCAAATTCCAAGTCCCCCCTGCAAAGAACTGGCTCCTTAAGATCTTCACTGAAGACAGTACAGGTAAGAAAAATTAAATGGTAGATCACTGTGTAAAGAGAATGTCTTAAGGAAAGCCTTAGCTAATGTAAATGTACATTAATCCACTACCTTCAGTCAGTTCAGGAAAGCCAAAAAGTTTGGGCATAAAGATCATATTAACTTTTAAATAATGCAGCTTCAAAATATATATATATATTTTTTTTTGAGGAAAAAATACAAAGTCAGCTTTTTAAGCAATGTTGGTTATTTTTGAAACTGCCGTTTCCGATGATACCATTTCTTTTATTAACAAACTGTGGCGTCTTGCAGTGCAAAGACCTAGGAGCTTCTTGGAAACAGAAGTGATGTTCTTTAAATAACATTTGCGTATTCCTAGTCAGTTTCCAGATCCCAGTGTGGATTCTCTCCCACATCCTGATTCAGACTAGTGATACCTCCTAGCAGCAAAGCAAAACTATGACCAACGCTCCGAAACTTCAGAGCAGATGAGGTAAAGGAAGATGATAAAAATTAGTGAAAAAGCTGGACCAAGTGTCACTGCTTCTGAACTGCTACCTTGCAAAAATCTTTCACTGTTTGCAGTACTGCAACTCATTTGCAACTGAACTTGCAAATACCATCACTAAATGAGTACTTTTTTTTATTACTAAACTGATTCTTAGTAGTGTTTCAGTTACAGAGATGGCCAAATTTAAAATGTACGCATCCCACCTTTCCTTTTTGGATAGCCAAGCATTGGTAGTGTAACACTGGAAAGTCTTCATGACTCCATACTCTGCATTACCCCTTCTCTGCTCTCAAAACTTGAAGGATCATTACAATTGAGTTACTCTGCTGATGAAAGCAGGAGTTGTGCCATCTGAAAAGATGAAGGAAAGCCTTATTCCATGGCATGATGACCAACTGACTTTAAATAGGCTGCCCTTCCTCTTTCAAACGTGCAACTTTCAGGTTGAAGTTATTTCATAAATTATTAAACCATTCCTTTTTGAAGACCAGAGAAAGCCATCAAAAATCCACTGCCACAATCATTGAGAATTCCCTGCAGTGCCATAAAACTTTATCAACATAGTCTGGGAAAGAGGAGGCTGAGGGGAGACCTTATTGCTCTCTTCCAATAGCTTAAAGGTGCTTACAGCGAGAGCGGGGCTGGTCTCTTCTCACTGGTGACAGCTGACAGGACGAGGGGAAATGGCCTCAAGTTGCGCCAGGGTAAGTTTAGGTTGGATATCAGGAAACACTTCTTTACAGAAAGGGTTGTTAAGCAGTGGAATAGGCTCCCCAGGGAGGTGGTTGAGTCACCATCCCTGGATGTGTTTAAAAACCGTTTGGATGTGGTGCTCAGGGACATGATTTAGCGGAGGGTTGTTAGAGTTAGGGTAGGATGGTTAGGTCATGGTTGGACTTGATGATCTTTAAGGTCTTTTCCAACCCGAGTGATTCTATGATAAGTATTTGTAACTTCAGGTGAAATAGCTGTATGTTTGAACTGTATTGAGAAAAACAGAAATCTGAATACATATATGGTCAGAGATGGCACAGACTCCATTTTGACGCACTTGCAAGTTTACCTTTTCTCCCCAACCTCTCCTTTGGCTACGTATTTTAGCTTTTAATGTTCTCTTCTTATTCTTATATCTGAGTGGAATGGAAAGTCACCTAGACCTAGAGGGGAAAATAATGCCATCTTACTGTTATGCAGTGTATCCACAGAGGAGGATCATACAGCCAAAAACAAAAAGCGGCGGAATACGTTACTTAACGCAGTCACTAGAGAGCAGTAAAGAGACACCGACATCCCGTTCAGTACCCTCACACTACGCTGCTCTTTTTGATTCTGCAAATACTGTGTTTGCATCCTGGAGTTGCACTAGGGGCTACAGTCTCTTAAAACCACCAGACACCTCGCTAGCAAAACACGCTGCTTTCAGGAAAACCTTCAGGTGACTGGCAGCGTGATCCTTCTGTAGATCTTCCTCTCCTAAAGTTTTCCCAACTGTCTGATTTCACACATCATAGTCATCTTTTACTGACCACAAGTTTGGAATTTTCGATTTAAAGCAATATAAATAATAGTAGTGTGCAGAACAACACAGACTAGTGCTGTAGAGAGGGGGAAAAAAAAGTCACTGCATAACAGGTGGGATGAACCGTGCCTATAATAATACAGTATTTGTTTTTCAGAGGATTTAGCTCATAGCATCCTAGAATTAATTTCTGGTTCTGCAACTGGTCTTCTGTGGTTATTTCTGCATTGAAAAACAGAAATGATCCTTAAGCACATAGTTAGATGTGATAGCCATTCTGTGGGCAGCAAAATATTTTAACCACTGTTAAAAGTGTACACAGCAAGGTGTTTAACACTGTATGTGACTAGCAAGGAGAAAAAGCCAAAATCAGCAGGAAGTGAAAAGCAGCAGCTTTTATTCAGAACCATGATTTGAGCTCTCTTCTTTCTAGAGCATCTGAATTTCTTAAGACTCAATTTTCCAAGGTTTTTTTTAACCTATTGAAACGAAGCTACCTTAAGAGGCTCAATTTGCAGCACTCCTTTATCTCCGATTACAAATTGGCATTGTTGTCTTTCTTCTTTCACAGAATGATAGATTGCTATTTGAGGCATTTAGACTCAACGCAGTTCAATCTAATGATTAACTCAAATTTCCTGTCACATTCAGAAATTTGTAACCAAGTGTTTGCGTAAACCCAGATGTATTCTGTGAGCGCCAACACAACTGAGGATTCTTCTGCTTTCGTTGGTCTGGTAGTTTACTTTTTGCACGTACAAAAAGCTTCTGTTACATACACAGCTGTACAAATGATGAAATTTCAGTCAGAAAAGTCAGAATTCAATAACCAGCTTTTTAAATAGGGTGTTGGGGGAAAAATAGTTTTGTATTCAGTAGTGAAGTTTGTAAGATTGTATATACAACTGCATGTGAGAAAAGTAAGGACACGTGAGAGCAGCAGCTGCCCTCAGAGAACTGCTGAAACTAGAATCATTTTTCAGAACCATTCCAGATGACAGACAGGCAGACAGCTGTCTTTGTTGAGTTTAATGTTCTTTTTTTTGGAAGGGGGGGGAACAAACACCTGCATTGTACCTTAAATTTCAAATACTCCATATTTTGTGCAGAATCTAACTTTAACAGGAATTAGATGGAGCTCTCATTAGAAAAAAATTATTGATGGCAGAATTTTAAATCACTCTGATGGGCAAGCACTGGGAAAAATGTTCATATGTGAGTGAAGACTTCTAGTAAAGTGTCTGACTTGTCAGAAACATCATAGAGCAGCACAGTTTTGAGTTTCTCAGCTGACTGCAAAGGTTTGATGTCTTCAAGATAAGATTACGCCCTAACACTCACCTTCAGCCTGCTATCTAGGCAGCCAGCCTAGCAAAGAAGTGACTTAAAAATCAGCAGCATTTAATATTAACTCAATCAATCAACAGTTTTCCTTATCATATGAGCAGCTCTCAAGACTATGGGAATGTTAAGCTTTTAAGACTCGTATGCCATTTTTCTATTTTGTGCCTTGTTATCTTTCTGTTGGCATTGTGCATTTTGCTGTAAGTTGCAGGATTAAGGGATAAACGACGCCATCAGTAAAACCACCATACAAGTACTTGAAGTGCCAACAGAGAAGTTTTTGTTCTATGATTAAAAACATACTTATGTTGCATTTTCATTTTAGATTTCTAGCAGTACAACAAGGAAAAATGAAGAGGAAGAAGAAGAGGAGGAAGATGAAGAGGAGGAGGAAGAAATATAGATGCTAAGAACGAAGAGACGTAACTAAACTGTTATGTCTGAGTGTCTTAATTGACTGGCAAATAGGAAAGACATCTTTTAACATAAAGACATTTATGTATTCATCAAGAACTTCACTGTGGTTGTATTTTTAAAAATTCCAACAGGAGAGAGTTGGTACTAATGGTAAAGTGAACTCTACAGACAAATCTGTTTCAAAGAATGGAACATTAACTTGGTGAAAATGGGCAGTTAGTTACAGTAGCTAGAAAATGAAAAATTTAAATAGAATCCTGTATTAGATAGGCTCAGATGTTCTAATAGCGTAGTCATTCATTTAAGCTTAGATAGAATCATAGAATGGTTTCGGTTGGAAGGGACCTTTAAGATCACCTAGTTCCAACTCCCTGCTACAGGCAAAGACACCTCCCTCTAGACCAGGTTGCTCACAGCCCCATCCAGTCTGGCCTCAAATGCTTCCAGGGAGCAGGCATCCACAACCTCGCTGCGCAACCTGTTCCAGTGTCTCACCACCCTCACAGTAAAGAATTTCTTCCTAATATCTAGTCTAAATCTACCCTCTTCCAGTTTAAAGCCATTTCCCCTTGTCCTGTTGCTACCTGCCCTTATAAAAAGTCACTCTCCAGCTTTGTAGCCCCCCTTCAGGTACTAGAACACAATGTTCAAAAAGTGCGCTCAGCTGACAATTTTCTCATTCCTAAGACTTGACTAAGATGACTTGTGATTCCTTTCCACATACAGAATGATTAATGATTAAGGATCTAGCCCAGTATCTTCTTTCAGTACTGCACTGCTTTTATTTAAAAGTGCCTTCATACTGAATCTCGTCAATATTTTATATAGTTGACATTTATTATGTTAGTTGAGATTCCATATATATAGTTAAAATTTCACGTGTTTAACTGGTTAAGTTACCATTTCCAGTAAAGATAGAAGAAATTACACATTGTGAGTGTAATTTTCAGCTTTACTATTTGCTAAGTGTATAAATGGTTCTTCATAAATTCTATGAAAAATGAAGATTTTTAAATAAGTTTTTAAGATGTTTAGCATGTGTATAAATATGGAGTTTAAACCTGTAGCTGGGAAAACAGTTTCAAGTTAATAAACAAATACTCCCTCGGTTAAGGAAATAAACCATTAATATTGATGCTATCCTTTTTCACTGACGTGAAGTATGCAACTCTCACCTGACAGAACAAGCATGTAAGAAAGTTTTGCCAAGAACTAATGTGATAAAAATCTGAGTGAGAATGTCACTATATGGGGTTCTGGTTAAAAACCCAACCATAGTTTAGTTTTACGGTACAATGACACCGCATCATCATTTAACTACAGTTGACAAGGAGTGCTAATGACCAAAAGCTAAGAAGTACCTAGGTAATTGATGTCCCCCTATTTCAACTAATAGGTACTTCGATATATATTTGTATCATAACATCACAACCATCGCTGTCACCGCTTCACCGTTTCATATTCAGTCAAGAAATGCTCTCCATTTCCTAAACAAAGGGTTGGTTAACTTGACGACTGTACCAGTGTGGTACAGTTATATGCAAAAACGTATATAACTATGCTTTGAAAACTGAGTTATTAATAAAGAAGGAAAGTGTTTACATCAATTCCCAACTAAATGGTTAGGACAAAAAAACAAGTAGTCCCTTATCAGCGGTCACTCAAACTCTTCTGTAAGCAGACGATGCCACTGAAGTAGGCGTTTTCCAAAACAAATCTCACGCTTAACCAGCAATAAATTTTCTTACCCTTTCGGCCTCCAAATCCTTTTTGTTACACAAGTGTGTGTGTACCAACGTTACTTCAGAATCATGGTAAAAATTTTATCCGTTTATATTCAGTACTTGACAATCGCTATTGTGTAGCATTGTGTAGCTGGAAGAACTTTAGAAAGAACAAATCATGTAAAGCTGAAGGTGAAAATTGTTTCTTTCGCTCTATACAAAACAATAGTTGACAACAGAGGCAAGAATTAACAGTACAGCTGATGTTAGCTTACAAAAAAAATCATGATTAAGTAAGTTTTCAACAGCACAATTAGACCAAACAACTTTATTTTGAGGATTCTTGTATTCATGCTATTGTTTTCCCTGCAAAGCCTGTTGGCTTTGTTAAGCATCACTGTGAGCAACTATGAAGTAAAAGCATCATTTTTAAAAAACTTCATTTAAATTCAGAGGAGTATACAGAACAGTAACACTTCTGAAGTTAATTCCTAACAGTCAGCAAAAGAAGATAAGTATATTCAGACTTTGAAAGTTTGGCCCCATCTGAGTTCCTGCTCTGAGGAACCCACAAACCTGGCATTAGCATTCTGATTTAAAGTACAGTTCTCCTAGTACTTAGAAGACAACAATATGCCTCAAGAAATGAAACTATATTATCTTTTTAAAGGCTACAGAAGAAAAAGGGGTTTGTCTTGTTCACTTCTACTTAAAGACGCTACATGAGATGTAGCGATTATGATTTTATATAAAAGAATGAAGGTCAATAAGAAATATTACCCACAGAACTGAAGTTTCCTAATAAGCCTGAATTTTGAATGCAGTGCCTTTTCCTCCAACAGGCCAGCTTTTATTTCTCACTAAAATTTAGTTATGTTGTTACCAAACCAATCAAAGCATTCTGAATACTAACTGAGATTATCTTCCTATATGAGAATAACACAGCTGGCTGCCAGCACAGTTGCCAGTGACAGATGTTAGTTCAAACTGATCATATATTGACCTAGAATGCATCCACACCATCATCAGCAAGTTAATGTTCATACTGTGAGCATGTGAAGGTGAAACAAGACTACTGAAAGTTCTGGCTGAAGCCAAAATTCTTGACCCAACTCCAATATCCATTTTCTGCCTCAAAGGCGTAACTACATTGAGTGAAGAGAAAGCCTATCAGCCTGGTTCGTATAGATTCTTGGAGTCTTTATAAACTATACATTCATTGCTATGTTGGCAAACTTCAACAGACCAGTCTTTCCACAGAAAGCAGCCAGTATCATTCTCGCTGAGATCCACGTATGCTGAGAAATAGCTGAGATCAGTAACCGTGCAACTTTTAAATAGGACAGACACTTAATAGCAATTTCTTTTTTATTTAAAAAAGTTGAAAAGCCAGCAAAGCCAGCTAATGTGAACAGGAAGATCTTTTTTCTTCTAATAGTGATGCCTGCAACCACATAAAACTGAACAGCTTATACAAAAAAAAAAAAAAACCCAGTCATTTTTTAGTTTTATTAAGCTAACCTCAATAAGAACTGTTATTACTAATGCAGGTAGCACTGAAGTTTTTCTGTTTGAACTGTGCATGGTCAATCAACCAACACTTACAACTTTATCTGATGCGAAGTCGGGGAACAAGGAATTGAAGCAAACAAAAAAAAAAAATAAACAAAACAACCCAACATTTTTTTTTCCTTAAAAAAAGCCTTAAAACTCCATGCTTTTATACCTCGATGTAAGATACTGAATGTCCTCCAGGACTTTGAAGCTCCTCTCTGTGGTAAGAAGTAGGCACTATATATTTCTCATATCTTAACAATACAGATATTGCAACCAGGAACTTAACCGAACTAGGTACTATTTACAACCGTTGATGGAAACCGTTTCTTCTGCATCTTCTAGTAATTAAAAAAGTGAATGTAACCGTCAATACTGTCAAATCTATAATGTTTTATCCTAGAGCATCTTTACTTCCTTTACAGCAAACTCAACTTAACTTTCCGTGGACCAATTGGCCTATCGTTCAACTCATTAATAGCAGTCATAGCTTCCTCATAGTTTGTCATAGCGACGATGGCGTCACCTGAAGGTAATCCTTGTTCATTGTACTGTACAGAAACCGACTCTGGTATAACTCTGTAGCCATAGAAAAAATCCAGGATCTCATTAGGAGTCGCTTTGAAAGGTAAGTTTTTCAAGCGGATAGGAACAATCCGGTCAGAACCGCCACTGAAATTTGGGTCCGGCATAAATCTTCCTTCAGGAAAATTTCCCATTTTATTATTCCCAAACTCCATTCTGCCAAAAGGTTTGCTGTCACCACCAAAATCCATGAGGGGTGGTGGACCTCTAAAATCCTTAGGAGGGCCCATGAAATTCTCAGGGGGGTGCCTAAATTCAGAAGGATGCCTGAAGTTCCCAGGGGGACCAAAGGAATGCATGGGCGGCCCCTGCGGTGGTCCAGGTGAGCCAACCGGACGGGACAGCTCACCTCTGTTATACGCATGTGAATGACCCTGCATCTCATTGGGTGTAGAGAACGGAGCAGTTACACCAAACTTCTGCATCTGCTCTTCAGATATAAGTCTTAGCAATACCTCTGTTCCCAAATACCTTTGATGATTTAAATTTTCTGCTTTCATGGCTTGTTCTTCAGATTTAAACTTCACTAATGCTTCTCCCAGCCCAACTCCTTTGTCATCATAGAGCAAGTAAATATCATCTTCATCAATATCAAACCTCTCAAAAAACCTCTGCACTTCAACTTTGGTCACATCAAATGGAAAATTCCTTACGTAAGCACACATCTTCAGGCCAGAATGACCTTCCCGATAACCTTTTTCTGCTATGGCCTGCCCAGGATGACCTCTTTCCTGTGATCTTTTCCTCTCGTAAGAATCAAGCATTTTCAACATTGACTTTCTTGAAATTGGAAAAATGTAAACAGAACGATTGAGAAGAACCTTTCTATGACATTCCAAAGCAGCCTGATAATCTCTCTCGTTCTTTAACATCACAAAGGCATCTCTAGTCCTCCTCTGATGCTTTTCCGACAAAATCTTTATCTGTTTGTTGCTTATATCCAGATCAGGGAAAAATTCTCTCAAATCTCTCTTCTCCACGTTAGTTGATAGATTCCTTAAGTGTATGTAATACTCCTGGCCGGAAGGTGACTGAGAACGCGTTCTTTGTCTCCTCGGCGATCTTGAATGTTTCCTTGCATGCATGTAGCCTGAACTTCTGGGAGAATGTTCTTTGCATAAAAAGTGATCCATTTCATTTGGCATGTCTACCCTCCCACCATACTCAATCCACCGTTCCTCCGTAGTTGGACTTATCTCTATAAACCTCTGACCCATATACTGTCTGTGCCGTTTAAGTCCTTCTAAGGCATCACCGGGCGTAGCAAATTTTACCAAGCAATTACCATTGTTTAAACCATTACGATGCTTTATCAGAATTACTCCATCCACACGTATCCCAGAAAGGAAATCACGTACTGCATCTTCCGTTGCAGAGTAAGGTATACCACGTAGAAATAAGTAAAGATCATCTGGGTTAAACGCGTGAGAATCCTTTCTGGACTGATAGCCTGATTTAGGCATACCTACATCACCTTGTCTTGTGCCATTGGTGTGGAAGCCAGCCTCCGGGTGATTTGGTGGACCGTAACCAGGTTTATTTATTCCTTTTGTAAACGCTGTAACTAAATGCGGAACATCTCCAACACCTGATCCACCAGAACCATTAGGACCTGTTCGTCTAGACCCAGGCATAGCTTCTCGTCCCCCACGGTCAAATCGCTTCCGACTCATTTCTATGGTATTCTGCATTTCTGCCTTGCTGCTGAGAAAGAGCTCTATGCGCGAGTCCTTGATAAACCCTCCTGAACAGCTCATGGCACGCCGTGCATCTTCATCTGTTGCAAATATAATAAAAGCCTCCCCAATTTCTCCTCCAATAATATGCACACCTCCATCGGGAATATTCAATCCCAAGAAGAAACGACGGATATCTGCAGGACCCGCAACAACAGGAAGCCCCTGCAAACGGATGACTACAGCCATGCTGAGCTCAACCCACAGCAAAAATCACCTGCAGACAAAAAGGTACACATGATAGCACGTCTTTAGTACTCAGCTATTACAGTAACTTAACACTTAAACTAGAGCCTTTTTAAATGACTGTCCTTGTCTCAATCAAGAGAAAAGATAGCAAAATAAAAAAAAACACCCTCTCAAGTTCACAAGAATAGGCTTAAAACAAGATTCTCTGAAAGTTGATTAGTCAAAAACAATTAGCTACTCCACCTGCACAAGTCTATCAGCGTTCCCTATCCTAAGGGCAACCAAATCCACCTCAGTTATCCTCTCCATCCATGAGTCCTGAAGAACGCCTACAGTCTTTCATGGCACAGCTGCTGTATGCCAGAGATCTCAGACCAGCCCTAAGGAACAAAAACTCCTGTCTACTGTTGAACAGGACGCTTGAGAACATAAACACTAAAAATACTAGATGAAAAAAGGAGAAAAGAAAAAGGGTAACTGCAACACTGGAAAATGAAGTAATTCAACAGCAGTGATGACTTTACTGCTTTGACAAGTTGCTCTAACCAGTGATCAGCTCTGTTCAATCACGTGTCTTTCTCAGCGTTCAGAAATGTTGTCTCTTTCATGTAGAGTATTAACTGCAGCAGCCACATGCACTCAGGAGAGCATATCCTAGTTCCCAGCCAAAAGTCTGTGCGAATAAACTGCCGTGTACCATCTTGTCACAATACTCAGTGAGAAGTGTTAAGCTTTTGGCAGCTTACCTGTTTCTGCTTGGAAGACCTGATAAATTCTGTAAAATCAACTTAACTGTGGAAAGAAAATGAAACATAATTAATGGCTGATATCTGTACTTCGGTATACAAACTGCTACATTGCTGCAGCTTCCATAGCAGCGGCTAATATTAAAGCCAGGCATGTAATGAAACCACAATCTGTGATAAAATGAAGGCCTCCTTCCATGTTCCAAGGAACATTACATCTTTGCGTTTCCAATGCAAAGGAAATTCAAAAGTTAAGTTGACTTCTGCAAATGATGAAAACGCGATAAGGTATTGGTCATCAACTGCATCATACCAAACCGCTGAAATCAAACAGACCGACTATACATCGGGGATAACCCTCAATTCTTTGAGATCTTGAAAGATGCGTAAGTCAGTCCATCTCAAGATTACAGTAGGTGTCCATTCTTCTGCAATCCACCTGCTTTCACAGTTCACAAGAGTACGCTACTCACCAGTCCAGCACCACACTTAATGTAAACAGTGAAGACAATCAAAACAGCAAATGTATGTAGCGAGAAGAAACTTCAATGAGCTCCTCGATTCACAAAGCAGAATCTGGTATACTCCCTAAATATTAACTGCCTTTCACAATCACTTAATACACTGACTTGATCACATCCGAACTGTCAACGTTATCATCTAATGACACACAACACAGTGCGATACTCTCAGAACAAAGACAGGCTTCCAGAAGCACACAACTACATCCCTTTAAAAAGAACAACAGCCCAAGGCCCTGTTAACAAGCATTTGCAAATATCCCCTGCAAAAAACCCTTGTTCAGTAACAAAGATAAAGCATTAGATCCTGATGTCAACTTAGCTATTGAACAGTAACTCTCATTTCACCAAAGTCCAGAAAAGCAACAGCAAAGACCAAATTCTGTAACTAACACATTCTGGTTCCTTCTACATCAGCACTTTATAAACACAACTAACCAAAAACAAACGCCTGTTTAATACTTGTACTGAAGATCATCAGCTCTCTGTATTTTTGCGGTGAACTGACTCCAGCCAGCAGCCATACAGTGATTGTTTACTCCACATCCCCATCAGCAGGACAGGGAAGAAAATAAGAATGGATGCAAGAAAACTCTTGGTCAAGATAAAGACAGTTTAATATGTAAAGGAAAGATTAAAAGAAGAAAAAAAAAGCAAAACAAAGGAAATCGCTCACCAACTCCTACATGAGTATCTCCCTCAGAACAACGGCCACCTTAGAAGCCAAAAAGATACCCTGCCTTCCTTTCCCCAAAAAAATCCACAAAACAAAAATCTTCCTCTACCTCAGTTTGTGCTGCTGAGCAGGACGCTATATGGTATGAAACATTTCTTTAGCTACCCAGGGTCAGCTGTCTTGGCTCTGTGCCCTTACAACCTCTTGGCCACTCCCTGTCTACCAGCTGGAGTAGCTGAATGGGAAAAAGAAAGCCTTGCCCTTGTGCAAGGGCTGTGTAGGGAAAGCCAGAACGCTGGTGTCGTCAACACTGTTTAGCCAAAAATCCGGAACACTGCACCATCTCGGCTGCTATGAAGAAAGTTAACTCCATCCCAGCTGGACCCACTTTAATCTATCTTCTCAACAGACGTGAAAGCAATGCCAGAAGCAAGGAGAAATTCAAGGGCAGGATTTTCTTTGTAGGGCCTTCATGTCTTGAAAAGTCAAATCCGCTGCCCTGCTACTCGCCGATGTATTTAATCTGTAGTATTTCTGAATTCCATCCCAATCCTTAAAAAGCATTCAGAACAGATCTCCTCAGAACTTCTTCAATGATAAATGGCAAGATCTCTACGATGTACCATGGATACAACATACAACCTTCACTGGTTAAAACCAGACACTTCGAGAAGTCCTTAAACAGAAAAGCAAGATCTGATAACACATTTTTACTTGACTGCACATTAAACAATCAAGAAGCAGCAGGTCCTGTAGACAAGCCATTCAATTGTTTAAATGAAAGAATACAGTGACTTTCAGGATGCAAGTGCCAATTCATAACCTGAGCAAGGACTTCAGAAAACAAGGATTTACATCATAAATAGACTGACAACCTCATGCCACCCATTTAAAAACACAGAAGTACGCACACCAGTGCTTTAAGAAATTCTGCACTTGACTGGGTTAGCTAGAAAGCAGTGCTACATCTGTACTTCAATACTCTTACCAAATTTCAAATGCCATTAAAGCCTCACTAAAGTAACACTTCGCTCAAAAAAAAAGTGAACATTTTATGAAACTACGCCTGAATTTGACTAGCGTTCTTGCTGCAATGTAGTGAGATTGCAACGGCTTGCAGACAGAACCAGAAGGCACGTTCATGGAAATGTCACAACTGTAAAACCCGGTATGTATGAAAATTGTCAAACAGCTGGCAGGGTGATGATGATTTGTTATCCAATCGTCTTACAAACGGGCTTTAGCACTGGCAATGGGCTGTCGCACACCGGTTTCCCGTCGCGGAAGCCAGATGTGGGTGAGTGCAGCAGGCGGGCAGGCCGTTGGCGGGGCCGATCCCAGCGCTGCAGAGCCGCAGCTCCGGCCGCAGCCAGCGCAACGCCTGCCCGGAAGGAAAACAGGTCCCGCCCGCCAGCAGGCCGCAGCTCAGGGCCGCGGGATGGCGGCCGAGGAGAACGGGACGAGCAGGAAGTCGCGCGGCCGCGTCTGGGAGCCGGCCCCGTAGGGAGCGAGCCCGACTCCCCCAGGAGCAGGGTGACGGGAGGGCCCGTGGAGAGAAGGGCGAAAGGCAGCCCGGCGGCGCGAGGAGGCCTCAGGCGACGGCCGCGCAACGGCTCCGAGAGGGCCGGCTGCCGAGGAGCGGCAACACGCCGCCGACTCGCAGCGGGAAACCCGCGCCCTCAGTGACCGGAGCGCCCCGGGACCCCAGGCGCCGTCCCTCACGACATCCACCCACCAGACAGGCCGCCGGGACAGCCTCCGCGCCGAGTGCCGCTCCCCGCAGCTCGCGGCGCAGTACCGCCAAGATGGCGCCCTCCGTCGTTCCCTCCCACAACGCTCCGCGTAAGAACCCAACTGCGCCTGCGCGACCCCCTCTCCTGCCCTTGAAGCCCCGCAAGTTCTTCCGTCTCTCTCCGCCAGCATCCGGTGCGGGGGCGTTTCTTCCATTAGGCGCGCTTCTGCAGCCGCCACCGTGTGCGCATGTGTGCCGCCTTAGCGCGTAGTTGGAGTCCGGTAGTCCTGAGAGAAGCGGCGCTGCAGCAGTGCGCGTGCGTCCGGCCTTCAACTCTTTCAAGGCAGTCGCGGCCGTGCCGTTCGGGCCGTGCCGTTCGGGCCGTGCCTTGGCATCGCGTTTACCTCAGTAGCTGCGCTGCCAGTTTTTTCTCAGAAAAATAACATACAAAGCACTTTTATTATACTTCATTATCATGCTTTAACGTTTGGATAGTGATAGGACAAGGGGGAATGGTTTTAAACTGAGATAGGGGAGGCTTAGGTTAGATATTAGGAGGAAGTTTTTCACACACAGGGTGGTGACGCGCTGGAAAAGGTTGCCCAAGGAGGTTGTGGATGCCCCATCCCTGGAGGCATTCAAGGCCAGGCTGGATGTGGCTCTAGTGGCTGGCGACCCTGCACGTGGCAGGGGGGTTGAAATATATGTAACCGTTTTAGAAGTGAGGTACCAGAAAGTGAACCGTCAGCCCTCCGTTACCGCGGTGTTCCTAACCCAGCTGCGCTTCCCCAACGCAGCCCCTCACAGGCCCCCGCCCCGCCCACGCCGTCACGCGTTCCTGCCCCGCGCCGTCCCTCGCGGCCGCCGTACGAGGCAGCCGTGGGCGGGTAGCGCTGGAGGCCACCCGTAGCCATGGCGACCGCCGCCGCGCTGCTGCTGCTGCTGCTCTGGGTGCCGCCGTCGGCCCGCGGCTTCTCGCTGCCCCTGCAGCGTCCCGGCGATTGCGGCGATGAGCGCTACTTCGACATCTCGCAGCTGTCCTGCGGGCCCTGCGGGGCGCACCAGAGGCGGAGCGCCGGCGGTGAGCGGGCCGGGGCGGCGCTGCGCGGGGCAGGCACGAGTGGCGGTTCGGGGGTGGCGTGCGGAACCAAAGCACAGAGCGGCTTGGGTTGGAAGGGACCTTAAAGCCCACCCAGCTCCAGCCCCCTGCCGTGGGAAGGGACACCGCCCAGCAGCTCAGGCTGCCCAGGGCATCACCAACCTGGTCCTAAGCGCCGCCAGGGATGGGGCACCCACAGCTCTGTGGGCAGCTGTGCCAGCGTCTCACCGCCCTCTGAGTGAGAAATGTCCTCCTTACGTCCTGTCTAAATCTCCGGCAGGATAGTCGACCATTTTGACCAATGCTGGTTCTGTAAAACTGGGCTGGTAAGGATGCTAGTGGTGCTTGAATGTTATGGAGCATTTCACATCATTGTACGTGATTTTTACGAGCCCAAATTTAGGAGTTTACATAATAATAAATATGGTTCATTAGCACTTAGAACCAATTTTACTGTGTAGTATATGCTTAAACATATGGAGCTAAGTCCATAATAGAGAGGCTGAAAAGTTTATGAAAAAAAGGTATTGAGCATTAGCAAGTGCCGTGAAAGTAGTGTTTACATCAGTTTCAATGTTATTCATTGAAATTTCAAGATAGACCTTAGTTCTCTTAGAAAATTTTAAGTGTTTAAAATAGCTTTAAAACTGCTTTTATATTTTGATACTTTCGCAGGTAAACATAGAATCATAGAATCATAGAATCACTCAGGTTGGAAAAAACCTTAAAGATCATCAAGTCCAACCACAGCCTAACCATCCTACCCTAACTCTAACAACCCTCCGCTAAATCATGTCCCTGAGCACCACATCCAAACGGTTTTAAACACATCCAGGGATGGTGACTCAACCACCTCCCTGGGGAGCCTATTCCACTGCTTAACAGCCCTTTCTGGAAAGAAGTGTTTCCTGACATCCAACCTAAGCTTACCCTGGCGCAACTTGAGGCCATTTCCCCTCGTCCTGTCAGCTGTCACCAGTGACAAGAGACCAACCCCACTCTCGCTGTAAGCACCTTTCAGTTATTTGAAGAGAGCAATAATGTCCCCCCTCAGCCTCCTTTTTATCATATTCAAAGGAAAAAAACTGAATTCAGATATATAATGCTGGTGACGATGTAGAGAGTGGGCTAAGGATGGCACTGTGGCATTATTAAACCAACTCATAGAGCTGGAGAAAAAACAAAAATGCAACTTTTATGTGTTCCCCCTAAGCCCCCCTCATGTTTCACTCAACCCTGTAACATTCTTTCATTGCCAGACCCTTTTCAGCAGTGTGTGGAGACAGGACAAGGGGAAACAGCCAGAAACTGGAGCATAGGAAGTTCTGCACCAATGTGCGCAAGAACTTCTTTACAGTGAGGGTGACGGAGCACTGGAACAGGCTGCCCTGTTCCACAACAGGGAGGTTGTGGAGTCTCCTTCTCTGGAGATATTCAAGACCCGCCTGGATGCCCAGCTGTGCGGCCTGGTGTAGGGAACCTGCTTTGGCAGGGGGGTTGGACTCGATGATCTCTGGAGGTCCCTTCCAAGCCCTACAATTCTGTGATTCTGTGATTCTCCCCAAACCTGTCCCTATAAACAATGACATAAACATTTTTTAAAAAACAAGGTAATTTTCATACACATCTTACCTCCATGTTTTATGTGTATGTCTGAAAAAATTATATTGATTCCTTGAGGAAAAAATAACAATTGTTCTTAGTATTCCGTGACAAAAAATCAATTCTATTTAGATTAAAAGCTTATTTTTGTTTTCAGGTAGTTCATGTGTATGTCTGCCAGGATATAGGATGGTTTCTAATAACGGTGGGTCTTCTGTTGTTTGTGAAAAATGCCCAGGAAATATGGTGAGCATTGAACTTTTCGTACTTTGCCCTAATACTGATACTACATTTCCATCTGACTGCGAGCTGTTTTTCATTTCAAATAATTCTGAGAAATAGTCTTTACTTGGAAATTTTTGACTTTAAAACCATGTTTATGCATAAGAATATATTTCTCTTTAGAATGATATATTATTTCAGAGGCTTCTTTTCATTATAAATTTGACTCCACTGTCAAAATAAGAGGATTTAAAGTGTTCAATTTCTTTCCAGTGCTGTTGTGTTCTGTCTCATGTTATATTACCCTTGCGCAGACACCAACCACTGTTTTATAGAATGCTAAGGAAGAATTGCAGCTCATAAGTATCTTATTTATATAAATTCTATTATAGATTGTAATATTCAGGCTGTATCTTCCTACTCCTTGATACTTTACTTTGAAATGAGCTGCTGCTTTTATGTTACTGTAATTATACCTATGTCCCCTTGCAGTTTGCTCAATTCTTTCTGCCTGTCTTGACAAATTAAAGTATAATTCAGTGTCATATTCAAAGCATAGAGCTGGAGGCACCAGCCTTAACCATCCTTCTCCTTCTGCAGTAAACAGAGAAATAATATTTCTCCAGGGGAAAAAAAGGTCTTCTAGAATGACACCAAGCTGAGTGGTGCAGTTGACATGCTGGAGGGAAGGAATGCTATCCTGAGGGACCACAAAAGGCCTTGAGAGGCCAAGTGCAAGGCCCTGCACCTGAGTCAAGGCAATCCCAAGCACAGATACAGGCTGGGCAGAGAATGGCTTGAGACGGCCCTGAGGAGAAGGATTTCGGGGTGTCAGTTGATGAAAGATTCAACATGAGCCTGCAATGTGCGCTTGCAGCCCAGAAGGCCTGGGTTGTGCCAGGAGAAGTGTGACCAGCAGGTCGAAGAGAGGTGATTCTGCCCCTCTACTCTGCTCTCATGAGACCCCACCTGGAGTATTGTGTCCAGTTCTGGGGCACCCAACACAAGAAGGACATGGATTTGTTGGAGAAGGTCCAGAGGAGGTGCATGAAGATGATCAGAGAGCTGGAGCACCTCCCCTACAAGGACAGGCTGGTAGGGCTGGGGCTCTTCAGCCTGGAGAAGAGAAGGCTCCTAGGAGACCTTATAGCGGCCTTCCAGTACCTGAAGGGGGGTTACAGAAAAGCTGGGGAGGAACTTTTATAAGGGCAGGTAGCGACAGGACAAAAGGAAATGGCTTTAAACTGGAAGAGGGCAGATTTAGACTAGATATTAGGAAGAAATTCTTTACTGTGGGGGTGGTGAGACACTGGAACAGGTTGCACAGAGAGGCTGTGGATGCCCCCTCCCTGGAAGCATTCAAGGCCAGGCTGGATGGGGCTGTGAGCAACCTGGTCTAGAGGGAGGTGTTCCTGCCTATAGCAGGGGGTTGGAACTAGGTGATCTTAAAGGTCCCTTCCAACCCAAACCATTCTACAATTCTGTGATTCTAGAATACTTTCCTTTTGATAGCTGTAGAAGAACTCAAGAGACGAGCTTAATTGCATAAGTTTAGCAACTAACTGGGTAATGCAAGTAATTTTCCTCTTCTTTTCGTCTTGTTTCACTAGACAAAGTCCTTGCCAAATATCTGTTGGTATTTTTGTCATTCCACTTGTAACGGTGGTAATCTTCTTTGATCCCATGGCAGTGGAGAAGGGAATAGCATCTGTATCACCCAAGGATGATCACTTATCTTCACTTCCCCCACTGTTTTTGATCTGTGGTGCCATTACTCCTTAATATAACAGAAGTGTGCTTGTGAACTGTTCAGATACATGCATGCAGTTACAAGAACTGATCAACTCTAAGACTTCTCCATTTCCATTATTTCTGCGTATGTAAATATGACTTTATGCATTGGTATTTTTATTGCTTTTATATGTATGTATACATATAGATATTTTAGCAGAAAAACTCCATGTATTTTTTAAACCTCATGCTTTCAGTGAACTCTTGTCTTCACTACAGGTGTACACTAATGTTTATGAAAAACTTAGGAACACTTTTTTTGGTCTATCTTTGCATAGGAATTATGTTGTTGTATCTGAACACATTTTCTAGTAAATGACATCTGGATCAGTCATTCTGCACAGGTATTCGATGATTGCTTTTGAAAACGTTCATAGCTTTATGTTTAATTTTAGAGTGGGGTTACTCAAGACGGATGGAATTGTATTACATGCCCTAAGGGCCTGACGTCTGAAGGAAAATGTAAATGCCTCAGTAATGAAATATTAGGTAAGAAACATGTGGAAGTTATGAGATATTACTGCTTGTTTTAGATATCTGAGTTCTATTAAATAAAACAGGAAATTTAACGTATGTTTGCATTTGTAAAGTAACAGTGTAGCATTGCTATTGACCTCAAACTTCGTTCCTCAAAGAGAGCAAGTAAATCTTTATCACTGTTCCTTCAAATGAAAGCTAATGCGAAGGAGTTGTAGCAAAGAATAATGCAACACTAATCACTTTCTTGAAGGTGGTTGGCACATGGAAGTAGGTGGTGAAATGGGGAGTAAAACCAATTTCAGTACAGACTTAAGAAAAAACACACAAATGTTTTGGAGAATATAATGCATAGGTACACAGGATGGAAAAGACTTTTCACGTGTCTGTAGTTCTTTGACTGAATATTTACTGATGTCCAGTTTGGTTTAATTTCTTACACGACATACTGAAGAGTCATTCTTCTGTGAGTGACTGATTTTCATTTTTTAAGGAATCTCTAGAAATGTTAATATCACATGAAAAAATATGTCTATTCTGAGCCTTTTTGGTTTGAAATAGCAAGGCAGCAGTACGTGAAATACTTCATTTCTCATTACTACAATGGTGTGCGCGCACCGTATAAACAACACATTGGTATACGTACATATATAGAGTCATAGAATCATTAAGGTTGGAAAAGACCTCTAAAATCATAGAGTCCAACCGTCAGCCCAACATGAATATATATGACTATGCATTTACAGTGGAAGTATCATGCAAGTTGTGCTTTTGATTTGGAGGAGATAAAATCTTTGCATTTATTTCAGATCTCTGCATAGACGCTTTCATTATTAGCACTTGTTTTAAGCTGTGTGACATACACGTGCATCATGCTGTTATATCACAGCTGCTTTTCTTTTCAACTCAGTGGAAAGAAGCGTTGATGGCATTTTGCTAAATGCAGCACTGTGCGTAGTTTGTAATGGGAGCGCACAGTCGTTCTCCGCTTCAGACGTGTTAGGAAGTAGGTAAGTCTTCTTTTGTACTGATAAATTTGGAAGTGTCCTATTCTGTTTAAATGGAATATTTTTGAGATAAAGTCTGTATCCACGGGATATAAACATTTCTGGATAATAGAAATGTTCTCTTTTGCTTCCGCTGTATACGTCCTTAAAGCTTAGTGAGAGTTCTTAAAGCAAAGTGTTGGAATTTCTCAAGCCAATATCAAACTTAATATGCATTGTGTTCGATAAAATCCTTGCCTGACCTGCATTGTTCTTTTGGTTTTTTGTGTATTTGCTTTTGTGGGCTTTTTTTGTTGTTTTTATTTTGCTTCGGTGTGACTACAAGCAGGCTTTGAACTGGAAGCAGAAACAGAACTTTGGTAACTAACTGTATCATTTCTTTGCTTCTTCACTGACGGTAGAAACAAACTGATAATGAGTTTTGGATTTCAGTTTGAATTGCTGAAGATGCTCATGGTGTCATTAGGCCTTACCTCTTTAGAACACATCCTATGTAATCAGCTTTCACTAAGCACTTAATATCATACTTAACTGCATTTCAAGTGTTCTCTTCATGTTTGCAATCCGCAGGTGTGTAAGATGTGAACAGACATTCATCAATGTAAGCAGGTCGTGTGACTGTAGCAGCCCAAATATTTTAGTAAGTAGAGGAATGCTTATTTCATTGAAGTTCAGAAAAATGAAAAGTCGTGTTGAAAAATGTAAACATTTCCATTTTTAAATTTCATTTCTTTTTCAGAGTGGAGGTTTATGTTTCAGTGCTCGTGAAAGCTTGCCTCCAAAGGGAATTGCAACTGTTCGGTTTGGACAGGTAGTAAGTATTGCTTGGAGAATATGCCCTATGAAGAGAGACTGAAGGAACTGGGGATGTTCAGTCTGGGGAAGAGGAGGCTGAGGGGAGACCTTATTGCTCTCTTCCAACACCTGAAAGGTGCTTACAGCGAGAGCGGGGCTGGTCTCTTCTCACTGGTGACAGGTGACAGGACGAGGGGAAATGGCCTCAAGTTGTGCCAGGGTAAGTTTAGGTTGGATATCAGGAAAGACTTCTTTACAGAAAGGGTTGTTAAGCAGTGGAATAGGCTCCCCAGGGAGGTGGTTGAGTCACCATCCCTGGATGTGTTTAAAACCGTTTGGATGTGGTGCTCAGGGACATGATTTAGCGGAGGGTTGTTAGAGTTAGGGTAGGATGGTTAGGTTGTGGTTGGACTCGGTGATCTTTAAGGTCTTTTCCAACCTGAGCAATTCTGTGATTCTATGCTTCTTATACTGAAGCATTTTCAAGCTGTATCCAGTAAGTCTTTAAAATTCTCTTCCTGGAAAACAAAGGTGGTGGTTTGCTGTCCAGTTGCAGCAATTGTGAGGTAATCTGCATCAGCACAGAGAGTGGAGTAGATATGTAGATCTGGCAAGCATTGCTCTGTTGGGATAGGTTTAAGAACATCTTGGAAGCTGAAAAGTGGAGGTAATTTACATGAGTTTGGTATCAAAACAAGTTGTATGTGGTCTGTTGTATTTATTGTATGTGGACTTCTTTGGTGGCGTGCAGCAACAGAAGAAGGGGCAACAGGCAGAAAGCTTCCTGAAGCACAGGAAGTTCCATACTAACACGAGGAGGAACTTCTTTACTGTGAGAGTGACAGAGCACTGGATCAGGCTTCCCAGAGAGGCTGCAGAATCTCCTCTGGAAATATTCAAGATCCATCTTGCTGGGAAGATTTCCGCTCCAATAGGCTTGCTTAGTTATCCCAAAAAGAGACAGAGGAGTCTTCAGCTTTCTTTATTCAATTAAAGGGAGAGTCTGCTGAGGGCATTTCTGGGTAGGATCTCTCAATCCATCAGAGGCCCAGCCTCTTTTTATTACTATACCCTGATGCTATAGTGAGGTGGTACCCTTACCCCATTGGCTAAAGTACTCAGGGTTCACATTCTTCTCAGTTCACCTACCACATGTTCATCTCCCCACCGGGCACTCCCCTTTGTTTCCTGTGTTTTTACAGACTTTGTAATCTGGATTCAGAGTTTGCTGTTTTGCCCAACTAGAGCTATTTTTGTGTCCAATCAGGCACACAAGAGGTATAAGCAGGTATTAAACTAGCATCTCCTGCCATATATCTGCAAGATAAATGTGTTCAAATAGTTCTCCTCAGCTTTCATTTGTCAATCTTACCTTATTTTGCAGGCACATCTTATCCTTTCTTCATTCATCTCAGTCTCAACTCCTACCTGTGTGACCTACTGTAGGGAACCTGCTTTAGCAGGGGGGTTGGACTCTGTGATTTAAAGCACCCTTGTATCACAAAAACATGCAGAAGAGTTCAAGAGTTTGGTTCAAATCTAATTGTAAAATGCAAGTGGTGAAATAATGAATTTGGCAAATGTGGTTCCAAGTTAAATTTGCCATCCAGTCAACTCTTTACCCTTGAAATTAGTAGTACTTCCTTGTGCAGTAAAGAGAGCTCCTTTGTCACAGAATCTGTTCTCAAAACTTCAGTATTTCCACTCTTACTGTGTGTATTTTGTCTAACGTAGTGGAGTGAAACAAATTATTTCATTCTGGTGGTTGAGTTTAGAAGAGAGCTGGTTCGATTTAGACATTTACAAAGGTCAGAAAGCTCTTATAAAAAATAAGTAGCATCTTCTGTTTGGCAGCTTCCCAGACTGTTGTGTGTTAATTGTTCTGAACAAAGACAGTGAAACAGTTCCTTACTTACAGGGTATAACACTGACATCGGCTTGGTTTCTGAAAAACCTGCAAGCCTCAGCCTCTGCCTGCTGGGTGAGTTTCATTAATGTCTGCAGTTTGCTTTTTTATACAGAACAAGTACTCTGCATAAAAGCCTCTCTAACACTGGGGCTTTAGTTTGTGGAAGTTGGCTTGCTTGTTTTAAATAACCTTATCTTGAGAAGACAGTAGATAAGAGAAATATGTATACAGAACGCTTAGAAAGGCTATTAAGCTCCAATCAATGGTAATGCAAGTCTCTGTGGCTGAAATCTTCACAGGGTGAATAGTGTTAAAAGTCCTGCAGTAGTCAGTTTTCTATTGAGTATACTGGGGAAGGGACCCCTCAAAAATTGGCAGCTGGTCTTTATGCCTTCAGTGGCTTTCAGTTGATAATTCTGTTTTGTGATGGAGAAGGATAACCACTGAACCTTCCATTTGATTTCTGTTTTGATTTCTGTGTTAATTTATGTAACTGTATATTGCTCTGGGTGGCAGTAACCATGAAGAGTGGCTGCAGCAACAGAATCCCGCACAGTAGTGAAGGGGATAAGCCTGTTTCGTTTGCCAACTCTCTTAGCTCACACCTGCTTTGCCATCTTCCTTTCCTCACAACCACGCTTTAACTTTTCACGCCCCACGTTTTCTCCCCGTTTCACACACACCGCTCTCAGATGTATCCTCCTCCTCATTCCCTTCATTCTCACCAACTGGATCTGTTCTCATCCCTTACGTAAGTTTATCCTGTTTCTCCTGCTGAGCTCTTCCAAGGTGCTGCCTGAATGTTAGTGCAGCTGCTGATCTGACCCATGCAAAGGCGATAGGCGATGGCGAGTTAATACTGGTGCTGTGATTGGCAGCTGCCAGGAATCACTTCTGCCCATCACGTGGCAGCAGTTTGTATGCCAAAATTGAACACTCATGTAAATACAAGCTTTAGAAGCAGCAGACTACAGTAAGTACTAAGCTGAAAAGAGGATATTTATGAAGCGTGCGGCTATAATAAAACCTCATTTTTCAAATGCAGATTTTGATTTTTTTTTTTTGCATCGTACCATCTAGATAATGCAACCACAAAAAAACCCTAAAAAAGTGAGAGCATTGATTTTGTGCTGCCATTTGGAGACCTTTAAAAATGTAGAACCAGAATAACTTAAAGAAAATATTAGATGTTGGCAAAACAAAATCACTTTCAAGTGAAGATGAGGTTTAGGAATGACTAAAGATAATGAATTTTGTATCTCACAAAAAGGAGGTCATAGGTTTTTTTCTGTGTTCCTGCGTTTCTCCACTGCAGTTGTACTCTAACCTAACAGCGTGCCAAGCTCTTGGAAATATGTGTGTGATGAATATGAACTCACTGAGTTCTTCCAGTACCGATGCCTGCAGTTTATTTCAGTATATTTATGCCAATACAGCAAGGCTAGGCATTGTCCATTCAATAGCATTCTGGTAAGTTACCTTTTCCATTACGTTCCGTCTTGAATTGTGTTTATGGAGTTTATTATTCTAAGTGTTCTTTGATTTAAAACGTTGTGTTTCTTTAGAGAAAACATTGTGATGTTTTTCAGGAGGCATAATCTGCCATGGCTATATTATGGCGATCAACCAGGGTTGGCATCCCAAGTGCTTGAGACAAATCATCTCCCTACAGTCTTCAGTTTTAAAGGAAGAAGCGAGGTAAGCGATAGGTAATAAATAGATGTGGGGAATTGGATGTTAGGAAGAGGACAGCATCACATAAAAAGTCTTCAATTTGTTGCAGATCCACGTCCACTAAAGATGACTTTTAGGCAGCTGGTGTAACAAAACTCAGTGGGAGAGCTGCATGGAAGAAGAAAGTGATATTTATGTTAAAAAAAATTCTCCAGGAAAATATTATTTTACTAACTCACACTTGCACACACATTTCTGTTGCTCATACTCGTACAGTCACATTCATAATGCGAAGATAAGCTTGCCTACGTGATCTGACCAGGACCAATTGTGTGTGACACAGGAAACAAGCCAGCTATTAAGTCCTTAACAAGACTCCAGGATTCTTCTGGATCGACAGTGATAAACTAGAATTTAGACAGATCTTTTATACTCCTCCAAAGTTAACAGGAGGTTAGGCGTTGTCCTTCACTCCTAATGTTCTTTACTTCAATTTCTGTAAGTCTTAAGAAAGTTGTTATGTGTGTTTTTCCCTTACTTGAAATATGTACATCCTTACAGCTGTGTCAGTTTTCCTCATGAGCTAATTAGAAAAATCAGGGTGCATGTGATGTGCTGTAACTTTGCTGCTGTACTCCTGGTGTCAGAGTGCAGGGCTTTTACTGACACGTCTGATCTGTGGTTTTATCTCAGCCCTCTGCTCAGTTGCAGTGATGGGAACTGCATTCTCCGTTGTTGTTACACTCTATTTAAGCCCTTCATTCTCTTGTTTCTGGCACTTATGCCTGTATTTCTATTCACGTGTCAATTATATCAACTTTCATTCTTGTGTTGCAAATCTGAACAAGTTGAGTTCTATCAGAAATTGATTCAGTCTACCATTCCAGCTCAGAAATTTCACTGTCTTTAGATAAGTAATTGGTGTTTTGTTTTATGGAATTGTTTTAAAGTTAGTAAAACTGGAATAGTTTATACAGATGAAAGAGATCACAGGGAATAAATAGTTCTAGTGGTACCCTGTCATTTATGCTGCTATATTTATCTTTTCTTCCAGTTGACTCAAAAATAAACTAACAGTCTTTTTAGCCAAGTTGTGTTTTACGTTAAACAAAGTTGCAGTGTTGCAGTTCAGCTTCTGCTTTAACAACTAAAAAGCGTTCATCGTAAGGCTGAAGGTCTGAGGCTGCTATACGTTAGAAACCTGCATAGATTTCAGATTACATAGGGCATATCTACCTGTATAATGTACTTCATGTGAATAGATTCTTCCAGTCCTGCTAGTTCTAACAACAGAGGCCTATAAAATGAAATACTTATTGTATATCTATAGGAAATGGAAATATGAGGCTGGAGCGATATACTAAATCCCTTCCAGCAAAATAGAAAAAGTCATGTTATAATTGAGCTCTTTTGTCACTGCCAATCAAAGTATCTTAGCATTTGTTACTTTTGTTAGGGTTACCTTTACCCGCCAGCGCTGAGATAAATATAGGAGGTCAGAGGCCTCTCAGCAGAAATCAAGAAGTAAGAGCCGTGTTCTTTTTCACTAAGTTTAAATAAGTGTTTTTACAGTCATTTCAGGCTGCCAGCCTTTAAATGAGGTTAGGGAGTCCACCCCTTCTGGTTGCACAGCTGCAAACAATACAGCTGTGCTCCCAGGCCTGGCCATGCCCCTTCACCAGGTACTCAATCATTGGTTCAGGCTGTGACCTAAGGGTCTCATACACCAAGGAAGCTCAGTGTAACCACCACCAAATGTGAAAGTAGTTGAATAAGCATAGATCTGGTAGAAGTAGAGCAGTAGTATGGTTCTGTAGCTTTTAGGTTGTAGATAATTTGTGTTGGCTGTGAATCCGAGTTGAGCAAATGCCTGATATATCTACAGTTATGTGTATGCACTCAAGAGAAACTGAGTCGTTCTCTTGGAAGCTTTCAGTTTGAGGTCAAAAAAATACAAGCAAAAAGTGAGGCTGTAAAAACAAACAAACAAACAAAAAAATATATATAGACAATTGTGTTTAATAAAAAGTAAAATACCTAAACTAAAAGTATAAAATCTAAGGGGGAAAAATAAATCATTATGCTGAAAGTTTTAGAGGTGCATAAACAATAGACAGTATTCCCTACAGTGATTTTTTGTGTGTCTCTTTTCTTTTTATCATCAGGATGTGAAACTGCAGTTTATTGCAGCCTTGTATGATGCAGCAGGAAACTTTCTTAAATGGCAAAGTTTGGAAGGAGGCCTCTTACAAGTGGGTTGGATTTAATTGCCTTTTTTTTGATAGCGCGGTGTTGTGATTGCCTTTGGGCAAAGCCTTGAAACAAAAGCCGAGTGTTTCATTACTACAGTAGTGACAGTTCATAAGATAAATATAGTTAGACTGGGGAGAATAACCCTTGATTGAGGCTTAAGATGATCTCTCCAAAATGAAGAGTATAAACTCGGTAACTCACCATCCATTGGGCCAGTATCCATTTAAAATACCTGGAAGTTGTGAGAAACAGCAAAAATTGGAAGCTGTGGAACGTTACAAAGTGTAATTTGTTTAGCAGTCCAGCAGTGATGTAGGCTCTCTCAGCAATTCTTTAGGCAGGCAGTAAGAGGAACACAGGCAAAAACAATCAGGAATTGTCCGTCCTCTTTTCTAAGCTCTTCATGTCACTCTTGGTGCACTTCACTTTCAGTGCTTCAGAAGAATAGCTGACGTTCAGGATTTAGATGGTGACTGCTGTTAGTTTTTGTTACTGTCACAGGGTGAATTGTCTTGCTTCTGCCTTCCAAATTTTAAGGAAACGAGTGTTTGAGAAAATGGGTTACTGAGCCAGTGATGACATGGGAAAATACTGTGCAAGAATAAATTCAAGCACCATTTTTAAGGACACCTACATTCATACAATAAGTATTATTGCTTACTCTTTAAAACCAATCCTTCTTAAAAACAGAACCAAATAAAACTCGGTGTATATTTCGTGAGCCTGCTGAATATATGAACCGCTTGGGGTACCTGTGAATATGTAGTGTCAGAAAATAATAGCCTGATTGAATTAGCCTAATTATTATTATGTTTTGTTCAGCTTTGTCCTGATACCCAGACTAAATTGAATGCAGCATATGTATTTGGAACAACATATGAACAAAGCGTAAGTAAGAGAGAAAATGCTTTTCTGAATATTTGAGTTAAATTGCTTTACGTATCATCAGTAACTCAGTGCTAAGCAGTCCCAGCTCTCTCAGCCTTTCCTTACAGGAGAGGTGCTCCAGTCCCTTACTCACCTTCATGGCCCTGCACTGGGCTATATCACGTAGCAATGTACCTCTCGTGCTGGTGAGCAGAGAACCAGACACGATATTCCATGACTGTAGTGTTTGTGCTGTTTCTAATTCTGTGTCTGAAAGTTGCTAGAATATTTCACAGAATCAAAGAATGGCCCGGATTGGAAGGGACCTCGAGGATCATGAATCTCCAACCCCCCTGCCAGGCAGGGCCACCAACCTCCCCATTTAATACTAGACCAGGCTGCCCAGGGCCCATCCAACCTGGCCTTGAACACCTCCAGGAACGGGGCATCCACAACCTCTCTGGGCAGCCTGTTCCAGCACCTCACCACTCTCGTAGTAAAGAACTTCCCCCTGACATCCAACCTAAATCTTTCCTCCTTCCACTTAAAACCATTTCCCCTTGTCCTGCTGTTATCTACCCTTTCAAAGAGTTGAGTCCCCTCCTATTTATAGGCTTCCTTTAGGTACTGAAAGGCTGCAATATTTTTTCCTGGTCTTTTGAAAAACAGCAGAAGAAATGTTAGCAGAGCTTCGTTCTTCTCATTGGTTATCTGCTCAACTGCGGTCATTTTTATGGGCTTTGTATGAAATCATTAGTATGTCATAATTGCTTGCAAATAGCTGGACTGCCTTGTCTTTTGCAAAGGGCATGGAACAGATTTCACAGCTATTTTATAAGGGAAGCATCCACGAGTTGAGAAGATCATGAAATGGCTGCAGTGACCTTTAATAGTGACCTATATAGTGTCCTAATAACAGCACATTTCCCAGTGTGAGGAGAGGATAAGAAGTCTCTCTATATTGTTATATCTGAAGCATTAAATTACTGTGACATATCATATATAATGCTGTGATATATAATATTATATATTAGATATTCTGATGTTTTTTTTTCCCGTAGTGCGAGATTTCCGTTTCCAAGATTTTACTGGATTTTACACATCCGATCTTTTATGACCTATTCCTTGAATATAATGGTGACAATGGACAGCAATACTTTTGGGCTGTGCCAGTTTTAAATCTGAATCTTCAGTACAGTGAGATGTATGTGAATCAAGGTAAGAATATCACAGTAACAATTCCCTGAATTTAAATAATCTGAATCACTCAGAATGCCAAGGCTTTGTGTTAATTACAGTCTCCAAGTTGTTTATAAAGATACCTTCATCCGCTGTAATTTGTTTCTTTTTTTTTTTTTGTAAATTTATCATTTTCTAGGCATGTTCTGATAGTGTCATGTGCAAATTTTGATTGAATATACTGGTCCAATCAATAACATGCATGAAAAGGTTATCTGGTGTTGTTACATACTTGTTTAAATTGAAAATACATCATTCTCCATCCTGAATACAAGGGTACATACTGCTTTTGTTAGATTTCATTCTGTTTGTGCATTGAATTAATTTCTCCAATATTACGAGACTGTCATTTTCTTTCCAAAGGCAGCAGTATGAACAACTGGCTTTTGACTCGTCGCTTCTTTTTGGTGGATACGCTGAGTGGAAGAGAGAATGACTTGGGAAAACTCCCAAGAATAATTCGAGTTGCTAGCAAAATAACAATAAGGTGATTCAATGCAAATGATATACAGTCTTGTGCAGTCTGCATTTTGTGGTGTCTTAAATGGAAGCTGTTTTGTTATGTTGTTTCTCCTGTGTCCTGTGCTGTTTTTCCCATGGCTTACTTGAAAATAGCAAGAGTTTCTGTAGGTTATTCTCCTGAGCGAGTGAGAATACCTAACACTCATTTGTGGGCTTTAAATTCACTGTGATTACTTCTCACTTAAGATGGATCGATCTACATATGCATAATGCAAGTTAATGGGCAGTCAGTCATCTTATATGAGCAAGTGTCATCAGAACTCCTCCGTTGTACTTGGCACTGGTGAGGCCTCACCTCGAGCACTGTGTTCAGTTCTGGGCACCTCAGCACAGAAAGGACACTGAGGTGCTGGAGCAGGTCCGAAGAAGGGCAGCAAGGCTTGTGAAGGGCTTGGAGAATATGCACTATGAAGAGAGACTGAAGGAACTGGGGCTGTTTAGTCTGGGGAAAAGGAGGCTGAGGGGAGACCTTATTGCTCTCTTCCAAAACCTGAAAGGTGCTTACAGAGAGAGCGGGGATGGTCTCTTCTCACTGGTGACAGGTGACAGGACAAGGGGAAACGGCCTCAAGTTGCCCCAGGGTAAGTTTAGGTTGGATATCAGGAAAGACTTCTTTACAGAAAGGGTTGTTAAGCAGTGGAATAGGCTCCCCAGGGAGGTGGTTGAACACACCAACCCTGGATGTGTTTAAAACCGTTTGGATGTGGTGCTCAGGGACATGATTTAGCAGAGGGTTGTTAGAGGTAGGGTAGGATGGTTAGGTTGTGGTTGGACTCGATGATCTTTAAGGTCTTTTCCAACCTGAGTGATTCTATGATTGTTTTTTTGATGTATATATTGCTGACTACATAAGGATGCTATCTCATATTCCATGTTCTTTTTGCAGTGTTTTTACAAGCTGTGGACTATACATGTTGTCATACAGTCCGGAATGGTCTTGTAGTCATTTAGCTAGAAGACTGCCTTTTAGGGTCATCACTGCTTGTTAATCTGAAGCGGAATCTGTTTTGAAAGAACATTTTCTTTCCTTCTTTATGTAACGTATTTCTCTGAGATCACTGTCTAAACAAAATTGAGATCTTTCATCAGCACTTCTTTACAATTTATTATGAGATTATAGTTAAAAAGATGGCTGACTAGCAGTGTCTTGTCACCCATGCAGGTAAACATCTCGAAGGTTAATTTAATATGGTAGCTCAGGTTGCTATGATGTCTATATAATGTTTTTCAAAAAAAGAAGTATTACTTTATGCAGGAGACCTTAGGAGAACAAAAGTCACCTTTTGGAATTGACTGTGAATAGTATGTAAAGATTGATTCCAGCATCATCTTACAAATAAGCGCCCTTGCCCAGCTTTTCCTTTTATCTATTTGTGTATGTGCCTTTCGGGTTGCTTTTAAAATGTGAATTGCCACAATGCTGAGTTTGTAGTGCACATTTTATTGATCGGGTTGTTCTCTTTATGTAGCATTTTCCTGTTAGCACAAGTTTCAGTTAATACCTTCCAAGCAGCTCATCCATTTGCTATGTTTAAATCATACTTGTTTGTATTTCTGCAGTATTCGTCTGGTATCCCACACTCAGAAAGGAGCCATCTACCCACCTCTCATTACTGTTGCTTACACAGATGTGCTTGTCCAAAACCCTGATACCCAGAGTGTGACGGTGAGACCCTCGTGCTATCTTAATTCATCTGGTTTGTTAATCAAGCTTTTAGTTCTGTTGAAATTCTGCTTGATTGAGCATGTTGGAGGGGTTGTAAAAAGCCAAGCAGTCTATAGTTCAGCTCAGTTTGGAAGTTGCAAGTTTTCACCAAAACGAAGCTTTTAAGACAAAGCAGTTCAAAGCCTCTTCCTTTTGTCTTGAGTCTTTTTTAAATCAAGATATGTAGGATTTTACAATTGGGAGTGCAATGGTAAATGAGGCTGTAGTGCAAAGGAAATACTAAGAGTGTATCTAATTTGTGCAGTGCGCTAAAAGCAGCGATTTATGCAAGACATTGAATGTTTTTCTTTAAAGAGTGCATTAAGAGGAAGTTGTTATGACACAGTTCAGCCCACTTGTGCTTTAAGTTAAAATATGGATAATGCATATATAACATCCTTTATTTTTTGTCTGCTTATGTTTATTATTTGCAACAGATCTTTAAGAATTAAAGTAAAATAATCCAATAATCTGTAGCCAGAGGAATCAGAAACTAGTGCCTTGTTTGCTTGTTAGATCACACTGCTTATAAAGAAATGGAAATACTGAATTTAATATAACACAGTAACGATTCTGCCACTAATAAATACTACTAATAATGTTTTCTGCTTATCAATGTTCCTCAGCAGTTCAGGTATCCAGTTCAGATAGACATTCAACTGGAAATTCCTGGTACTGGAACCATTCCTTGCATTCTGTATAAGCTGCATGAAAGGAAGGAAGGGATGGGGTATTAGGAGAATGGAAAAACGAAAGTCAGACTTCTTCTCTGTCAATGTCATGTCTTTATTTAACCACAGAATTAGGTCTTAGAACAGGTAAATAGCTAGAGAGGGCAATTTTGGTGTTGTGTGTCAGTTTTTATTTCACTCAAGTTGGAAAAGAAAGGTGTCTGAGCTGTGTAAGAGCTCGCTCAATGATTCTGTATGTCGATGTAGTTAGATTAAATCTTCTTTTAATCAACAGTGGTAAAGGGGAAAGTATCAAACCTGTGGTGGCTACTTTCAGATGGAAAAAAAGCATGCAGAATTGAAAGGATTATAATGGGTGCAGCTGTTAACCTGGAGGTAGTAGGGGTTCATCCCCAGCGCTACCGTTAGTGAGGTCAGCACTAAAAGTTGGAAGATCACACGCTAGTACTACGCTGGGTACTGCAGCACCAAGCAGGTGAGGATGTGTGCAGAAAAAGACTGATGTTGCACCCGCATTGTAACCCTAAGTGGGAATCCCTATCAACTAACCACTGGTTACAATGGTCATGGCATTCAAAAATTTCTATAGATATTTACTTTTTCTATCTTAATATTTAGGTTTCCTTCTCAGTCCGTTATGAGATGAATCAGTCGGAGGCTCAGATTCAGACAGATGTAAGTTGTACTGCCATTTAATTCCCCAGTATAATGATTTGCTTCTATTTTCTCTCTTTAAAAATGTCTGCAAATAATTGTTCATTTATTGCAGATCACGCTGGGCGTGTTGGGTGGGCTCGCAGTGTTATGGTCCCTTCTCAGGACTGCAGGCTGGAAGAGGCGTACAGGCAGTTCTGTGATTGACTTACAGGTATAAATAGCTGGTAAACCAGACAGGGGCATTTTCCTCTTTTTAAGGAGACCTTTGCTGCCATTCCTTGTGATACAACTATTCTTTCTTATGGTAACTGAAATAATTTCTAGCCTAGATGCATAGAACTGTGACTAGGAGTTAGGATCACTTGAGGAAGCAGGCTTTTTGCATTCTTTGCATTCTGATGTTGTCATTCAGGAAATAGCTTTGCTTGGAAAAAAAAGAAGTATTTATAAGCAGAGCTATTCTGATCATTTGAGCGGCCTTTGTTTTCAAAGTCATTCTTTTTTCAGCAAAGACTAGAACATAAGAGTTCATATCCTAAAAATACTATAAATATATGGCTGCAGTACACAGATGTTGTCTGGGGCTACTTCTCACTACTGAGAGGTTCCTGTAGTGTGAGCTGCTGAACGTTTTATACAGACATACACATACGTGGCCTAACTGTTGTTACAGACCTGTGCGGTGTGCTCTTATAATTGCAGGCGGTTTTCAAGTTCTTACTGTTTTATGCTGGAGACCTTGCCAACGTTTTCTTTATCATCACAGTGGGCACAGGGATTTATTGGCTCGTGTTCTTCAAAGTAAGTGTTTCCCCAGATGTTGGTGTTATATGAATAACTATTAATAATTAATATGGCATTATTTTGTATTATCATTTTTACACAAAAATTCGTTTTCTTTTTTTTTTTTTTTTTGCCTTTCTGATCAGACTATTGAGGCAAGTTTGTATATGATATTCTACTGTTTGCTTAAATTCTTGTGATCACCCGTTTCTTTTCCTTAGGTTCCATTGTTCTTACAGTCTGCTTAATAGAATCATAGAACCATAGAATGGCCTGGGTTGAGAAGGATATCAATGATCATCTAGTTCCAACCCCCCTGCTATGTTCAGGGTTGCCAGCCACCAGACCAGGCTGCCCAGAGCCACATCCAGCCTGGCCTTGAATGCCTCCAGGGATGGGGCATCCACAACCTCCTTGGGCAACCTGTTCCAGTGCGTCACCACCCTCTGTGTGAAAAACCTCTCTCCTAATATCTAACCTAAACCTCCCCTGTCTCAGCTTAAAACCATTCCCCCTTGTCCTATCACTGTCCACCCTCGTAAACAGCCGTTCCCCCTCCTGTTTATATGCTCCCTTAATAGTCAGTTAAAATATTTTATGAATTTGAATCGACTGCGTGTTAAATATTGATCTTTTTTTGCAAAAGGTATTCAGTCCTTAGCCCTTCGTATATTGTTACGTCTGCCTGCTGTGCTGCTTCATTGTTGGTTCTTAATTACAGGCTCAGCAGTTCGTCTCTGTCCTTTTACCACTCCCATCTCAAGAGAAGGCTTTTGTTACATACATAGCATGTGCTTTTAGTTTAAAGGTAAATATTTTTCCTCATATATGAAGGACGTTTTAACATACGCATCTGTATTTTCAGCAGGCGTGAGCAGTGCATTTTATTTGTGCGTAGAGGCGAGCAATTATTCTAAGAATTATGTCATTTTTCCATAGAAGTTTATTTTGTGGAGCCTTAATGGGAAAATGAATGTCTAAGGGCTCTAAGGAAAGTTATTCTTTCAAGGGTAAAAGTTAAGGAAACCCAAATAAATTAACAACATATCAAGAAAGCCAATGTTTTCTTTTAATGCAGAACAACTGCGGTCAGTTCCTGATTAAAAATGAGCATAACTCAGATTAAAATAATCATCTTCAAACATTCATGTAGAATTTAGAGGTCAGTATTCAGTCTCCATGGTACACAGAAGCACACTGAATCAGAATCCATAGCACTGGTTAATGTTATGTTGTGGGAAAATGCTGGGCTGATTTCTTGGGATTTATTATTTTGCTGTATTCTCTTCATAATTCTGGCCATCATCACATGGCTTACCATTCTTTTAATTTTAATTAAAAGCTTACCAAGCTTTTAATTAAAATATATTTACATATCAAAACTTAGTAACCAAATTGCAGTCTCAAGCGTAGCAAAGTGTATTACTTATTATGAGTTCTATTTCTTTCATTTTCTTTTTATTTTTTTACAGGCTCTGCAATTCTTGCAGTTATTGGTTTCACAACTTACTGTAGATATTTTCTTTATTGACTGGGAAAGGCCTAAGGGCAGAGTTGTTAAAGCAGTTGAAGGTAACTCCAACTGTACTTGTTAATATACGGAACTTCGGTTAAATTTTGATATTGATCCAAAATATTAAATTTCAGAGCTTTAATGTCTGTATCCTTTTTAGGTGAAGGTGATGTAAAAAGTGCTGCCGCACCTGTGAGCATATGGAGAACATATTTTATAGCCAATGAATGGAATGAAATTCAGACAGTGAGGAAGATAAACCCTCTCTTTCAAGTGCTGGCAGTTCTTTTCTTTCTGGAGGTATTACTGCTGTAGTTGTTGTTTTTTTATTATTCACATCCAAAATGTACCATAATAGTCTGTATCTTAATTCCTGCAGACTCTGCGGATGCCTTTCAAGATGGCTTGCATACCTGTTGCTCTGTGAATAACTGTTTTGCTGCCTTCTTTTATTCTTATGTACAGGTGTACACAGCACTGTGCTATTTCATTAAGGAAGACTTCAAAGAAAAAACAAACCCTCCAAGTACCTTAGAAAGCTCCATTAGTTTTATTTGTTTTTAAGCTACCTGAAGGGAGGTTGTGATGAGGAGGGGTTTGGCCTCTTCTCCCAGGCAACAAACAGGACCCGAGGAAATGGCCACAAGTTGTACCAGAGGAGGTTTAGGTTAGGCATAAGGAAAGACTTTTTCTCTCAGAGAGTGGTCAGGCACTGGAATGGCTGCCCAGGGAGGTGGTGGAGTC